>OX393564.1:1075285-1237785 GCA_947652115.1 Blastomussa wellsi | reverse complement strand
GGGACGGGCTGCTATTAATGTAAGTATCTGAACATTAATAACATTAATGAAACAGACTAACCTCTGAGGTAGGATTTCGAGTTGTATTTTGACAGCATTTTATTGTATTATATTGTATTAGGCTCTTTCCAACAGTTAAAAGCTAACCGCAAGCAAGCTTGAATGAAACTAACTGCAAGCAAACACGATTGAAACTAACCACAAGCAAAAAGTGCGTTCGGCGTTCGTCGTTCGGCAAATAACTCCCGCCAACTCGACATCCAACTCGAAATCCTAACTGAAATCCGATTTGAATCCCACTTGAAATCCAACTAGAAATCGTAGCTCCAAATCTTAAATCGAAGACCTACTGGAAATTCTGCCTAGAATCAAACCCGAAATCCAACTCGTAATCCAACTCGAAATCCTAACTCGGTAAAAAGGTAACCTCAGCATTACTCAATTAGCTCTTATTAATGCGTTCGTTCCTTACTCACGACCTCGGTCACGATTCTTCCTCCTGCTCCGTTAATAGTCAAACAAGAAAACTTAAATAATTCTGTATTAAATAATGACTAAGAAATAGTTTCTAATGCACAATACACTCTCTTTTTAATGTGAACGGTTTGGGCTTTGACAGCTTAGTCCGTCTAGCATGAAATGACTAAATATGGTCGGGCGAAATTTGGGAACGGGAATATGAGCGCATATGTCCCACGCTGCGCGTCTTGTCTTCCCGCCTCCGAATTTCGTCCCGGCCAATGTCCATATTTAGTCACTTCATACTAGACGGACTAAGGAAAGGAGGGGCTACTCGCAGCCAGTTCAGGCTGCAGATTTTATTAATTTTAGTCCCAACCGATATGTATTCACTTCACTAGTGATTTATAACAACGCTGGTTACAGGTTGGGTTTGAATAAAGATAGACTTGCGTTCACTTGTGATGACTTGCGTTCAATTTTATCTGGGCAAATTGGCACTCAAGTTGGAGCAAACGTTTAGTCATTTTATTAGTTCCGCGTGAAATTGACCCCATACATCCTGTATCCCCTGGCTTGCGGGGATAATTGGGGCTGGGATAAAATACGTTCGTAGGCTAAACTTGCGTGTATTTGCGCCTGTCTGATTTGACAGTTTGTTTTTTCTTTTGTTCTTTCAGCTGGACTGCGACTCGAAGTTTTGACTTTTTTAACTTTTTGATCTGGAGTTTGTAAAAGGATTTGAGACCGAAATAAAGAAACTTTTATTGTTTATTCCCTCTTGCTGACCTCACTCTCTTGAATGATAGCACTAATCCATAATGAAAAGTTGATAGAGGCTTTAGTTTCTTTTTTATTAAGTGTTCTTCTTCATTGGCTGTTGTTTGACCACTTTGGCAATAAAAAAATCGTCGAAAATTTTGAATTAAAAGGTAACTATTTTGCGACTAGCTTAACCTTTTTTGACCCCTAAAAGATACCAAAATGCTGAAATAAAAGTTATTTTTCATTATTTCTTCACGTGCGACCCTAAAATATTTGCGTTTTCACGGGACACTATAAGTGAGAACAAATATCTGAATTAAGGCGGTGCCAAACGAGGACACATTGTTGCTCATGACGATTTGTTGCGCGCGCAAACGCGGAAACATTTTATTGCAGACACAAAATGTTTCTCAATAAAATCAAAAACACTTTTTGTGTCTCGGACACAAAATTTGTGTCCGCAACAATGTTGCGCGCGCGGGCAAACATGGAAACATATTTGTGTCGGCAACGATGTGTCCTCGTTTGCCATTAGGTTGATTTAGCAAGAGGACGGAACCGTCAGTTGAGGACGGCGAACGTATCAAATAGTTAATGAGAAGTCGAAACAGAATCTTGTCCGGACTATTATGCGCCCGCTCAGATCCCGTCCTCACTACTAGCGTACCGTCCTCTTGCTCAATGAACCTATAAAGCGAGACGACCATCATCTCCTGTGTCTTTCATATGGGGGTGTGACTTCATAAAGCTATTTTAAACCATGTTTTAGCTTTGGTGTGAATGGTGCATTGGTCTCGCACTCCATTTCCTGGCAGTTATCAAAAGCTGAAACTTTTCTCAAGATTGTTCTTGAGAACCCGACCCGGGTAGTCCAGCGGGTCTTAAACAAAGCGGGCGATGTAGCAGCTCTCGTAAGGTCTCATGCTCGATACCCTTCATGAAAACAATAAAATAAACAACAGGAAGAATGCCCCTAGCCCCTAAAACAACAGCAACTGCTACACTAGAGGACCAGTAGAACAATAGAACAAACAACAGGAACAATGCCCCTAGCTGTAGCCGCTAAAACAATAGCAACTGCTGCACTTAGAGGACCAGTGAAATTACAGGTTTCCGAGAGCTGCTACACTACCGAACAAAGACTCTATCCCTGCTATTGTCAAGGAGAAGGAATGAAAAACATAGGTTTATATAAGGTGCGGAACTACTCAGTCCAGCACCCCATGTAAACCATTTTTATCACCAATGCAATGGTGTTGCCGCTTCAACCAGGCCACATTGATGGCGATTGCGGGCGCATCGGTTTTTTGCCTCAGATAAAAGACGGGAAAGTTTCGCGGTGTAAAGCTGTTGTTGTTCTCGGACAAAAGTTGTCGCGGCAGTCGTTTGCGATGAAAAATATCACTGTTGTTCACTCGCGTAATCGGACCAATCACAAACCCTCTTCTATTTCCGACAATTGATTGTCTTTTACACAACAAACATTCTTTAGGATTGGAAGCCGCTGTAATGACTGCTGCTAGTGAAAATGGCGGCTTTGTCGTGCAGATTATTTCAAAACTCGTGTTTTCTTTTAAGACCGATGCAAATACGTCTTATTACAAAGGCAGCCACAGCTCAAGATGCCAAAATAGAAAAGAAAAGGAAGAAAAAAGAGGCCAGAAAAGAAATGTAAGCGTGCAAATATTTCAAAATATTGAGTGTCGAGCCAAGTTCATGATATTAAACTTGGCCGGGTTCTCGTGCACCAGCAGTGTACACGTACAACTCTAAATTAAGAGCAAGAAATAATTTGAATTTCATGACTTCCCGGGTGTAGATGTGGCAGAATTTGTTTGTATAATTTTGTTTGGCTGTATCAGTGTGGAACTGAATGTTTTTCGATGTGGTGTGGGGTGGGTTGGTGTGGGGTGCTGGTCACAAGGTCACCCTCCTGGTAGGGATTGTTTGTGAAGAAAAATGAAGACTGGCGGGCTTTAACTAACCTGTAAGATTTCTTTACCCTTTGGTAAGTGCCTTGGTAAGTAATGATAATTGCTTCATTCTTTTACAGTGGGCCATTCCATTCAACATCCACTCACCTCCCCCCCACTATTGAAGGTCTTCGTTGACTTCCCCTCTCAGAAATAGCTCTTGAAGACACCCTCCCTCCCCATAAGATTTCCCTTCCCCTTAAAGGGGGTGTGCAGAAATAAAATGGAATGGCACAATCCCTGTGGTAGGTTCAGTGTGTGTGAGGGGAAATATTAAAGGAGATAGTGATAGGTTCTTTTATAATTTTGATCTGTATGCTGGAATTAACTATTTCTTTCTCATTCAGAATCAAAGATATTAGAAAAGGCTACTTTGCTGATCTCCATGGTAAGAAAAATGTTTTATAAATGCACCTTACAGGGTCCTGGAAAACCTGGAAAGTCCTGGAATTTTATTATGGCATATTCTGCCAGTCCTGGAAAAAGATTACAGGTCCTGGAAAGTCCTGGAAATCTGTTGAAATCAAGAAATGAATTTTTCTGAATGAACTTCATAAGAAATGTGAGATTTACAGTTGGGAGCAATTTATATTGGGATCTTGGAAGAAAAAGGGTTTAATGTGAATTTTGGAGTCCTGGAAAATTCAATATGAGTCCTGGAAATTTGCCTGTGAAAAGGGGTGCGAACCCTGTAAACAGTAAAAGTAACTTATCTCATGCCTCATGCTCCACACTAGTCATGAACAGGATTAATTTTTGCTATCAGAAAATCTACATTACAATAACCAAGCTACTGTGTGCATGTTTTGATTGATATATTAGGTGTTTCAAACCAAGCTGGCAACTGTAACTGAAATGATTATATTTCGCCAGTAAGAAATCAAGTAGCAGCTTATAAGCTTGGCTCTCACAACCACCCACTCTTCCAGTTGCTGACTCGTACCAATGTACTTAAAAACATTTTGAAAACCTTTGGTACATATATTATGTACCATATAGATTTAATTGCTTTTGGTTTGTAGTCTCATGCCAATTCACAACTAATAACACCTCCAGCTCTTAAGCTTCATCATAAATTTGATATTATTTTTGTTCTATCAGCAGTGCACATTTGTCTTCCTAGTTATTATCATGGTACAATTCTTGCAGAAAGGGCCAGGGTGGGGAGGGGGAGAATGAAGTGCTATTGCAATTTACATATGCTTCAGCTTGGTACAGGACTGCCTTTAGTTTATTTAATATTTTCAATATTTTCTTAGCATTGTTATCAGGTTCGCTTCGGGTGATAAACATGGAACCTTAGGGTTCGGAGTTTCTGCTATTACTGGTACATAAACTATTTAATGCTGAGTATTAATTGTCAAACATGGCCCATGGCCAATCAATGTAAATTCTGACTAAATGTGCATGGTTACAATTTTTTTTCCAATCAGAATTTCGTCGGACTGGTGGTAAAAGATTCTTTGCACTTGATAAACCAACTGAAGTTAAGGTTTGTTGTCATAAATCACAAGAATTTGTTTTCTTGCTCTAGCCATTTTTGTACACGAGCCTAGTGGCCCATCAGACTGGAGCTTATCCCGGTTTCCTTAGCATGAAGCGACTAGAAGTATTTCTTCTCCCCCTAGATTGGAAGCAAGTCCATTGCAGGGTTTCCCTCAGCATTTGCTGGTACCCATTTTTACACCTGGGTGAATAGAGGCTCTGCGAGAATAAAGTGTCTTGCCCAAGAACACAATGCAGTGCCCTGTCCAGGGCTCAAGCCCTAACCATCTGATCCAGAGTCTAGCGCACTAACCATAAGGCCATTGCACCTCCCAGATAATGCTTATTATTGGGAACTTACAGTTTTTGGTTTTTAGAGGACTGGATATCTTTTACTTTAGGAGTTTTATGCAGTGGCACACCAAAGTAAAGGCCTTTATTTTATTTTCTCTGAATAAAATTATTTTGCTAATCAAATTCCAGGATTCATCACCTTTTCCCAAGATCACAGCAAGAACTTTGTCAAAAAAAGAAGTTGATTTACAACAAGCATTTGTTGGCCATGTTACACTTGTGTTGCTATGGATAAAAGCCTTTGGAGAGGTATGGTTGACTGCAAAGATCCCAACCCCCTTACCATGAGTTGCATCTAAACAATTCATGAAAATATGATACAAAACCGTGACCAACCAAACATTGAATTATTGGTTTTGAGTCTTCATAGATTGAAAATAATGGCAGATAATATCAACATATCAGGTAATATTATTCTTATGTATTTTGCAGGCAATGTGTGACAAATATAGACTCCCGTTCATTGAACACTTTCATAAAGAACCTCTTGCACAACACTATGAGGCAAGTGTATATTTTTATATCTGACAAGGAGAAATAATTAGTGACACAACAGATTGAGACAGTGTATAATGTGACTTGCTGAACAAGTACAGCTTGTCACATTTTTAAATAAAAAATAATTATGGGTAAATTATAAATTATGTTTATTCTAATAGATGAGTCTGCATGGATATACTGTCAGAGCATAATCATGTATTAATACTAATTTATTTTAAATACATTTTAAATTTGTATATTTAATTCCTACAATTCCACTTTGTTCCTGTCCACGAATCTGTTGTTGATGACTGTTGTAGTCAATAATGATTTTTCCAGTGGAACAGGGTTGTCGTTGTGGTGAGAATGCTCGCCTTAGCTTCCACCAATGTGGCCGGATTCTATTTCCCGGACTTGGCATCATAAGTGGGTTGAGTTTGTTGGTTCTCTATCTGCCCCGAGAGGGTCTTCTCTGCGTACTCCGGTTTTCCCCTCTCCCCAAAAACCAACATTTGATTTAGTCTCCTCAGTTAGTAGTGTCTGTGCTCTGCTAGCAAACTTTGAGACTAAAAAAGTGATTATTATTATTATTATTGTTGTTGCAGGTAAGTGTTGTGGATGGCTTCTTTTTCAAAACATTCAGCAGACTCATCGAAACAAATTTGAGAAAACGGACGGATAAAGACAGACATGTAAGTGTTTAGCATGCCAAATGTGATTAATATGTTCCTTGCAAAAGACACTAAATGAACATGTACCGTACGTTACATGTAATATTCCAGCTACTAGATCACAGTACCCCTCTCCACTTACATAGCTAGGAAAATAAATCAGGTACCTATTATGGAAGCAAGAGTAGTAATCCCTGGGCTATAATATACACCCTAGGCTTGTAAGCAGATTTCAACCATACAACTTACAGTTGTTAGTATCACAATAACTTGGACCTTTAAGGGAAATCATAAAAAGACAACAGTATTGGGGGATTCAAGTAATGGAGGGTAAAATTGAAAGAAAGTGAATTGGAGGAGAGCCAAAAAAGTTTCAAGTTAGCAGGAGGTTCAAGTTATTGAGATATTGCCAGAAGGGTTCAACTGTATTTTTGAGTTATTATTGAAATAATTTTTCTACATGTCCAGTTGAGCTGGTCTAATAGAAATAGGATTCTAACACTGTTTAATATGAGATATTTTATTTTGCAGGACAACTATCTCTTTTTTAGTGGAAACTTGAAACCAATAAAGGAAAAATTTCTGGAAAATGAAATTGTTGGCCATGCATTCATTGTAGACAGCAATGGATTGGTCCGATGGAGAGCACATGCTGTCCCCACAGAAGAGGAAATCAAACACATGGTGGATTGTTCTAAATTGCTTCTCAGAGATACACAAAGAACTCTGAAGTTCAATAATAGGGCTACATCAAACAGCAGATTATGAACATACCATTTGTTTTCTATGATCATTTGTGCTGTACATTTGTGAATAAAAGAAAGAGAGAAGAGACTGGGCTGCAACATTTTTTGAAGCAATAACAGGTTCATTATATTTCACTGAAGTGTCCCCAATTAGAACGTCAGTGCTAGATACAGTTGCCACACAAATAAAGGTTCATCATAAATTTGCCCCCCCCCCCTCCCCTGTTTTTCAGTACCTCATCTGTCACTGCTTGTTATCCCAAAATTTCTTCAGATGTCTGTGTACCATCTGCACAGGAAACAGTAGCCTTTATTAAAATATCAATTTTTATTACATTTTTCTAGATAATTGGCAAACCAGGATGCATTGTGGCAGACAAAATTTGTGCCCAAGACACCAAAAATGCTTCTGGCTATTTCAGTAATATTTTGTGTCTGCAACAAATGTTTCCCAATTTGCTCACACATCACGAAGCAACAATTTGTCTGAAACAATAGGGAGTTTAAGAAACCACAACGGCAACGCCCAGAACAACGTCGATTAAAAAATGAAGTAATATTTTACTTACGAATGTCTCGATACTATACAGTCATTTAGTCTGTTTGTTACTGTCAAAACTATTTTAAAACTGAATCTGGAACAGAAATTTAAACAGTTAGCCTTGATGGTTGGTTCATGATCACGTTGTACAGACAACACAGAGTTTGGTCATTTCATGTTGCTGTTTTGCAGAGGACAGCAAAGAAATGTACCAAGAACTATAATGCACGCGCAAAGCCATTGTTCTGCTCATTAAACCTTTTGTTTAGCAACGTCGCCATTGCCGCTGCTGTTTTCTTAAACTCCCTAATGTGTCCTTGTTTACCACAGCCTTTACAAACAAGGTTCAATGACTACTAAAAACAAGCTTAAGTTTATAATTTATTCTTTTGGCTGTCACGTTCTCTTATGTTCACTGTCCCTTAAGTGCCTACAGAAAACGTACCATGCTTTAAATCTTAAGAAAAACACTGTTAATTACATTTTATTTATATGACACAAAACATGTATGTTTATTTCTATATGTTCTTTGTGCCTTTATCAGGGCTGTCACTAAGGGCCAGGGACCGGGGAATTCTCCCGGCAACCACGAGTTTGAGTCCCGGCTGGAAAGTGAAAAATACATCAAACAACAAAATCCACCGGCTACTTTCTTACTTTCCCCGCCTACTTGAAAAATTAGTGACAGCCCTGCTTTATTCTGAAAAGCCCTTTTAAGATGAATAAAGTACAGTATGTCTGCCAGTCTGTATGTACATGTATGGTATGTATGTAACACAAGATTAAACTCATCACCAATAGATGAGTGCGGGGAAGGTGCCTGAATTCCCTGTGTGAGCTGCCAGTGTCAATACCAGTGAGCACAAATGGTAGCCATGACAACGCTTTATATACATGTCACAATACAAGATAAAAATTATACAACATGCATATAAAATTATTTTGACTTAATTGTCTATAAATTTAATCTACTTAACAGGCAGGTCTCTTTCCCTAGCTTCTTCCTCTTTTGAAGATCAGCCAATACACGAAAGTGAACCGTTACATTATGCAGCAACGTTATCTGTCAGCTCGAAAAACCAGGACACCAATCAAAACACAAGTTTCGATGACAGCTGGCAAAGCACTGAAATTAAAAGAAACTATAAATTATTTGAAATAACACCACACAACTCAAATTCAAGAGGATTCAACATCTTAAAAGTATCAGGATTTTCCTTGCCATTTCAACTGAACTGCCCTGCAAGGACCACAACTGACAAAGTTTACTCACCTACAAAACCCAAAGACGTACCAGAACTTATCACAATCCCATTCTTCAAGGATGAACATGGATAGAGAGATAGCAGCACTTGAATGAGCTGCAATGGCTACTAAAGTTAAGGAAACGTATGCTGCACTGGCAAAATTCAATCACTCACCAAAATGAAAATTAATGACAGTTATTAACTAGTACTTGAAATGTACATTTTCCAACAGGGTTGCACCTAACAGCCAGCAGCTGACAGAATTAACCAGCTACACGCACTTGGGTTGTTTGCACCAGCTACTTTAATGTGATTTTTTATTTCAATACTGGTGCAGATATATGAAAATTATAATCACCATCCAGTTACTTCCAATGTTTAGCTAGCTGCTTCAAAAGCTGTGGACAACCCTGGTTCCTATACACTGTGATATACAAACATGGGATGAAAGTTAAAAAGAACTGAAAATCAACATTTGAAATTCAGACTTTCCCCAAAAGTAACTCCCCCACCCTACCCCACACACTCTTTCTCCACCCCTGCATCCCCTCCCCCACCCCACACACTCTTTCTCTACCCCTACATCCCCTCACCCTCCCCACACACTCTTTCTCTACCCCTGCATCCCCTCCTCCACCCCAGCTGAAAGATAAATCATCCAACCTGAAAATTAGCCTAACAAATGACATTTCTAGACACTGTTTAGTTTCTGAATTTTGTGCAGTCATACAAGGACATTTGAACTCAATATTGTTAAGTTGTCTGCAGGTCTTGAGAAATAATTTTTTGAGAAATCAGAATTCTATTGAGTATGCCTTCTGATTTACACCTCCCCCCCCCTCCCCCACTGCTGCCCCTTAAAAATAACAAATACCAAATGCCTTCAATGGAGATAAATTTGATCCCTGGCATTCATTGTGAAGGATACAAAGCATACCTGCAGTACCATTGAACATGGAACAACCACCAAGGAATCCGCCAAATTCCAAGCCCAGAAACACCAGAGTAAGCGACAAGCCCACAATTAACCTGGATTAAAACAAATAATTAAAATATACAAATAAAAATGTCATAATTATAAAATAATACTGCATTTATAGCCCATGTATACATTAATTTGATTTAATATCATTCATTACAATAAGTTTCAGTGTACATACACTTCACATGAATAATTCCATTTGGTATTAATTTTATAGTACACCAAAGTATTGTTGCCGTAAGGTATTCACTGTCATTGGGTGGTCAAGGTTGTTAGTGTGTCAAAATAATGTAAAATAAAATGTAAAATAATGTTGTTTACGGTAGGGTAGCAGCTCTCTTAAGCTTATAATTCTACTGGCAGCAATTGCTTTTTGTTTTAGGGGTTAGGGGCATTGTTCCTGTTGTTTGTTCTATTGTCCTCTCAATGCGTCGCAAGCCATTCATGTTGGACCTTACGAGAGCTGCTACCGTGGTCAATACAGTTATCTACAGCAAGCTAGTTTTCAGGCATGCCAATCAAACTGAAACAAAACAAATGTTTTAAATAAACATAAAAAGCTTAAAAATCTTAAATGGTGCGAGGCAAACCAGTTACACCATGAACTTTCATTCCAGCGTTTACATACTCGGTATCCTTGCTTGAAAATTCACTGTCTGTATACTGAAGGGGCAGACATGCTTTAACATTCACATCCTGAAAGAAATGTACATGTCATGTAAGACGAGCTTGACTTTTACATCAAGGTCACAAGTTTGAGTTTCACACAGCGCAATTACGAGCACATGTTTATTTGTATTACAAAAGCAAACTGTCAGATCTCTAGCTCAGATGAGCTGCTAAGAGGATTACAGGAAAGAGCCATCGGGTTTTTAACTGTAAAATTGGCAACTTACCTTTGATAAGAATATGACGACTGTAACAACAAAGTGAGCGATGAGACTTAGAAATCTGGATGCCACAAGACTTCCAATGAACATTTTTGTATCTTTAAAGTTTTAATCAGAAACTATTAAACATCTGTAAACATCCAATAAATGTCATCCACTCCGCCATTTTGGACCTTTGTGACCTCGCCTTGAGCACATATCTCGTTTCCAGGTAACGCGCGCTGACAAACAGTCGAGCCCAAGTCGAGCCCTTTCTCGACTCTCGAGGTAGCCTGAGTTGAGTATCAAGCCTTCCTAAGGGGAGGGGAGACGGGAACCCCCTTTCCCGTCCCCTTAGAAAAGCCTGATACCAGGCTACCATCTACTAGATTCTAATATTTGTGCTAATAATATATAATCACATCCGGCACATCCATATTTGGAATCTATAAAAACATGATACCCATCAAACCCGGCGCAATAGATTTCCTAGTGAAATTGTTGTGAATTCCCAAAGAAAAAGTGTTAAAATATCAATTACTTATGAATGTTTTTTAATATGCCAAAAATATGTTAGCCTTTAGAAAAGACGCTGTAAAGTTGCTCACTCTCCGAAAAGTTGCTCAGAAGAGTAAAAGTTGTCAAAAATGCAAACGAAATAATTAGCAGTTACTGTACTAGGCTAGGGGCGCGCGCTGAACAGATATAATTTACGTACAAATGCAATTGTGACGTAGTTCTATTCGTTTAGTAATTGCAATGCTTCCCTAGGCCTTAGCAGAAGAGCGAAAGTTTCTCGAAATGGGGCATATAACAAGACAGATTCTTATTTGCCTGGCGATCGCCTTCTTCATTGGTTGTCTTCACGATGCGGCCCGCGTCAAAATAGTTTATCGTGAGTCTCGTAGGCGTAGCCCTTTTTGCTTTATTATTTCCGTGAGTCTATCCAGTTTATAACAGCTTATGTTACATAACATAGAATAAAGTGATAATTACAATAATTGCAAACTACAATTAGAAAGATAATCATGTACACTTATTATTACTCGAGTGTTGATTCTTGCTGCAAATTATTAAACCGACGCTAACTGCGTGCGTAAAATGCTTTTTTCCAGAACTTGTTCTCTCACGCGAGTGTTTGTGTGGTTCTTGATGTTCATTTCCACAGGCAATGATATAAAACAATTGGTTCGTGCTTTTAGCTGTGCAATATCGAGTTATCAGTACACTTGGGAAGTTTGGAAAGCTCTTGGCTATCGTTTCAAACAACTTTTACGCTTCTCTCGCGCCCTTCAAACTTCACGCGTGTACCACAACTCCAACGCATGAACTGGTACGAGTTTTTAAATGATGTTCTCAAACTCATTAATAATTCATCGAGTTAAAACAAAAAAATCTTTACCGTGAAGGCCGTTTGGATACCCGATCTTATTAGCATAGATTTTGACGATTTTATTTCTCCGTTTACTCCTTAGTTTTTTGTTTCGATTGAGAAGATATATCAAACACTCGAGACAGTGTTTCATCGGCTATCCAAGCGCCTCGAAGTTCGTTAAAAATACTCCGCTACGCGTCGTATTTTCAACTCTCTTCTCGGTGTTTGGATATCCAGATGAAACACTGTCTCTCGTGTTTGATACATTACGCAACTATGCTAAGCCTTCCTATCAAACCTTTTAAATAGCTGCAAATCATTTTTTTGTATTTCTTTCCTCAGCTAAATATGCTAAATGCCAATCTGACAAGGACTGTTTAAAAGGAAAAGCCAAGTGCGTCCGCTATGAGTGCTTCTGTAACTATTATTATGGCTTTGGAGATGGAAAAACAGAGTGTGAACGTAAGTAAGAAAGCTGGGATATTTTTGACAATCGGGTTCGTTCCCAGCGTCTCTCATCTATAAATTCACATCAGTGATGACATGAGGCGAATAATCCGTCTATTTTGGCATTCGATACGCGTGCATGCAGCAATAGGATGAAAGCGAACAAAAGTTTAATTTTGGTTGGCGTCCGTTTTAGCAACAGCCTGATTAACGCACAATTTGTCAGGTTTGCCGGAACTGCTTGCTGTGTCTCCAAAGAATAGTGTTGGCTTTCTCCCCCCACCTCCACCCCCCCCCCCTCCCCCAACGTAAAATACACTTTATATGGTCGAAAAGAGTGGAATATAGTTTTTATTATACGCTTCAATGAAGCAATTTTTGATTTATTGGAATTTTGTCAAATCGCATAGATACCATATTATGGCAATTATGTAAATTGCTGTTCGTTCAGTTTGTGAATGCGTTAATTTTCATCTCATTGGCAGAGTGGTCAAAGTGCCCATCTTGGAATCCATGTAAACGTGAGACGTACGTGGACTCAAGATTTACGAAAACGCATTGTATGATGGATCGAAGCAATAATTTAGTCTCTTGTCGATGTAATAATGGATATTTCGCATTACCTAGGCCTGGCTGTGTGAAAACAGGTAAATAAATATCAACTTCGTTCCCAGGCTTCCCGCCAATGAGATTACCGAAATCGTTATTAATATATCTATCTTTTTTTAATTTCGAGAAAAAGGTGAGGTTTCTTAATTTCAAATTTTCTGTTAGGGGAGCATGATACAAGATAATGTGCACACGCATAAAATAGTTTAATGCCAGGTCGCAAGGAAATGCAGGGGCGGATCCAGGAATTTTCTTAGGAGGGGGTGCACCACTAAGGAATGACGTAACTTAGGGGTGACGTAAGCAGAATTAACACTAGTTATATTAGAAAGCTGCAGGTCATCCAAGGGAGGGGTGCGCACCCCCTGCACCCTCCCCTTAGATACGCCCCTGAAATGCTCTATTCGAGAAACAATTACAGATTAATTGTAAGATTGAATCGATTGGACTCGTTTAGAGCGGTGAAGCGAGGAAAGCGGACTGGAAACGAGCAGTGACAGTTGTGTAGCTGCGATTTTTGGCGCGAAACTCTGAGCGATCTTTTGAGCTAGCGATACAATTTGAGATGTAAAGGGGATTTGCTATCAACCTTTCAAGGAAAGAATTTATAGGAGTAGCGCGCGCGACATAAAAGTTTCGAAAAAATTTGATCAGAATGCTGCGAGTTGTGTAGTCTGCTACTATGTTTTGGACGAAATTTTCTTCAAAAAAAAATGCAAAAAATGCAATCTTACGAGATATAACGAGCGCGCGCGATTTCGCAGGTAAATTTTCTGTGTTATTGTATATAATGGCTCGTTGTTACACTTGAGTTTTGAACAATTTATAGCGTCATTTCTATGGTCTATAAGAGTGCAGACCCAGGGTAACTTGGTTGAATGCTTTCTTTACATATTCAGCCTGAGCAAGTTCCTAAAACAAAAGATAGATTGAAACCATCTTGATAATCGCGAGATTTCAATAAACATATTAATACATTCTTCACTAGGCGTTGTCGTCGGCGTCGCTTAAGGTTCCGATTATTAATTAAAAAAAGCATCAGCTAAACTGTTTTCTCTTGTCTTAACAGGACTGAATGCCTGGAAACAGTATCCTTGCGCCACAGACAGAAACTGTCCCATATATTCCAAGTGCGGGAAACACAACGGGTGTGAATGTCGTGATGAGCTGACCGGAAATGGGGAAAAATGCACAAGACGTAAGTCAACTAAAGGCACTGCGAACAGGGTACAAATGAGACATTATCACGCTGTGAAAAAATAGTATATGTAATAGGACTACATGCTGTTCAATTTGAAAATAATTGGATGAGAAAAAATTCCGAGGACTGCTAAATTGGACGAGGCCGTCGGCCGAGTCCAATTTGGCAGTTCAATAATATATGAGTCCAATTTGGCAGTTCAATGACATATGAACATGGCAAATGTTTCGCCCTCCAAACTAGTTTTTCTTGACAATTGATTGGTTTATGGAAGGTATCCAGCTTTTTCTTAAATTGGACAGTTTGAGAAAAAAACTGTCCAATGTATTTTAAATTTGGACAGTTGGCAAAAATTAATAAAAAATGCATCTGTTGACAATAATGGATTTTGATGTAGCTATATAATTACATTACAATCATTGTAATCATTGATAAGAAGGGTTCTACTATTTATTGCATTGTATTCAAAAGGGACAGACCACAATCTTAATGTTGGCTCCTGTAAAAAATATCTAATTGCCATAACCGTTCATCAGTAGGATGCCTAAAATGCTTGTAATTCCACAATTGGTTTCGGCTCCATTAAATCCTATACCAATTGCAGAACATTTCAGGTGGAGCCACCCACGATGTGAGCACAGTTACTGACAAGAAAAAGTAATAAAGAAAACAACGAAAAATAAATTAAACCGTTAAATTGCGAACTAAGCATACACGTCAACTAAATAAACCAAACGCGCGCACCACATACGAAAATACAAAATCCAAATGAAGGACCCGGAAGCAGCGCGTATAAATGAATTAGAGTTACAAAGACGACGTAACAATTACAAACAGGCAAAGGATACGTTGTTGGTTCTCAATCACAAACCGCTGATCTCAATTCCCAAAGTGTAATGTCATATTTAACGCGAATGATTTCACCGTGGCGTTTGAAGAATTTGTTAAACGATTTGAGAAGCACAGTAGTGTTGAAGCCTTGGCGATGAAGACGTGAGGAAAGACTACGAAGCCTGTCTATAAAGTCCAATTTGGATGGGCAAATTCTTATTATATGCCATGGTATGACATGGCATGGTACGGTATGATATGGCATAGTATGGTATGGTATCGTATGGTATCGTACTGTACGGTGTGGTACGGTATGGTATGGTATGGTTCAGTATGGTGTGGTGTTGGGTTGTGTTGTATTGTATTGCATTGTATTGTTACATACCACCCGCTTAGCCAAACGCGTGACAGCTACTTCCCAGGTATACTATTATAATACCACAGTGACGTTATTTATACTTTTATAATCAGTTAAGGAAAGGTTTTATGTTAAATAACTTTTTCAATTAGTATTTGCTTCAAAAATCAGAAATTTTGATTCTGTTTTTGTCGACCTACAGCCAGTCCAAAGCGTTGCACCAGTAAGAGTCAATGCAGTTCCCCACAGGGAGTTTGTTTCGACGGAATTTGCCAATGTAGTGGAATGTACGCTGGAAATGGTGTATACTGTAGAAGTAAGAATTTTTGACAACTTGTGACATTTGTTGAATATCGAAGGGAATATCCTATCCTTCTATTTTATTGAAATCCAAAGCAAATTAGATGTTTTATTGTCGTCTGCCGTTAGGTTACGCTACAGAAAGTTGAACATTATTTACTATTTGAACATTTGAACATTTTATGGAATTTGCGCACTATAATTGGCCCAAGCGTTTTACCGTTCTATTGCTGTCCAAATTATTTCAATAAAGCAATTGTTGATGTGAAATGTATGAAATAATATAATTCATATTTGAACTGCGGATGTAGATGAAAGTGAAGAATGATCATCGCAGTGAATTTCCAATTTTAATTGGAAAGAAGAAGTCTGAAAAAATCTCGTTGAAGCCCTGATTTTTTCAGGCTTCTTCTTTCCAATTGCTTAAATTGGAAATTCACTGCGATGATCATTCTTCAGTTTTGAAGCAATTGTTGTTGTTTCGGACGCTCCAAGTTGACTAATTCTGACGACTCCAATGAAGGCTGATCTTTTTTGATATTCTTCTTTTTTTGCATGATATACTGCAAAAAGTTTATTATTTTATTTTTCAGAAGGAACTTCCTGTCCAAAGAATACCAAATGTGGTGATAACACCGAGTGCGTGGTAGATCCTTTGTTCCCTAAATCTCCCTTTTGTAAATGTAAGACTGGCTATAGGAAACACACGAGCGGAAAGTGTTTAGGTAAGTGATTTACACTCACTAGTTTCTTGTTTTATGCCGCTATATCTCAGAAATAACGATCTTCCCCGAAAAGAAGCGACAGAATTGTTAAGACTGATTAATTGTTATTATTTAAAATTTCGGGACGATAAAATTCAATCTTAAACTTCTCATGCGTGTGCCTTTTATTTTTTGACAAAAAAATGGGGGGGGGGGGAGAGAATGAGCCTGCCCGACCTCTCCCATTGCTACGGCCCTGTAGTTTTGTACTTGGGGAAATTGGCAGATAAATTACAGCGTCTTACACTAATGAAACACTCCCTAGATGTTATGTTCGTTTATAAAAACGCATTAAAACTTTCATAGGATCAATATATTGATTGATAGCTTGATCACTGATTGATTGACTGATTGACAGTAATACAGGCCTAAAGTATTCACATTTTATTTATTGATTTTTTCTAGCTTGCTTGAACAATGGACACTGCCCGAAGACTTATTCAATTTGTGTTAACGGACAGTGCACGTGCAAGGAAGAACTTATATTGGGCAAAACTTCATGCGAGGCTGGTGAGAACAAGCTAATGCATTCGAGCCTAGTGACTCGCCAGGTTGACTAGCGGTATTTATACTCCACCCTGGGTTACAGCGTTAAATTTACCGGTACCTATTTTTATTATTCAAAAAATTGTCATGTTGTCATGAAGCGACCGTTATCTGTCATCTGCACTTGACAGATGTAGAGTGGTAAAGTGTGACGTCACAAATATTCAAATTTTTGAAATTATGGGATTCATTAAGATCTTCAGAAAGTACATGATAAAGAATGCCCACTTGCCATCAGCATCTTATTTCAATTTGGGGGTGAGATATTGGCACTTCCATTCTTCAGTGACTCCATACAAATCCTTGTAATTTTGTCTCCGTTCTAAATGGTTTAGAACAGAGACAAAATTACATGGAAGAGCCAATAGCTCACCCCCAAATTCAAATAAGATGCTGATTTTTGGCAAGTAGGCATTCTTCATCGTGTACTTTCAGAACATCTCGGTAAATCCCACAATTTAATAAATTTAGTTTTTGTGACGTCATCACTTTACCACTCTATCCTGCGATATACGTTGAGTAACGGTATTTCGGCCGAAGTCTCACAAAGCGCCTCATAACGGCATCTATTCCTGCTTTAAAATGTGCTTCGTTGACAATTTGTTGAATAATAAAACAATTATCCTGCTCAATCTTGCGGAATATCATCTGATTTTAGCCAACGAGGCCTATCGGCCTACGGCCTCGTTGGCGAAGTATCAGGGGATATTCCGCAAGATTGAGCAAAATAATTGTTAAATACACCTGGGAGGAGAAAGGCACTAGAGCCGGTAAAATGAGTCTTGCACAAGAACACAACACGATGTACCGGCAGTGTGAAATTATGCTCATACACCTGGGTGAAGCTGATAGCCACTGTGAGAACAAAGTGTCTTGCCAAGCACACAATTCAACGCAGCGCCCCGGCCGAGGCTCGAACCCGAGTCCGGCGCGATAACCATTTAATAGGCCACCACGGTTCCAAGGCGAGAGAACAGATATCTTCTTGTTGTCTGTTACAGTCATTTGCACGTTATTTCCCTGGTTATAGACCTTATCCAAGGCGTTCACATTGACTTTTTTCTCCATCGATCTTTATAATGACCGTTCATATTAATTTTGACACTTTCAGCACCATTACACGCATGCAAAACCGACAAGGATTGCAACTCTCGGGCAAAATGTGAAGAGGGAAAATGCGTTTGTCAAGGAAATACAGTCGGAAGTGGGAAATATTGCCGAGGTAATCATACACTTAGCTTCTCTTTAGGGTAGTCACTGAAACATAGAAAGCACATGTTTTAATCAAGTTAAAAATCCCAACTAACAGGAGCCAGACCAGTTGGCTATTTAGAAAGTGTGGCCGAGAATTTGAACTCGAGACTAACGAGAAATACTTGGGCTTAAACCCAGGACAAGATAATATTTAGAATTTTAATCATCTACACTACAAATTAAACTCGCAAGACCAGATAGCAAGTGCAAACAGTGATAAGTGCTACAAAAGTGAAAACTATGTGCAACAGTTTGACGTGTGCAGTGCAAACTAGCTAAAATGTTTGGTGGACGTGTGCTGCCGACTTCAATCACCATACCCCATCCAGAATTATAAGCTCATGCCAGCAGTATATTGTATGTATGTAATTATGTATGTTCGTAGTATATTGTTCCAATCTGGTCCTTGGCCAAAAGTTACATTTGTATTTAGGACTTGGAGATTAGGCCTTGGAGAATTTTTGAAGTAGTTAGGGGATGATGGATTCGTGCGAAGGCCAGTGGTGCCGAACATAATTTGGAATGTCTTTGGCCACTTCTTTATGGAACGAGTAAGGAAAAAGTGGATTGAATTGGAATCTCCCACGATTCAGAACATTCGGAAATTACAGATACTCTAAACGTTTTGAAGGAAAAGCGGACATTTCGTTGATTGAATTTTAAATCCATCTCGAGGTTTCGGTTTAACTTAACTGTTTCATTAACACCCTCCGTTTCAGTATCGTTGGCATGTCCAAAGGATTTTGTGTGTGGTATAGGAACATGTCTGAGGGACCCATTTATGCCTAAAAACCAGCCTGTGTGTAGATGTGACAAGGGTTTTACTAAAAACAAGGACGGCATATGTGGTGGTAGGTTGACCTTTTGTTAAGTAATAATGCCTCTTCCGTTATTATTTACACATTGTCACAAATGCCCATATATGGTCACATATCCTGCTTATTGTTCAACATATTGTCACGTTGCCCATATATGGCCACGCAGCGATTGTTACCCGTAATCGGCACTTGAAGGATGTTCTGCGACATGCGTAAGTTACGATGATTCGTCATTGTCCTGCAAAACGCCACACAACTACAGCTTTTCTAGCCCTACAACGCGTTCCGTTGACAATTTGTTGAATAATAAAATAATTAGCGCGATTTCATAGGGTAATTGTTGCTGGCGAGCGTTAGCGAGGCAGCACACTATTCTATTCAATAGGGCAAAAAATCCAAAATTTCTTCGGATGTAAGACTCGAAGCCTGCGCAGTACACTATTGAAACGACATTTGAAACGGGACAATTGAAACGACAATCAGGCGCACATCACATGGCTGTCATATCATCCGGGATCCACGCCTGAGATCACTTTGCCCGTGAGAAGTTTACGCACGCTGTCAGAAGCTTTCGAGGTGCCGTTGACGTTGCCAATTTTTGCCGTAAACAAGTAGATGAGCATTTTCTAAATGTCTTCATTTGCTTGTGAACGACGAATCTCGAGCACGAAAAGATATCAATTTGTGTTTGGCTGCTTTCCTGTATGATCAATTTTTTCCGATTAGAAATATGCAAATATCAAGCGTTTTTATCCCCCGCGGGAATGCACTGTCTGCTTGCTCCAAGTTAGCGAGAAAGCTTTCTTGATGAAAAAAGAAACGGTAAAGTTATTGCTCTTCCACTGCCATCATCTTCAGTTACCATTTCCTTTTTCAGGGAAACGTCTTTAAATTCAATTCTCAGGCTTCAAACTGAAAGCTTCTTGTGTCTTCGCGGCACGTGATGAATTTATTTGTCGGCGAAATGATAACGCACACATTAGCAAAATTTTGACCAGTTGTTGACTCTCAATACGTTTAGCGGTTGAGAGTTTCGAGTCAATGCAAAAGAACGTTTTCGCAAATTCTGTCTTGAAAAGGCAGACTATTTTCTGTCCCAATTAACTTTAGACGCGTTATGGAACTTAAGGTATCACTTGTCTTAAAATCGCGCTTAGATGCTAATTAATAATACAAATCTATGCCCGGCCGACGACATGAAGAGCGGCACCAACTCTAAACTGCAGTGTTCTGACCAGCGAGATGTTTTTGTTTTAAAGTCATTGCGTTACGCACTCATAAAATGATTACATTCTAAATGCGGGTCGAAGTATTCACAGCTAGCCGTTTAAAAATTTCCTTTAGCCGTTCAGCCTTTTTCCTCTAGCTCCAACGCCAGCACTTACTTTCACATTGAAATCCCTAGTTATTATACTAAACCAGTGGATAGTGGCTAGGATTGGCTATTCAAACATGTGATATCCTTTGGTATTCACTTCCGATTATCCCGTGCACCTTCCGGGCCCTCGCGTAAATAATTGGGTTAAATAAATGAGTTGAAATTTCAGTTATATAATCTCACTCAGTGTTCTAGTATGCAATGCCACCTCCACTTTTCAAATATATGGAAATTAATTTTATTGATAACGTCATCAACTCAACCCAATTTTTATATCAAGTAAATAAATAGGGCAATTTCGAACAGTTGTCTACAGTCATAATTAAATCCTTTTTCCATGGCAACACACTATTTCCAGTCCCCTTGAGCCAGTGTGATTTTTAGCCCAGAAAAAGTTAAGTCAAGCCAAGAACCAGCCTAACACATAAATGTGCTTGTGAGATCATGTAGATTTTGAGTCATTGAGAAATATCAAAATGGACTCCAAAAAATGGCTAGAAGAGCCTTGAATAATGACGGGTCTGGGACCGAGTATGTTGTCATGGTAACATAATTGTTAGCTTCATATTACATAGCACACCTGGTAAAATCATGATGGAAAGAGTTAAACATTTCTGATTCAAATTGCGTGAGTTAGTTTTTCTTTGTTTTTTGATAAAAATTTGGTTGAGTATAATTTACATCATCGCTTAGCTAAGTTGCATATTTTAGATTGGAGACAAGCAAATTTCGTCGTAGTAGCACCTTCATATATAGCTTGCTATATTTGAAACTACTCTCGAACGCAAGTGAAAATCGCTCTGGGTATAACTTAAGTAGCACTTAAAAGCCTCCAAACATTTGCTTTACTTATTCACGCAGAGTGCACCACCAACAACGACTGCAATACGGTTTATTCTACTTGTGTCGATTGGGTGTGCAAGTGCAAAGATGGGCTGATAAAAGGAGGCAAAACCTGCAAACGTGGTGAGAACATTGGTATTAATATATATCGAATAAAAATAGGGAACCAGGTTGACGTTTTAATTATGGGAACCCTGCTCAAAACAGCCGAATGCACAGTTAATCCATCCATCCATCGGCCCACCCACGCAGTCAGTCAGCCTTAGTCGGTCGGTCGGTCGGTCAGTCAGTCAGTCAACCAACCATCCGACCAAATGCCCCATCAGTATTGTACACTGGTGTTTTAAGATTTTTGTGAATAGCCGGATTTTGAGAATAATATCGAAGACTCTGACATCCATTCTTCGGCTGATATAAATTATAAAAATGTCCGAGTCTGTTTTAAATTCCTTGTTTAAGCACCGCTACATTCGTGCTCCAACGATGGTGACTGCCATGAAAAAGCAGACTGTATTCAGGGACAATGTTACTGTGGAGTATCCTCTAAGAGAGTTCCATTAACTGGAAATGGGAAATTTTGCAGAGGTGAGTTGTAAACTTCTACGCTTAATAACAATCGAGCGACAAGACTAAGAGGGATATTATAATTGTATTCTTAAAGGCATATTGGTTCTCAAACTTACAGAAAATCTTACATCAAGGTATTGGTTCTGAAGAACACTAGCTCTGCCAGTTAAAATAATGGCGAATAATTTTTGTGTTTTTGCTGTATTACCAGCTTTGCATTCAATTTGGTTTTTTTGGTGTTTTGCGCGCGCAAACGAGGAAACATTTGTTGCGGACACATAATGTTTAGAAACAATTAGAAATTTTGTGCCGCAACAATGATGCGGGCGCGGGCAAACAGGAAAACATTTGTGTCCACAACAATGTATCCGTCACAATGTGTCCTCGATAGCCACCGCCTTTAGACTGACATCTGGTACGTGCCATTTCTTTACGAAGAGATCCGGTATAAACAATCCAAACAGTTTTATTCTTCGATGTGCGGTTCCTAGCCGTCATCCAAACGTTATATACATTTTCTAAGTCTGTTAGACAGTGTTCCAGACCTTTAACATCGATTTAGCGCCAAAACGTAAACTCATGTAGATAAATTCTTGGCTTTAGGATGTACTGAGACACAAACCTAATTGGAATGCCTCATTTCTTTATCTTTGCATAGAAACCCAGCCATGTCCCGCAGATTACACGTGCAAAGCAGACCAAGATGTTTGCTTTATTGATCCCTTATTTCCTAAAGAACGCGAGTGCAAATGTCCTGAGGGTACTGCTAAACTATCTGTCAATGAAAAGTGCCAAGGTATGCTGGTATGACGTAAAATACGTGAACGATATATACGAGAACTTCGGCAGTAATAGGAAATGATTTTCGTTGTGTAAATTAAGCAACTTAAAGGGACATTGGCACGAGAATAATTTTCAAAAATTCTATGGAAACCTACAAACAGTGGTTAAGTTTTGTAAAAATTAGTATGCCAGTACACTTGAAGCTAAATATGGAGTAATTTGGAAAAAAGTGATGACAACTATGTACGGTCACTCTATTCCATAAACAATTTGCTTGATATCCATCCCTTAATGTTCTAGGAGCATTTCCTGTATGGGTGAAAGAACTTAATAATAATTTCGTGGCCATTTTACTAAAAAAGCTGGGAAATGTCCGTGACAATGTTCCTTTTAGTTGAGTTGGCATGAAATAGAAAAAAATATCAATGAATAGGATGATGTACGATCAAATGTTTTACGATATTTATTCGCACCAACTTTAGTGGCTTGAGCTTGTATGGGTTTGTAGTAGAAAGTTGATTGTGAGGAACCTTAGAAACTCAAGGTCTATGAATTGCGTTTTATTAATTTTTTTCAGTGGTGACTGAGTGTTTCAAGAGAGGCTATCCGTGCCCCCTATTTTCCACTTGTAAACAGGTTAAAGGGAAATATAAATGTGTTTGCAACGAAGGCTATCAAGCGAAGTCTGTAGGAAGTGGAGCGCTGGAGCGGACGGTATGCCAAGGTGAGAAATGACTGGTCAAGTAAGAACGGGACATTTAATATACAAAGGAGACTGGTTCAGGGTCACCTATCACCTATCCTCTTCGTGCCTCTTCACCCAGATGTATAAATGGGTACCGGTAATTTACTGCTGGGGGTAACCCTGCGATGGAGTAGCATCCCATCCAGGGGGGAGTAGAAATACTCTCTGTCGCTTCGTGCTACAGAAACTGAGATAAGCTCGGGCCTAATGAGCCACTAGGCCCGAATACAGACTGGTTCAGGATAAAGATTAATAAATTAGTTTCAGGGTGATACACTGTCTGTATATAGTAGGCTATATGGGGAGACTCCGTTTTCAGTATAGAAGTGTGTAACAGGTACCGGTAACGATCGTTATTTCAGGAGTTAAATTATAGAGAAGGGTAAGGAAAATTGTCATTTGAGTATTTCAGTAAGCCTTGTTAACATCCAAAGGATACATTTGAAAAAATAGGGAATAATTTAACCTTTGCTCCTATGAAGGACAAACGCACAGGCTTACGGCTTACGTCGATAGTCGTACGTTAATCGCTCAGTCAGTCTGTCTGTCTGAATGTCTCTTTCTCCGTCAGCCAGTCACCCTATCTGTCTGTCTATCTGTTTATATGTCTTTATGACTGTGTGTCTGTCTGCAAGTCAGTCTGTCAGCTGTGTATCTGTCAATCTGCCTGTCTGAAGAGTCAAAAGCCTAGAAAAGTTTGGAGTCTTCTCCTTTGTTACCGAGACGCTGAGTGTTACAACGTTTTCATTTTACAATCTCGATCATATTTATAAAAGCTACACCGTCACCTAGTTTATATTTTGTCAGTTTTGTTAGTCTGTTTGTTGGTCTGTCTGCCTAATGTAGGTCTGTCTGTTGTCTGTGTGTCTCAGTCTGCCTCTCTGCCTGTCAGCTGATCTGTATGTATGTTTTCTGTCTCTATGTTAGTTTTTCAATCAGCTAGCCTGTTTAATTTGCATTGTCTATCTGCATGTCTGTTGCTTACTGTCAGGCTGTCTATTGACTAGACTGTCATTCCTTCTGTCTGTCTTCTCTCTGTGCATGTATGTTTGCTTACTGCATGTCTGTCTGCTTATTGTTGCATTTTTCGTCTGTTTGTCTGCTTACTGTCTGTCTGTTGTATGGACTGTCTGTTTGACTGTCTATACAACCCACCTGCTACCTCTTTTTCACTACCTCTGGGGTGTTTCAATGTAAACCAAACAATCGTGAACTCACTTTCCTTGCAGATGTTGATGAATGCATGGACACAAAATATTGTTCGTCTAACTCCGTCTGTGTCAACTCGGAAGGCGGATACGAATGCAAATGCAATGCTGGATATCGAAATAATGCTGTACACAAAAATATCTGTGATGGTAAGTGCATTCCCTCGTCTCATTCCATTTGCACTGACTTTTCTCAGTGCCACAACCAACTTAGGGAAAGGTTTGGGGTTGTCTCGCCTTCAAAAAGCAACGCGCGCGCGATCGTTTTCTATCGGCGAATAGAAAACAGTGGGAGAAGCAATCTGCGGAGTTACAGATTTCCATGAGAACACAGCTGAGTTTCTACTTAAACGAGATATATGGTATTTTACTTTAGATTTGGACGAATGTTCTGTAATGGTGAAGCCATGCGACGCCAATGCACGATGCCAAAACCTGCCGGGTACATACTCTTGCCCATGTGATATAGGCTATGTGAGGTCGGCTGGAGGCTGCGCCCGACAGGACAGGGGTACGTTAAGAAAAACTTATAACTAGCGACAATAATAGATTTTTTTCTAGAGTCGAGTAAAACACACTGTAAGCCGTATTTAAGGGGAAACCTTCGTGACTACGTATGGATGCTATTATATAATTTATTCTGCGAATATCCGCATATTTTTACGTGTACTTATATTTACAAAAGAAGGAATTTTTTAGTTTACCTCACGATTTTGCTTAAACGTCTTTAAATTGCCAGAGTATTCCGAAAACTAGATATCTCAGTTATCAGCAAATACAGTTGCCAAAGAATTGAATTAAATTTGTTTTTTCGTTTTTTTTGGGAAAAATTGACTTATTTTTGTTTTGTACACAATAGGAAAGACACTTCTCTGGTCCTTTTGCGTGTTTTTTATTTTAAGACTCTATAATGACCCTTGAGCTAGTTCCAAACATTAAACTGTATCTAATCGATGGAAGTATTTTTTATGTACAAAACGAAATAAAAAAAATGATATTCTCTTTAAATTTAGATATCTCCTCACAAGTATGTAACTGCAGACAACAGTTAGAATGCGATAAAGGAAAGTGTAAGTGCAAGGAAGGATACCGGTGAGCACTTCAATACGTCCAAAAAAACCGTCGAGTCCGAATCCACGTTTAATTCATACAGGCTTCGATGAAGCGCTTGGCAGTTATGCTTGACAGTTATGTGACATCAGTAGCAAGGACGGTGGACTTTGCGCGGCACGAATCTAAAATTATAAGGTTATTTTTGTATAGTAAAGCTTTTCAAGCCAAACTGTCGCATAACTGTCAGCATTTAACTCCGGTTTCTTTAGCGTGAAGGGACTACGAGTTCCCATTTATGCTTCTAGGTGGAGAGAGCCTGTTTGAACCGGAGTCCAGCGCACAAACCGTTAGACAACCGTGTCTCTCTCCTTTTGTGTAGCTGGTATTTAATAAAAAATAGTTGTTTTGTACTTTGGGCACTCATGATCAAAATGACCGAATGATCAGATTAATGAATATAGTTTTATTAGCAGCGTGTTATAGTTACCAAATAATTTAATATTTTTACTCAATAAAATACTCATTAAATTTTAAAAGGTTATTTGGCAAGATCATAACAACAAAAGTAATCAAATGCAAAAGAAAAATAATAATAACCTCAATATTTTTTTTGCAAAATGGAAATACTGCATAGAGACCGTTCTCGTTTCAAATGTGATTATAGCTTTAACTTTAGTATATATGGTTAGAGGCGTGGTTCGATTCAAATCCAAGCTGTATTATGTATTGCAGCGGAGTGAATAGACCTTTCTCGCTTGAGCGTGTTTGTTGCTACAGACCATGTGTCATTCTCTAGAGCTTTGTTGTTTTATGCATCCAAAAATTATTATTCATATACATGCAACTATTTGAAAATTTGAAAGCAAGAATCCTCAAGAGTATCATCACATGGCATGTAATGGGGAAACAAACCGTACAAGCGAAAAAGGTCTATTGGACGCTTTAGTGTGGAATATAAATTATTTAGTAATCTGTAATCGTCTTTTTTTCTTACTTTAGGCCCTGCACGCTCTGCTCTTCAAACTGGATCGGCTCATCGCCGTCTACATGTCTGCGGACTGCTGAGTGCCCACAGGCGTGGTCATCTTGGGCGTCTAAGGATAACCGCGCCTGCTGCTTGATTTGCTGTTGTTAACTTTAGTTAATTAATTAATCAATTTAATAATGATTTATTTTACTTTGATAATTTCATCGACGTCAGTCAATAATATTTGGAAGTTGAAGGGTCATTTCAGCGAGTTGACCTTACAGCCTGCATACTTTAGGAAATAACAAACAAAATATTGTTTTTTGAAGAAAAAAAACATTTTTCACGTTACTTTGTGTGAAATCTAACTGTTTACATACGTTCCAACACATTTCGCTTGGTTGTGCATAACCTTTGTTAAGCTTGCAACTTAAATTAAAAATAAAATTGTGAGTACGCTGAAAAATAAAACTGTGTGCCAAAGATTTGCTTGTTTTTTTTAAAATCATGATATTTACATTTACTGAGCTTCTATAATTTATGCTGGCAGATATTGTCATGGTATCTAAAAATCTCACTGTCAGGGTGCTTTTCCTTGAAAATTGAAACGAATATTGCGAAAAGAATTTTTTGAAAATTGTCAGGCTGAACAGTTCATAACGTCAATTTCCTTTGTTTCTCATTTTAAATTATAATACCCGGGAGAGGTATTTGTTATGAAGCTACGGTTTTTTAATCTACATCCACATCGCTAATTTCTACGCTAACTTTAGCAAAATAAGCCTTCAATCATTATAAACTTGTTTGGGACGAATTTTTTATTAATAAAGCTGTTCCTGGAAGTTAAGCACATATTAAATTAAGAAAGAAGTCTGAACAATTCAAAATAAAACTTTAATTTAATGTAGCCGAGAAAAGGGTTTATGTTCAGTTTTTGTTCATAAACGATTTGTATTTATCTTAGCCACCATAAATCCCACCATAAACAGTGATGATACTTTCTGCTGGTTGTCCAATAAACTCGCTTTGCAAATATGTTTGTCTTTCTCTATTTTTTTCTGGGTCTAGGCTGTTTTAAGCCTTTTTAACAGTGATTCAGGAATATCATGAGTACAGTTTTTCGTTTGCCAACGAATAGCCTGCTCGTTTTGATTGCCGATTTCTTCTGGCAGCTTTGCCGCTTGCGCTGGTGCGTTTGACTAAAAACAGCGGTAAATTGCAAAATCTAACGCCACTTCCCGTTTTTGCCGCCTCGAGCATTCTGGGAATTTGAAGCGAAAACGTGCAACACTCTCGAAGCCAAACGTTTTATAGAAAAAGCCTTTTTATTGTTCGTGGATATGTTGGAGGTGTCGTTATAATTAAAGAGAGCAAAACTAAACTTTGAGCTCGACTAGGAAGCCGGGTAACTTAGCTAGACATTATGACGTAAACAATTTAATTTCACAGTTCTTTCGATGCAGCAGTTACAGCACCTACCTCGAATCCCAAAAAAGATAAAAGTTTAAATGGAATGGGATTGATCAAAAGACCGATTCTCCCTTGGCTGATGATTGGCTTCTTCATTTCCGCTTTTCACGCCGAAACAATTTATCGTAAGTTTTGCAACCGAGTAATGAGCGCGCGCTCATAAAACAATGGGGACTATTTATTCTGCGAGTATTTGTTCACCAGAATGTTCGTTTTGTTGTCAATAAGCATTGAGACCTAACCCGATAGTTCAAGTGTTCAAGCTAAGTAAGAATAATTTCCATCTTAAATCTTGGCTTGGAAAAATCAAGACGACCACTACAACACACAGGAGAGGAACCTACTGGCTGAGTATAGTATCAATAATATCAATATCTCAACCTCTTTTCGCGGAGCGTGTATCTTACCAATGCAACTAAATTTCGAGAAAAATAAAAAAAGATGTAAGTTTTAATTTTCGCAAGCGTGATGGTGATCTCAAAATGGGCCCTGTTTACCGTCACGTAGTACAATATCCGCCATGCTGGAAGCAAACTACGCGCTGGGACATTAAAAAAATCAAGCATTAATGGTTGAAGTCGCTTTGCTGTGAATATCCAGGGCCGTAAGCTACAAAGGTTTATGTTTAATCACCTCCATTGCCTTCTGTTCTTTGGTAGGGTGCCAGAAAACTAAAGTCTGCAAGCAGATGTATGCCTTCTGTATACGTGGAAAGTGTACGTGTAGGGGCCAACTTGTATTGGGAAAGACATCGTGCGTACCTGGTGAGGACGGAGAACGTAGAAGACAAATGCCATGGGCTGCTTCTATCTGCTTCTTCTATCTTCCTCTATTAGAAATTGTGCGCGCGTTTCTTTTAACTTTCCGCTTTTAATCTAAAATATAGACATCGTTTTGCCCATACAGATTTTCAGTTTTAACTTTAACTTCAGAGAAAACTTGTCACTCTCCCGTAAGAGAGAGGTTTAACCCGTTTGGGAGGAAAATATGTCAACACAAACTCGATTCTTGGTGTGATTATTTTTGTGCCGTTTGTTTTGCTTTTCTGACCAAGCGACCCAAAATCAGGAAAAATGATAATACTTTTTCTAATACTTTTTGTCTCTTCTGATTATTATAGAACCTTTACATAAATGCAAAACCGACAAGGATTGTGACACTTATGTAAAATGCGAAGAAGGAAAATGCTTTCCCAAAGGAAAATGCATTGAAGGAAAATGCATTTGTCAAGGAAACACTATTGGAAATGGACTTAAATGTAGAGGTAAAAAATGATTAACTTTGCTGTGAAGCCGGCAAGAAAACAGAGAAACTGGCATAAACTCCTCTTTCCCACTAGCAACATAACAATCATGATCATAAACTCGAACATAACGCCTTTACTCTCGCTTATGTTGTAGTAGGAACGTCCAGAAATATAAACATAACGCGAGCACGCATCACCTAGCTCAGTCAGTTCTATCGATCAATTTTAGATATTGGTCCGTGTCCAAAGGGAGCAAAAGAGGATATGTGTGGTTTATATGGCAGATGCATCTCAAACCGTCAGATGTTCATGACACCAGTGTGCAGATGCGACCAGGGTTATGTGAACGCTGGCGGTAAGCCGGATGGCGTATGTATTGGTAGGTTGCTGTTTTATTTTACCGGTACCGTGCATAAAATTCAATATATACCGCGCGCGGTTATAACTCTGCCCCATCAATAGGCTTAGTGGTTCCTTCAATGAATTCTCTCTTCTCGCCTGTTATAGCCCTGGGTTCTAACCCTGGTAGGCGCGCTACCTTTTGTTCTAGATCTTAGAGTGGATTGTTGAGTTATATAAGCACGCGGAATTTTTTAGGAACATGGGACAAGTGCAAAGAGAAGCACTCGGTTACAGCTCGTGTTTCTTAGATTTACGCGGTGGAATTTCACCATAAAGACCCAAAATTCAAATTTGAAGTCATAATCGGTGGATTATGTAAAGGTCGCGATGTATTTTAATTACGAGGTGGCATTTCACTTCATCATCATCATCATCATCATCATCATCATCATCATCATATCCTTTATTTAAACACGATAAAATTTAAAGCTAAAGCTTGTGGGGTCGTGTAAAAAATAGTTACAATATGAAACGATGTTAAAATATGGATAAAATTACTCATACAACTAACATGAATGTACAATTAATTCCTAAAAAGAGTAATATTTAAATAAGTTCGCGTAACTACATCTAAATAAAAATAACTGCTAAAATTAAGATATAAAATATTTAAAAGCAATTAAAATCCTGGTAGTGCCTTGGCAGCGACTGAACCGACTGGGCGCTAAAATCAAGCTCTTCATTTTATTTCTAAACACAATCTGTGGATTTTGAGCAAAATTTACCTTATATTTACGCGCTAGACTATCGGTTTTACCATTGAGACCCAAACTGCAAATTGTAATTTCACAATCAGTGGATTTTGAGTAAAAGTTATGTTTTCCGTAAAGTTTGCTGCAAATAACTGTCTGAAAATCCATTTACAACAACGGTCCCCCAATATATAAGTTTTGACAACATGCAGTTAAGTTTACACGATCATTCTCCTTATTTACGCAGAGTGCAACAGCAATATTGACTGCAAAAGTATTTATTCAACATGTATCGATAAGGTATGCAAGTGCAAAGATGAGCTGATAAAAGATGACGAGAAGACTTGCAAACGAGGTAAAAATATTTATCTCTAGGTCTTATTAGAAAGTTAAATTTTCCATGGCAAAAGAGCATGAAAAACGTTTAAAGCCTGAAGAAAAGCAGGACATGCAAGGCAGGAAACAGCTTGTGTGCCTGCAGGCAATAGAAATGGGTATAACTGACCTGACCTTCCATGGCCAAATCTTCAATTGTGAAAGGAACGCCAACAAAATATCACTTACCGCTTACTAAAATTTAATTCCTACGTACACTAAACTGTAGCTGGCAATAGTCAATGATTTAAAAATTTAAGTTTTGATAGATAATAATGATGTCTTTTTTTATCCTGAAATAGTTTAGTGAGTAAGAGTTTGTGAAACATCTATACTCTAAACAACGTACTCTAGACTGGTAAAGTAATGAGCTATTTTTAAAATTAATTTCTCAATTAAGCGCCCGTACATCGGTGCAGAAAGAAAAACGATTGTCATCCAAAAGCAGATTGCCTTCTGGGAAAGTGTCGCTGCACGGGAAAGACGACAGGGAACGGAGACTACTGCAGAGGTACGATTGGCTCAGGCTGGCAAATTACATAATATATGCCCGACAAAGAAAGTTTCAACTCAGTCTGGCAAATTACATAATATATGCCCGACAAAGAAAGTTTCAACTCAGTCTGGCAAATTACATAATATATGCCCGACAAAGAAAGTTTCAACTCAGTCGCACAATTTAAATCTTGGCTGTGACCATGCAAAATTTGTTTCCCTAACATTGGTGCTGTGCTGATGCATACTAATTAGGAAAAGGAAGAAGGTCCCTCCTGAAAAGGCAAAGTACATACTACCTTTGCAGGTTTTAATGTTGCAACCACGTTGTGATAGTTGTTGACTGAACAACCTCGCGTAGTACAGTGGACACGAGCCTCGAGTGCTTCCGCGTTGGATTATTAGTGGTTTAATTTAGATTGCCGGGTCGGCTTGTTCAATACATGATAAAGCTAACCCAAGGTTAGAGAAATTTTTATGTAGCTTTATAGCTTTGCAGTATTTTAGTACTTTCAGTTTTGCTTTACGCTAAGAAAAAACACACAAAAACGTGGTCAAATTTTCGCCTTTATATAAGAGAAATAAAAACCAGCTTTAACTTTAAATCATGAATTAGTGCTACCCCCATTTAGAATAACCGAGCCCTAAACTCTGGACTCGAACGGTCTGGGTTCAAGCCTAGACCGGGGTGATTGCGTTGTGTTCTTGGCAAGACACTTTACTCCCACAATGCCTCTCTCAGTCCACCCAGGATTATAAATTGGTATACGTACCGGCGAATTGTTGGGGTAATCTGGCAGAATGCTGGGAAATAACCCGTGATGAGCGAGCCTCCCATTCGGGCAAGGCAGTGATATTCGTAGCAGCTTCATGACACAGAAACAGGAGTAACACGCCAAGGGCTATGTATTCCGCGTTAATTAAGACTTGACACAATTTTTCATATAGATTCCCTACCGTGCCCTGCTGAACACAAATGTGACGCTACCTCTGTTTGTGTTCTGGATCCATTGCTACCTATCGGCGCCGACAAACCAGAATGCAAATGTCGTGATGGGTTTCAAAGGTCTACACATACCGGCCCAAATGCAACTATGTGTGAAGGTATTTTGTTACTGAGAGACACCACATGTTCTATAGCTAAGTGGCAGAACATCCATACAATGTGGATAAATAAACTGCCTTCCCATAAAGGCTGGACCCCTGTTGGGAGCAATGCAAGTATCTGAAGAACTTAGTTACAGTTATTGGTTATTGGTTGTTGTTGCTGTTGACGCTTCCATGCAGCATTACGTCGGCTGATATCTGTCTGAGTGTGTATTCTGATTGCCACTCATTTCATATGCGTGAAATTTTGAGAAATATATAGGTTGTTCGTAAAGCTGATATCTTCTAGTTAATGATTCACTTTATAATTGTTCCAAAAGGGCAATGTGATAAAGTCAATGAATTATGATTATTTCTCTTTCTTTTTCTTCAGAGGCGACCGAGTGTGTCAAGAACGGTCTTGTGTGTCCCGCTGGCACAATTTGTGCACAGGTCAACGGCATTTATGAGTGCACCTGTAAAACGGGTTTTAAAGTTGTCATCAAATTAGGAAGAAAAACGTGCAAAGGTAAGAAATGAGGGAAGAGAGAAGAGAAGAGAGAAGAACCACAGCTACCCCAAGCTCCATTGGCCGTCCGTCGACATAGCATTGCGTAACAGTGTGCATTTTTAAAATAGCTTGGATGGGAATGTTGGAAAACAGTGGACCTAAATCAAGCTGGAATTTCTTTGGAATGGCTCCAAACGTCACAATAAAATATACCTAGTAACACACAACGGAGGAGAAGTAAACCGCTGTCTTAAATTTCTTTCCCATATTCCGACTTGTTTTCAGCGTTTAAATTTAAAGAGAAGTAATTTAGTAACAAAGCATAAGAAAAAAATAAAAAGAATCAGAACTGAAAATTCTGCCTAAGTTGAAACAAATTGTTGCAACATTGATGGAATATTGTCAAACTCAACCTTGAAGTCACCGTAGTTGCACAACACTAAAAATATTGTCTTTCTTTCATCAAATTATTAGTTTAGATAATGTTTCCAATAATTTAGTGAGGTTTGGTAACACAAATAATACTTATTGTCTTTATAGATGTAGATGAATGCAGTGAAACAAATCCTTGTTCGGCAAACTCTGTTTGTATAAACTCGGTAGGCGATTACGAATGCAGATGCGATGCTGGGCATCGAAATAATGCTGAAAACAAAGATATCTGTGAGGGTGAGTGAATCCGGCCCACTTCAAACTACCTGACGGAGAGTATTCAGGGCAAGTTTTACTATAGCCTGTTTGACTTGCCTTGAGATTGAAAATATACTGTGTAGCCTCGAAAGTTTGAGGGTTTTAATTGCGGATTGCGCACCGTGATCCAAAACAGTAAAATCCCGCATACTAAAACGCCGCAAATAGATACTCTCACAAATGTAATGGTGGATATTGAAAGGAAACAATAATATTTGATATTTGTGAATTGGAAACTTTTGAAAGACTAATCTTCGTTCTATGTAACAAACTTGTACAAAAAGCTTGGAGCGGCCGATGACGTAATCGACTCGCCCCAGTTCCCGGCCATGTTTCCCATAGACTCTGGCGAGCGAGTTTTTGTAACCACGCGGTCGATCGAAGGAAAATAAACATGTCGAGTTTTTATGAGTTCTTATTTGGTCTTACCAAAATTGGTCCTATTCGAGCCGGATGATGAACCTCCCGAACGAGTGGCGTGTAGCGGACGAGTGCGTGATTTCCCCACTTCACTCCAGCGTGGACGTAACTCCAGAAGACTCAGTAAGTCAAGTTGCTAGTCAGATCGAGTCGGGCAGTGTAAAGTCGAAGTCGTCTTCAACGTCAAACAGGAGAAGAGAAGCCAGGATAAAGGCGGCCGTCGCAAACCTTCAGGCGAAACAGTTGGCCGAACGAGTAAAGAGAGACAATGAAGTACGCGAAGAGGAATTTCGGGAAGAGATGGCTCAAAGAGAATTAGAGTTGAAACTGGAATGTCGCAAACGGGAACTCGATCTGTTACGAAAGAAAAGGGAGAACGAAATAGCAGTCATATCTGCCCAAAATCAAGCAGAAGTAGCTCAGCTCGAGCATGAAATATTGGGACAAGAATCTAGCGGCGAAAGGGACAAGAACGATCAAGTTAGCAAGGTCAGTAAAACGTCGCCATCTTTGAAACATTATTTAGTTCCCAGGCCTAACGCAGTTACTGAGTCTGAGAGTAAAGATTATTTTCAAAGTCCTTGTACTGAAGTAGAAGCTGGAATGACAATGGGATATGTTTCCCAAGAACACAAAGCAACAGTTTACACAGACAGACAAGCTGTCATCTCGTATGAAAATACTCCAGTAAATGCAATTGCCAAGTCTTTACCAGCAAAGGTTTTAGAGTTTCATACAACTCATAGCAATGGCATCACCTCAGGAACAGTTAAGGCACCAGTTGCCAAATGCAGTGTATCCAATATGTTAAGTTCCAATACTACCCTTGGGTCAACTCAGCCAAACTCATCCAGTCAAGAAAGTAAATATTTGTTTCAAAGTACAGCCACCCCTGTCAGTTTAGTTGTAACCCCTCAAGTGTACACAGATTTCTCGTCGCCTGGTTATGTGGCTGTGTCCCAGCCTACACCTAAGCCATTTCACAATAGTAGTACATCTGCCCCTCTGACAACTTCAGTTATCTGGTCGACAACTCCTGGACCTGAAATTCATCAAATGGACACTTCGTTGGCAGGGGTTACTAGTGTTACTTCAACACCAGCTGTCAGTTATACTCACCATGGCTACCCGACTTGGGCTCCTTGTAAGTCAAAATTCCCATCTCCTCTAAGCCACTCTCAGCCCTACACCATATCAGAGTGGGGTCCAGGCGCCCAAAGCACATCAACTCCTTATTTCAGCGGGGTCAATTTAACCCCTCGTCATCGCTCAGCTCAGGCATTCACAGTTCATGAACCTGTAGATGCATTTATTGACCGGCTGAGAGATGGGCAAGAAACTGTTCTCCAGACAAGCTTCAATAGTTCACAAACAGATCCAAGTATAGCTCTGTTGCGGGCACAAGAGCAACAGCGATTGCCTCCACTTGAGCTCTTCAAGTTCACGGGCAAGCCAATTGAGTGGCCAAAGTTTATCGAAAGATTTCGTGATCAAATACACAACAAAGGAACACTCACTGATTCAGATCGGATGGCCTATCTCTTTCAAAATCTGGACGGTGAAGCTAAGAAAGCAGTAGAAAGCTTGGGTGTCACAGGCCATAGTTATCCATCTGCCCTCAAGACACTGAAACGCCTATTTGGGAACCCCAACAGTGTGGCATCAGCTTACCTGAAGAGCATGCTTAACAGTCCTTACGTACCTCCAAATGATAGGCAAGCGTTGCGTGACTACTACTATCAAGTGAAAGCCTGTACAACATGGTGCGTCAAGATGGGACAGTCTGCTATACTTCAAGCCCCAGAGTATCTCAGCAGAGCAACTATGCGATTACCCATGAGCCTCAGAGGCAGATGGTATGAACATATACATGGTCGCAGCGATAGAGCTACCCTGGTAGAGTTTGAGAAGTGGCTGCACAAGCGAGTAGACACATTGTTCAATCCCTTTGAAGATTTCATTTGTGAAGAGTGGAACAAGAGGCAAAGGCTTACAAGACCAAAGTCAAATCTTCAGTTGCATCCCTTTGCCACAATAACTGAGCATCCTTCTGAGGATCAGCCCAACAACAGTAGCCGCTTCAACCCTGACCCAGGCCAAGTCCGATTCAGCAAGAAAGAGGGTGGAAACAAGGTCCAGTCAACCGAGAATAAATGTGCTGTTTGCTCCGACAAGCACCGTGTTGCCTTCTGCCCAGGTTTTAAAGCCAAACCTTTGCAGGAAAGGAGAAAAATTGCATGGGATCGTCAACTTTGCTTTAATTGCTTGAAAGCAAACCACCGGGCCCAGGAATGTCCGAGCACGAAACGTTGTCTTAAGGAACACTGTGGACGACAACACCACACTCTCTTACACGAAGACCGTCGAGCTGAAACGCGTACTGATAGTTTGGCCAACGCCCAAAGCAGCAATATTCAGCCACCTGCACCTCTACAACGAGATGCTCAACATTTGGAGCCCAGAGCAACTACATTACCTGTTGTTCCATCAGATGCACAGCGAAGTATCAATCAAGTTTGTGTTCAGCCTAGAAGAAAGGTCCTTCTTCAAATTCTGCCAGTTCAGATCCATAGTAAGAAAGGTTTAGTCATCAACACATATGCTGTCCTTGATCCTGGAAGTGACTCAACCCTGATTAGAAAGGACCTGGCAGACCATCTTCAACTTGATGGTGAAACACACCAGCTTGGTTTGAACACAGTCGGTTCAGATGTTAAGACCCAGAACTTGAGCAGAGTTAGCTTTAGCCTGTCATCGAACGATCATCCGCAACCAGTGTTAGTACGTGGAGCGTGGGTCATTGACAAACTCAATATCCCATCTATCAAGGTGTCAAAGGAAAGGGCGATCCAACGATGGAGTCATTTATCGGGTGTGGACCTTCCTGAACTTGAAGGTTGCGACGTGATGCTTCTCATTGGATCTGATATGGCTCACTTACTGATTCACCTCGAAGTCCGCCAAGGGCGATGGGATGAGCCCATCGCCATCAAGACTCCCCTAGGATGGACCCTGTTTGGAAATGTAGACAACGGACACTGTGACAGAATCAGTGCAAACTTCCTTGCAACTGATGAAGGAACCTCTTTGCAGCACCAGATTGAACGATTTTGGGAGATAGACTCGTATGCAACCAGCCAAACACCGTCTGAATCTACCATGTCAGCTGAAGACAAGAGAGCACTGGCAATCTTGCAAAGCGGAACAGTGAAAGAAGAAAGTCATTACAAAACACCATTGTTGTGGGACCGTGAGCCAAACCTGCCCAACAACCGTGCTATGGCAGTTTCAAGACTACATTCCACTGAGAAGAAACTTTCGAAAGATCCAGAACTAGCAGAGAAGTACCAAGGAGTCATAAACGATTATGTCAGTAAAGGACACGCCAAAAAGTTGACACCTGAAGAGGCTAAGATAACAACTCCGAAAACGTGGTACCTACCACACCATGCAGTACTCAATCCTAACAAGCCCGGGAAGGTCCGAGTAGTCTTTGATGCTGCGTCAAAGTTTGATGGTGTTTCATTAAATAACAAGCTGCTCACTGGCCCTGACTTGTTAAATAATTTGGTGGGAATCCTCATCAGATTTCGTAGCGGAAAGATTGGCATCATGTCAGACGTAGAACAAATGTTTCATCAAGTCGGCGTACGTGAAGAAGACAGGGACTCTCTGCGTTTCTTGTGGAGAGATTTGGACGAAACCAGAAGACCAGATGAATATCAAATGACTGTCCATGTGTTTGGAGCTGTTGACTCGCCCTGTTGCGCTAATTATGCATTGCAAAGAACTGCTCATGACCAGCAAGGAAAGTTCAGTGAAGATGCAATTCATGCAGTAAAGCGGAATTTTTACATGGATGACCTCTTGACGTCGAAACCAAACTCAGATGAAGCTACAAATCTAGTCAAGCAGCTGATAGAAATCCTAGCAACAGGGGGATTTCGTCTTACGAAGTGGATGTCAAACAGCCGAGAAGTTCTGATGGCAATTCCTTCATCTGAAGTGGCGTGTAACACTGTTGATCTAGCTCGAAATGAACTGCCACAAGAAAGAGCCCTGGGTGTCAAGTGGTGTGCCGAACAAGATCTCTTGTACCTGCGATCAGTGAAAAGTGGCTTTCCCAACACTAAACGAGGGATATTGAGCGCCACAAGCAGCGTGTTTGATCCACTTGGACTTGCTGCCCCTTACGTGATTAAGGCAAAGCTGATCATACAAGAACTGTGGAGGCGTCAGATCGACTGGGATGAAGAGCTGCCTGACGGCATTCTCCAGAGCTGGCAAAGTTGGAAAGATGGTTTAAAGACGCCTCGCATTATCGCAGTGCCCAGATGGTATGGTTTTCATCGTGAAGAATCCCAGGACGTGCAACTTCACGTGTTTTGCGACGCTTCGGAAGTTGCTTATGGAGCAGTTGCTTATTTCCGATCAGTCACTGATGGGCGTGTCAACGTGAGCTTTATCATGAGCAAGACAAGGCTAGCGCCAATCAAGACCTTGACCATACCACGTCTAGAGCTGCAGGCTGCAGTTGTGGCTATTAGGCTGAAGTCCAAGATATTGGAAGAAATCGACTTTGAAGTTGACCAAACGCATCTGTGGAGTGACTCCAAGATCGTGTTACATTACATTAACAACACCCAAAGAAGATTTAGCGTGTACGTATCACACAGAGTTGCTGAAATTGTTTCTAACTGTGACACTAAAGAGTGGCACCATATCCAAGGTGTGAAGAATGTGGCAGACGACTGCACAAGAGGGATTGAAATTGACGACTTAACCCCGGAGTGTCGATGGATTAGTGGTCCTGAGTTTCTGATGTTGCCTGCAGAGCAATGGCCGTGTAGTAAAGAGGTCCCAGAAGTTGATGAAAGTGAGCTAGAAGTTAAGGCGTCAGTCCTCGCAACCTCGACCACCCCGCTGATGAATCTAGTGCAATGGGAGAAGTACTCATCTTGGAAAAGGCTGGTACGATTGTATGCCTGGTGGATGAGGTACAAATTCAAACTAAGATGTAAAGCAAAGAAGCAAAGTTCACCTCCCGAGCGACAGGCCAAGGTGCTGAGCGCCGATGAGCTAGCAGAGGCCTCCCTTGCCTTGTGCAAGCAAGCCCAGATTGAATCATTCAAGGAAGACTATGAGGATCTCCAGGCCAACCGAGTGCTCCCTCGAAACAGTTCACTGCTTCCACTGCAGCCAGTTCTTGTGAACGGAGTTATCAGAGTTGGAGGTCGACTAAACAAGGCTCCAGTTCCTTTCGAGGCGAAGCACCAAGTGATCCTTCCACCAACACATCGTATATCAAGACTCCTGGTTCAAGACTTTCACGAGAAACATTTTCACGTTGGCAGAGAACACACACTGGCCCTTGTGCGTCAGCAGTTTTGGATCCCGCGAGGAAAATCATTTACTAGGAAGATCGTCAATGATTGCCTACACTGTAAGAGAAGACGAGCCAAACCTAACGTGCCTATGATGGCGTCCTTGCCTAAAGAGCGATTTGCGCTTTCAAGGAAGAAAGGGAACGCCTAAGACAATGCGTTCAGACAATGGAACCAATTTCGTCGGAGCTAACCGAGAGCTGAAGGAAGCTTTAAAGACGTTGAACCAAGAACGAATCACCAACGAGCTGGCCCACAAAGGCATCTCCTGGTACTTTAACCCGCCATCGTCCCCGCATATGGGAGGAATCTTTGAGTCAATGGTAAAGCAAGTGAAAAGAGCAATGAAGACCGTAGTTAATGATCAAGTCCTACCCGAGGAGACACTACATACAGTCCTTATCGAGACAGAGGCTATACTCAATAGTAGACCACTTACTTCGGTCAGCGATGACCTGAACGATTACGAAGCACTGACGCCAAACCACTTTCTAATTGGAAGAGCGTCACCTAACAGCCCACCCGGTCAATTTGAGGAGCGCGAAGTTAATAGTCGCAAGAGATGGAGAATGGCCCAGGCTCTAACTGACATGCTATGGCGACGGTGGCGTAAAGAGTACCTACCAAGCCTGTCTGCCCGTTCGAAGTGGAATAAAGAGCAACGGAATTTGCAAGAGGGCGACCTGATCCTCTTGCAGACTGATGATGCCCCGCGTTCGCATTGGCCCCTTGGGCGGATTCTTAAGACTTTCCCAGGAAATGACGGTAGAGTGCGCACAGCGGAAGTGAAGACTCCAAATGGAACCTTGATGCGTCCTGCTGCCAAGTTGTGCTTACTGGAAGAGTCTTCTTAATTAATGAACAATGCTATACCACCAAGAATGTGGACACTAAGAACAATAGTTATTGTCGCTTAGATCTGTTTATTGTTGTTGTTGTACCTTTAGAAATACTCGCAAGTTGTCGTTCGTTGTTGTAAACTCACTGGGGGGAGGATGGAGCGGCCGATGACGTAATCGACTCGCCCCAGTTGTCGAGTTTTTATGAGTTCTTATTTGGTCTTACCAAAGCTTATCCGTAGAAAGTCGAAATTACAAAATCCAACGGTTAGAAACCCATCAGCCGTTTTAAACGACTTTTTCGTAAGATAATGTAAAACGGTTGACTCGATTGGACTCCCTTTGTTAGATTCTAGTCAATCAAATAATTAGATCCCAGATCCAAGCCCAGCCGGCTAAGAGGGACAAGTGGCTCTGGGCAGAGAATGCTGAAAACATTACTAAACAAGAGAAAAAAACAATCCCTGACTAGCTTACCTAACTTGGACATTTTCAATCACAAGAAAATTTAAGCAATCTTAAATCAATTTTATTTCCTAACAGGTGTAATGTAATTTTATATTTGTGCCAGTGTCTATGCTTTTTTATTATATTATATTTTTTGTCGAACTACTATATATTCTCAACAATTTGTGTTTATCCATTGGAGTTAAATTATTATATGGAAACCATTATTGTTCTTCCTTATTGATTTATGTGCAAATTGTTAAATTTAGTAAGTTATTCTAATGAGATGTATCGAATTTATCTTTAGATTGGGACGAATGTTCTGAAATGAAGAATCCATGCCGCGCTGGCGAAAAGTGTGAAAATCAGCCGGGAACGTATACTTGTATGTGTGATATAGGTTATATCAAGGCGGAGAATGGAGCATGCGTAAAGCATGGTAAGCGAAAAGATTGAAGTGCAGTGTTAAGCATTTATGCCAAAGAACAGACCACTATATGCTTCAGGCATTGACAGTCAATGCGTCTCGCATTGCGTAAACTAATGCACCACATTGCCCGGCCTGAGGTGTCCCGGACGTGTCGTTCTTGAGCTCAATTGTTGTTTACGAGGGCGTCTCACATCGTCCAGTGCCAATCAAATAACAAAAATACAATTGAAGCGAATCGACGCTGTCTCTCATTGAAAAAATGTAATAAAAGCATCCCACTCAATGTTCACTGCGACGTTACGTTATTGTCATACTAACGAACATGCAATGGCTTTCACCTTCACTGTTAAGCAACTATGTCTTCCATAGCGGACAACTGTTTTACAGAATTTTTAATGCAAATTTATAATTCGTGCGCGACTAGTCTCTGTGCACTACGCGTGACGTGATATCCGTGTTTTTAAAGTTTAATTGGCCAGTTTTGGTCCACTGGAGGAAATACCAGTTGAACCGGATTCGAAAATCATAAATTTTCTACACGGTTTAACGGTCCTAAAATGGCCAATTGCACTTGGTAAAACAAGTCTTTCTGAGGACGCAAACTTATACTTTTACCTTATACGTTGATAAACGTGAACGAGTCCTGTCGCATAATATCAGCAATCTATTAAATCGCAGGCCCAAATACCCCTAATATTTCTTCAAACTTGTTTCTTTGAAGGCGAGTGCAACTGCAAACAGAATGAAGAATGTATTGAAGGAAGGTGTAAGTGCGTGGAAGGTCACAAAAGGAGTAAAAAGGGACACTGTGTTCATCAGCGTAAGTAGTGTATGAACAAAATTAAGTAGTCTTTCAAACTTGATGACAGACGAAAAATCCACGAGCCAAGTACCGAACTTTTTAAGCAAAATTGCAAATTCATATCTTTTCACGTTCATTAGTATTTTGCTTCGATTTGTTATTTATTCTCGTTATTTTATGTCTTCTAAGAAAATAAAGAAACTCAAGATGGCGGATGCAAAAATGGCGGATCCAGTTACATTACATTACGTCATAACTAACAATAATAGCGCCATCTTTTACAGCAAGATCAGATCTTAGGTATAATGATAGCGGGTGCACGCATTGGAAATAGAACTTACGAAGAATAATTATAAAATACTTTCTAATTTTTGTTCTTCTTCTGTATTTTATTTCCAATATCTAGGCTCACGCCTCCAAGGCTTTGGCTACCCTTTTCATGCCAGCGGTCACCTAAACGCAGTCATTATTGGATTACTTGGGCACCTGGCCTTCACAGCGTAAATGGAACCGCGCCTGCTGCTGTCATTACAGTTGTTAGTAATTTCAACAAAACCTGATAAAAGATTATCGCAAGTTAAATTAAGAATCTGCACTGTTTTTCGCAGAGTACCAGGATTTTAGGAAACTAAACGTTTTAATGTATGTTACTGTCATTTATAACTTGTACGGCCTGACTTCAGGGTAAATAACAAAAAATACTTTGCATGTACAGATCTTTACATATATCACCTTTTTATCTGAGTGAGTCTGTGAGGATTTTGTTTCTGATATTCCAAAACAAATCTTGTGTGACACTTAATACAATTAATTTCTTTTGTATAAAACACCGTGGTGTTAATATACGTTGTGTACGCAGTTTATAGATTCCCGAAATACAATTAATATTTTCTGTTTACAAATATTGTCATAGTCATCTAATACGTAAAACACAAATAAATGAGCATCTAATAAACTCAATTTGATTTTCTTTAAAACTATGCCTATGTCTTCTTTTATGAATACTGATTTTTTATTTTTAACGATGACTTCAAATCCGTGTTATAAGAGAAAGCTTCTAACCAAGGTTGCTAGAAGTTTATTACGGCGATTTCCTTCAGTTTCTTATTTATTACATTGATGCGACTACTGCCGCACTTTCCAATGCAACTTTTGTCGCGTTAGAGCTCGCAATGAATAGACGCGCGAAAATAAATAAGCCAGCGGCGATTTGTCGCCGCGCCCAGGCTGCAGAGGTTTCGAAAATGTCAATCTCCCTCATGCATTCAAATCCATTCTTGCTTCTTCTCATTTTATTATTATGTCTTTGTTATTTTTCTTCCTTGTTCAACTATTATTTCAAGAGCGGTTCCCTTTGATTTTAAAGCAATTTTTTACCTCATTACCAAAGTTGACTTTATTCACGACTAAGCGCTTGTACATAGACTCCAACATAGGTCCATCCCCCATACTGGGTGTAATTGCTATTTTGTGTACAAAGTGGGCTTCAGGCCTCTTGGAACCAGCTCGATTGAGGAGCCTGGAAAGTAATTAAACTAATGAAACATTATGACGACATAATTTGTTTTCGTTATTCTTTCCGTGCACTGCTGGTGGAAGAGTGGAATTCTCCTCAGAAATGAGACCTACCATAAAACAGATTCTCATTTATCTGGTGATTGGTTTCTTTATGGATAGTCTTCATTGTTACGAGGTTCAAAATCGTAAGTTTTGAAAACTTGTTTTGAAACCAACAGCAAATAATGTCGTACGAAATTAGCACGCGCGTAGTGGGTTAGCCAGAACTGTTTCAGAAAGATAAATGTTTTTTCCTGCAACAAATTAAGTCTTTTCAAATGTCTGTCAGTTTTCCAGAATAAAAAAAAGAACGTTATAAAATTTCCGGTTCTACTTCTCGTTCTTGCTTCTATGAAAAGTGAATGAGTGTTTAGAATAAGCGCGGCTCTTAAAGTTGATATGATGATTTTCATATGGCCACCCAAAGCCATTTCTTCCGCCAGAAATCGAAGGGAAATAATTAACAACTTTACTTCCACTGAAACGCTTGGTTTCACTGACATATCAGAATAATGCTGAAAAGCCAGTGAAATAAAAAAAAGAATAAGTATTGGTACGAATAGCTAGACCGAAACCAAGAAAACCTTCCGCGCGATTTGCTACATTTGTGCACGTGTTTTGTTTGAGTTCACATATAACTACCTCCAGTCGCGGATCCAGACTTCTTTCTATGGGGTTGGGGGGGGGAGGGGTGGATTTTCTGGCCCTTCGGGCCTCAAAATTTCGGCCAATAAAGAAGGAGGTGGGCGCGCCCCCCGACCCTCAGTCATACGAAAAAGGTTCTGTTACCATGTATAACAAGGAGCGTTTCGAGGGGGATTTAATTTTTGCAACCATTCATCTTCTAATGCACTTTGAAACACTACATTTAATTAATAAACAAGGAACCATCACAGATTGATTTTCGTTGAAACACTTCGGCTAATTTCGTACAAGAGTTCTGTGACTATTAGTGTGCGCACATTGCATCTGATCATTAGAAAGTGAGTTACATTCGGTATTTTGAGATCTAGACGACAAAGCTGAATAATGCAAAATAGGTCAGATGAATGTCGATTTGGATTCTAAACAGCAATCAATAAGAAACGGCCGACTTCATTACTGGAATGGCGAGGAAAACAAGTACGTTTTTTCTCACCAGTACATTGCTCGTTGGTCGTACATTTGATCTTACTGAAACAAGAGAGGAAGCCCATATTTTGCGACCAATCAATTCATTCTTATCAAATAACGAGTAGCGACTTTTATTTCTTGGTTTTGTGATTCGAATTTGCCAATCTTTATTATATTTTATTCCATTTTGTTCGTTATTTTTTCATTGTACTTGTTTTTTTAGCTGCACCTGCAAGATGCGAAACTGACAAAGACTGTTTAAAAGGGAAAGCCAAGTGCATCAGAAGAGAATGTCATTGTACAAACGCGCATGCTTACGGGGACGGGAAAAAGAATTGCGACAGTAAGTTAAAAAGCTTGATCAAAAATGCTTTTTTTAATCTTTAAAGTGCCCCTGAGACGAAATTCAGTGGTGGTATTTATTTTTTATTTTGGCGTACATTGCGACTTTCTTAATCATGGCTGACTAGGGCCCTTTAAAACCAAAAAGTAGCATGTAACAGCAGATTTCTATCAAGGATACGGTATTAATGCAATGGAAAAGACTGTAATAAGCCTCATAGTTGAAACCATTTACATCACATAACACTGTTGTGTTATATATTATATTTTGCTGATTTTTTTATCTCCTCGGCAGAGTGGGCGTCGTGCGATTTGGGCGGCTGTAAAAAGTTTAAGAATTCGCACTGTCTGATGAACCCGAAAACGAAAAAGCGGTCTTGCAAATGTGATAACGGATATTTCGGTAGACCCAAGTCCCCTGGATGTATGAAATCAGGTAAATAAATAGCAACGTCAAAATATTGTTTCTTATTTTATAACTTGAGGAGGGTACGGACCGCTAACACTCATTTTATTTTTGTGTAACATCGTGTGCTGGTATCACGTGAACAAAAGAAGGCAGAGTCATAAGAAGGCACCGGAATAAACACGTGTTTACATAGCCTCTTCTGAACACAAGGGTGACAAGGTCTACTTTTATTAAACTTCGTGAGGAAATTATCACTTTAAAATTGAACTATAGTTAATTCTCTTCTAATAAAACTATGGCGACAGACAATGTTTTTTGCCGCTGATTGGAAAACAAAACCTTATTGAGACATGAATTGTAACAATCTAACAAGGAGTTAGAGGGGGTAAGTTTCTAAAGAAACTGTGGTGCTGCGTCGGTGGGAAGTATAACAATATAATTTGGTTTTATCAACTGGGTTGATAATGTCAATTGGCCACCGTAAAGTGATTCAAGAGCTGACGTTTCGAGCGTTAGCCCTTCGTCGGAGCGAATCGAGAAGTTCCTTGTTAACTAACAAGGAGTTAACTATTTTTCTATTGTTTTCACAGGCTTGAATAAATTTAGGAGATATCCTTGTTTGTCTGACAAAAACTGCCCTATATATTCTTATTGTGGTAAATTTGATGGATGCCGTTGCCGTGACGAACTGAGGGGGGACGGTGAAAAGTGCGAACCAAGTAAGAAATCATTCCAAATTGTTTTGTATTGGCGAATCATAAACGCATGCATTTCAGCGTATATAAAGGATGTTTCTGCAGCTAAGAGAAATTTGACTCAGTTGGCATACTGAAACTTAATCACGCTGTAAAAATGCTATGAAGTTTCCTGTCACTGCTGCAAATCTGCAAATGGGCAAAACTCCAAAGATCTCCTATTTGCAAAGTTTAATTGAGCTGGTTAATAGTACTAGTTGGCTACACATCCATCCGTTGAGTTACTATTGTTCAGCCTATATGATCAATTTTGATTTTGTTTAACCCTGTGTAGCCTACACGAAGCGTTGTTCTCATAGAAGTCATTGCAGATCAAGACATGCATATTGTATTGAAAACAAATGCCAGTGCAGTGGGCCGCACGCTGGAGATGGTACATTCTGCAGAAGTAAGAAATATTGACTGCAGCACGCAATGGACTTTAAACGCACCTTAGTTTGTCGTCATCACCATCATCGTCATCGTCATCATCACCACCATCACTATCATCGTCATCGTCATCATTACCATCGTCATCCACAACGTCATCATCATCGTCATCGTCATCGTTATCATCGTCATCGACATCATCATCATCATCATCATCGTATCATCATTCTCCTAGTGACAATTGGTCTGTCGACTCTCTTATTCCAGGCTATCATGTCCTTTACAAGCGATGCTACTTTTACCCTGGTTCTTACAGTTCATTCTCATTTAGCCCCATTTGCACTGCTTCCCCCGTTAAATCATCTACTATAGCCTTACTTACTCTATCAACTTTAATAATTAGCAAGTGCATCTTTCCCCCTGTCCTGTTGCAGTCTATTAATTACTCAACAAGCTAATATACAGGTTATTTTTGTTATTTCTTCAGAGGGAAAGTACTGTCCAACGAACAAATGTGGCGATAACACTGATTGTGTTATTGATCCTTACTTTCCTAAATCACACGTTTGCAGATGTAAGCTTGGTTTTTGGAAAAACAAGGCTGGAAAGTGTGTTGGTAAGTCAGTTGTATTCATGCCTTGGGTACTTGTTATAGAAAACTCGTTCCAAACTAAAATGGGGCGTTACGCTTTGGATAATTTCAGAGTAAAAACAGACAGATACTCTGAAAATGGCATATTTTTCGGGGTAAAATTTTAAACTTTAACGGAAAATGTCATTTCTTCTTAGCGATGTATAGAATTTCTTTGGAAAAGGGTGAAAACTTAGCTGCAAATAACCTACAAAAAAAAAAGAGCTACGTAGACTTAAGGTTTGTTTTTGACTTGACCCTGTCGAATTGGACGATGTACAACGAATTTGTCTCGGGCATGGCCGCGGCGTTGGTAGGCAGATAGAGGACCAGAACTGAACTAGGCCGTATTTAGTCTGTGGCGAATAAGTGAAAACCGAATACAATGTTTAGCATTATTTCTAATGCAACTGTATTAAGTATGAAAAGAATCAAAATCATATTGACGCGTTTCTACCTTTAGTTGGCTTAGGTAGAAGATCAAGTGTAATTTTTATTCGTTACTGATTTTACTTAAACGTGCAACTCAGCAAATCTGATTGCTTCTTTAACCGGCTGTTTCCTATCCACTGATAGGAATCGCATGTTTATTGCCTTAAAAGAGAACATTATTGTAGATTATTGGTCTATATCGTTGGGACCTTGGTGACCTAATGGCTAGTGCGCTGGATCCTTAGCGAGTGGCCGAGGTTCGAGCCTGCCTGGGGTCATTGCGTTGGGTTCTTGGGCAAGACTCTCACAGTGTCTCTCTCCACCCAGTAGTATTACGGTTACTAGTGAATTGTTGGGCAACCTAACAGTATGCTGGGGAGTATAACCAGTGATGGACTAGCATCCCATCCATGGGGGGGGGAGGGGAGAGTAGAAATACTTAACTCCTAGCTGCTTCTCAGTGATACAGAAACTGGAATTATGCAGCGAGGGTTATCAGTCAGCTGTTCGGCATAAAAGGCTTTACTACTTTTCAGAGCAGAAAATAAACAACTTGCTTTAGTGATATTTTTTGGCACTTTTTCCTTTATATTTTTTAGTTGTTTGAACTTCTAGAATTGCCTATATTTCGTGGTCTTTTCTTCAATAAAACAATTATTCCACTCGCTGAGGTTGGATATCAGATGATTCAAGGCAACTAGGAGCCATTTAGGTGCCACCTGCATCAAAACGGGAGAGGGAAGACCAAATGAAGGGATGGGGGGATTCACTTTGCTCGAACTGTACAGTTCTACTCCTATATCCTATAAATGGCCGGCGAAAATGGACTCTCTGACAAAGCACTGCCGTTATAAACTTTTCTTCTGTAGAATGCTTGGCGAAGAGACACTGCCCGAAACTGTATTCCTATTGTGGTGAAGGAAAGTGTAAATGCAAGGAAGGCCTAGTATTGGGCAAGACGTCATGCGTGGCTGGTAAGAATGAAACCGTACTTAAAGTCTACTGACAGTTCGTCGTGTTTGAGTCTAAATTTAAGATTTCAGTCTTCGTAACAGTGTCTGTGGACTAAGTCCAAATTTTCATGAAAACTTTCTAAATTTTGTATTGTGCCCGTACCCCCGAAATGGCCAAGAAACTTGATCTGTCGTGTCAATACATGTTTAAAGAATAAGCATTACCGAGATTTTAATCATTAACAGAGAGGATTTTATTGAGACCACGACTCATGGTCTGGCCAATATAAAAGAGCACAGACAATCTAGCCTAAATTTTAGCCTACATTTTTCAAACTCGTCATTTACAATCCGTTTCAATCTTCTCCATCCTTAACCATCCTCGTTCTTTTTTGGTTCAGTATCACCGATGTGATGTTTTTTCACCTTAGTAAACTATTATTTTAAGGTTTCTTGCGTCTTAACGGAAGTTTGGTTCGCCGCAAAAAATGACTCAAAATTTCGTGACGGGGAAGCGCCATTAAACCAATCAACAAGCGTAGCAATGAAAAAAGAAAACAAAATTGCGAGGTGAAAATCATTGTAAATGTTGTGGCTGACCTTCTCATCCATCTAGTTGACTGACAACTTGTTTTGAGCTTCAAGAATAATAATCACGCTTCTAATTTAATAGGTTATAACTTCTGATATCAATGATATCAACAATGTCAATATTCAAATATCTTATTTTCTTCAGGACCTTTACATAAATGCAAAACTGACAAGGATTGCAACTCTCGGGCGAAATGTGATGACGGAAAATGCATTTGTCAAGGAAAAACCGTCGGAAATGGGAAATACTGCAGAGGTAATTATCATCCGACAAACTGGGCAATAAATGACTTGATAATTAAGTTTGAAAAACCAATTTTACACTTAGGTGCCTTGCACCTACGGCTTTAAATGAAAAAAAAGGCTAGAAAAATTAATTTGGCACTAGTACGGCCCGACCATATTTATTCGCTTCACGCTCGACGGACTAGGAAAAATGGGGCTAATTTTACCTTTTCGAAGTTAAAATACCCGTTACCTGATAATTTCAGCATGTATAAAGGAGTCATTGCACTTTTCCGAGTTTTTCAAAAATATTCTCGTTGCTGATTTCCCCCGAGTTGGATGCTAGCCCACCGCTTTGTGTTTCATTTGACTTGTTTCACTTAGTGTATATGGAGCGAGGAATTAAAACAAAGAACACACTTATCACCTTCTCCTCTACATGTGAAACGTAATTATGCAATGTAAATATATTTCACTTACTGCTGTGGTCAGTCGGGCATTTTCCTTCAACGCATGATTCAAGGGCTCGGCAGAAGTCACTAATCTGTTCCAAATTTCAGATTCGCTGCTTTGTCCAAAGAATAAGAAGTGTGGGGCTAAAGGAACTTGTCTCAAAGATCCTCTGATGCGTTGGACTCCACCCGTATGCAGATGTGAAAAGGGCTATGTTAAAACTCACGATAAAAAGTGTGCTGGTAAGGTTTTATTTTGTGTGTGGGTGGACGGGGGGGGGGGGGGGGAGGGGCGGCATACATGCGAGGTAGTCCGCAAATAAGCTTGGAATAATAACTGATAATACGACAAGTTTCGCTTACATGGCAGTTTTAAATATCCTCTTTACAGTTAGTTCTGATTATTTATCCAGAATGCCTGAAGAATAAAGATTGTGGGGCATACTCCACCTGTGTCAGGACGACATGCAAGTGCAAAGACGAACTCATTAAAGAAGGCAAGATTTGCAAACCTGGTGAGAATATTTTAATGTTTATTTGTTGTGAGAACACATGTAAACTGAGAAAGAGGACTTGTGCAGTGCAGTGAACTATATATGCATATATAGAGAGATTACAAGAAATACAACGCGTTGTATTTTTTGTAACCGTTGTCATTGTTGTCGTATAAATCGCTTCAGTTTAATTTAGTTTTCCAGAAAAAATAACTTTTTCCAAAACGTACATTTCTCGTCCAAGAAGACATCATTTATGTGCACTTTTTGTACACAAGCACGCCGTTCTCTAACCGAAAGGTTTAACCGTATTGTAAATTTCGTTCTTGTGTACACACTCTCGTCTAATATTCTTCCTTTTACCCACAAAACGTAAAACATTCTACTACTGTAACAATCTACAAATCAACGGAGTCTGTTTAAATTTATTTCTCAAGCTCCTTTACAGCCGTGTAAGCAGGACAACGACTGTCACGATAACGCCCAATGCATCCTGGGAAAGTGCTACTGTAGTAAAAAGACAACAGGAAATGGCAAGTTCTGCAGAGGTAAGTTCTCAAACATACATTTCAAACGCGTTGCAGTAAAATCTTAAAATTAATATCAACGCCCTAGAGCATGACGTTTCGGCTTCATGCTGTCACTATTATCAAATATAAATTTCCGAGGTTAAGTTGGACTATGTAGAAGTGTGAAAAAGAAAAAAGCAAGTTTTTTAATTAGCTTTTTATTCAATAGGTTTTACCCGAATCGAGTCCATCTGAGTATTAAAGAGGATCTCTAGCTTCCTTCTGAATTTTGTGAGGATATGTTAAATTGTCCGTGCATATTTCGGCTTGGATGCGACTAATTCAAGGCGACGTTTTGAACAGCTTGATCCTTGATGTTGCGCCTACAACGCGCACCATGGTTTCTAACGTGCACTCGCTGTTTCGACGTTGCGTTTTCACAAGCTATAAACTATATGATAATTGAAAGGAAGGTTTTGCTGCTTGTGTCTTTTATTTGATTTTAACCTCTTTTAACCTCTTTCTTCATCTTTGCATAGATTCTCTTCCATGTCCCACGGATCACAAGTGTGGCAGCGATACTGAATGTGTTGTTGATCCGCTGTTTCCTAAGAGACAAGAATGCAGATGCCTTGAGGGTACTGTCAAAAAATCTGCCGATGGAAAGTGCGAAGGTATGTACTTAAAAATCGAAACGGCATTTGCTATATATATGTAAGCTGAAGTCATTCACTTTGTCTATACGACAAATAGAGCGAAATTCACTGGAGTGTCAATTTACTGGAAAGCAACGAATTGAAGAACGTTTTTGCATCAGTACGCTCAGCGACTGGTTTACAAAACATGTAATTTCTCAACCGTAACCAATCGTGATTCGCTGTATAATCAATCGAACATCGCTATAACTCACGGTTGACATGTCTGTTTCAAGAGACCGATAATTGACGCCCATCTTGAACATAATTAGTCTTTAAAAAAATGCTTCTCTTGTATATAGTTTAAAGTGCACCTAACCCTAAAAATTGCTTTTTGCTAAAATAAAGCTTTGCACCAGTTCGAATCGCACTGCGCCTTTCGTTGCTCCTTTTTACCAAATGCTGACTATTTATAGCATTCAAAAGTTGGGAAAAACTGTGCATCATTTGTTCCACGACCGAATCAGAAGGGGAGTGGGTCTATTCCGGGGTTGACGTCACAAACTGATTTACATCGCATCAAGTCTTTGTGAGCATGCATGTAAATCAGTTTGTGACGTCAACCCAGGAATAGACCCACGCCCCTTCTGGCTCGGTCGTGCAACAAATGAGACTCAGTTTTTTCTAACTTTTGAATGCTACAAAAAGTCAGCATTCGGTAAAATGGAGAAAGGAAAGGTGTAGTGCGTTTCGAACTACTGCAAAGGTTTATTTTAGCGAAAAATAATTTTTGGGGTTAGGTGCACTTTAAGGTTTTCTTTATCCATTGTGACCTGTTTGTTTGACGATATTGACTTGTAAGAAGAAATTTAGTGTAGATCATCTTTGAAACTTTAGATCAATGAATTGTTTCCTTTTCTCTTCAGACGTAACTGAGTGTCTCAGGAGAAATCTTATTTGCCCAAGTGATAAAATCTGCGGACAGCTGGTAGATGGCACTTATGACTGCGTTTGCCAAAAGGGTTATGAAATGATAGAAGGTAGCAAGACATGCCAGGGTAAGATCTGAGTGAGTAACCTTCAATTAGCTGGAACGGCGCGAGTTAATTCCCAGATTAAAAAATGGCCAAACATATTTTGCAATATGAACCTCAAACCAAGCTATAAACCTGATAATTATAGCCCCTAAGGTCTGGTGGAATTTGGATCCGGTAAATACTTAAGGCGGGGTTCTACCTGAAAGCCGTTTTCCGTCATTTAAAATGAGTGTACTGCAAATAGCCCGTTTGCGTTTCAAGGAATGCCAAAACCTGTTACTTATAACACCAATCAATATTTTGTTGTGTTTTGTAAGTTTTTGGATGATATTTGGGCATATTTGGGAGGAGGGAGTTTTTCTTAAAGGAGAAGGGAATTTGGAGAAATAAGAAATAGAGAAGATTTAATATAGTTTAAAAATAGAATTTGCAGTTTAAAATTAGAATATGCACACCCAAAACAGTCCCCGGTCCTACCAAGCTGGGGATGCTCTTGGGTGGCGGTCAACTGTCTGTTAGTGTTTCAAAGCTAATTTTCTTCCCTTTATACCTCTAAGCCTCTCAAAATTTCATTCATGTTCAGGTAGAGCCATTTCACCTTTTTTGAAAGTATTTTAAGAGGTTATTCAAGTGAAAAATGAAGAAAAGAGATGCAGTAATCCTTCTTTGATTCTCCTCCCCAGAGGCCGCGATCCTTTTGGTCAGCACCAAGAATCGCGACCTTTGGGTCGCATGCACAAAATCAAATCTGACAAATCTGATTGGCTGAAAGCTACAAAATGAGTTCTCTACGCATGCTCACAATTTGGTTGCGGCCTTCCTTGTTGCTGACCAAACGAATCGCGGCCTCTTGGGACGAGAATGACCTTCTCTGCTTACGAGATTGGGGAACCCTTTCTGTCCAAAATGGTATAGGAATTAAAAATTCGGAAAGATAAGAATATGGACCCTCCCGTATAAACGAAATTTAGTGTCCTAGCACCGAACTCTGTATCATGGTTATTTGGGTCGAACAAGGAAATGATGACCATGACTTTCTTAAAGGAGCCTAGCTATATAAGAGTTACTTTAAATGCTATACAAGCTGATAAATATCTGTTGCGTCTGCTTAGATATAGATGAATGCAGTGAAACAGGACCTTGTTCGACAAACTCTGTCTGTAAAAACTTGGTAGGAAGCTACGAATGCAAATGCAATGCTGGATATCGAAATAACGCTGTAAACAAAGATATCTGCGAGGGTAAGTATATTTAACTTAAAAGGCTGTTCTCAAGATATCTAGATAAGTAACAAGCTCGATAGGGAATGCAGACTTAGAAAGCGGCGCAAATAGACGACTGAAGTCGGATGTAAGGCATTAAGACGAGCGTTCTTAATACTGAGGTTTAATGGACAGGGAAGACTGTATTGTGGAGTGCATATTACAAGGTTTAATGAATGCTAGTCTATCCTTCATTTGGACCAATTGCAAGTGAGCTGTAAGAGTCCATAGTGAAACTCTTATTCTAGCTGTGACCATGAGGAGGGCGTTCACTGTTCAAAACAAAATAGACCTTATAAATTGTTTTATTTAATATCTCAACAGGTATTTGAAAGTGTGCAAAATTGGCTTTTTAGAAAAAAATATATGTACTAGTTATAAAATCCAAGAACATTTCAGAAAAAAATTATATGTTATAATATATGTTATATATTATATATTATATAAAATAACTTATGCATCATATTTTAGAAAGGAACAAAATTCCTCCGCTGGCATGGGTTTTAATTTTTTCCTGAGGTGTTAAAAGAAGAAAAGTTCCTTATTTTACCATCAATATGACCTGAAAATCTTGCTGAAAAGACAAAAAACTGAGTCCTGAATGAACTATAATTAATACGAATTTTTTTAAAAGTGTCGAATCTTGTTATTGAGACGCCATTTTATTTTAGATTGGGATGAATGTTACGAACTGGATAATCCATGTGGATCTGGTGAAGTATGTGAGAACCAACAGGGGGCATACACTTGTTTGTGTGATAAAGGATACATGAAGATCGTCGGAGGATGTATCAAGGCAGAGGTTGTGGAAAACGCATCAATCATTTTCACTACAGAACGCCCTACTATTCACCAGAGTACTGGTTAGTGTATTTTTGGAACTCGGGCACAGTTATTTTTCGTTGCTGAAAAGACGCGAGGCACGGTGGCCTAATGGTTAGTGCGCTGGACTCCGGACTCCGGATCGGGACGGTAGGGCTCGAGCCCTGACCAGGGTACTGCGTTCTGTTCAACGGTTCCGGAGCATTGTGTTGTGGCACTTAACCCGCACATTCTTAGCCCAGATATATAAATGGGTATCGGAAAAATAATGTTGGGGTAACCCTACGATGGACTAGCATCCCATCCTGGGGGTGTAAAAATACTCCTGGCCAAACCTGGATATCCTCCAGTCTGATGATCCACCTGGTTCGTATGCAGAATAAGGTGAAGAGAAACGCATAACAAAATGACCAATGAAGGACTAGAACCCAGACCACTCACCTGGAGTCCTGCGCTCTGATAGTTATGACACCAGGCCTCCCACTCCTGCCCTCTAGATTTCTTGTTTTTCTTTTTTATTAATTATAAATTTTATATTTTTTGTTATTGCGATGTTTCCTAAAGCTCAAACTATACGCACCGATATAATTGATAGAATCATTATAGCTTATATACCGAAACTTACAAGAAAACTAATATTTCCTGAAAATAGAAATTTCCTTAGAAGGATCTGGGTGCGATTGCAAACGATGGGAAGAATGCATTGAAGGAGAATGTAGGTGCAGGAGAGGATACACGAAGAGTGCGACCGGAATCTGTATTCGCCGAGGTGAGTTATGTACACCCCGGGGGTACTCCCTTAAATTTTGGATAGGTGTGTGCCGCGAAGGTTCCTAAACCCTGACCCTATTTAAGGATAAAGTAAACTGAATTTGATAACCTATTTAAGGACTAAACCCAAAAAATGACACCCTTTTGAAGGAAAAAAAAAGAAAAACTAAAAAGGTGTAAACGGGTCAATTTAACGTAACGTAACGTTTTCAGTTTCACAGACCATTTCTCTTTCGTTTAGCGTGTTGTTTACGCAATGCAAATTGCAAAATAGCCAAATAATACAATTTAGGTACCCTATCTAAGAATCACATCGTGAAGAATGCAAAAAGAAGCAAAAATGATACCCTATTTAAGGAACGGGAACCTCGAAAAACCATACCCTATCCCGCGGCACATACCTATATAGCCCATATATGGGAGAACCTCCCCCCCGGGTATGTACAGAACGAGTACAAAAAGAAGACATAAACAAACGGAGCGCCCTTTTAAACATCACCCATATCTGCTCAATATTTGCGGACCCCAACTCATGCACGCTGCATTTATGGAAGGAGGTTTTTACATGCGGGACGGTTTTAATTCTATAATGCAAAAATTAGACTGTGAGCAGTAATCTAATTCTACGATCGAAAAAGTTCGCAGAATTGAAAAACTGAGAAAAACCGCGGAACGTTACCCAACAAGGCTTTGTCAGCGGAAATTACTTATTTAGGTTTCCTAGGTTATAACATTGTTAGCAAGGTTTATATAATGGCAGAGTTTGGAATTAGAATCCAGCTGTGCAGGTAATTAGGTAGTAGTATATGTGGGATATATGTTTATTCCTGATATCTGTTTTTTATTTTATTTTTTAGGTCACCCGGGAGTCCCTTTCCTGTTTGGCTCAGGACATTCTTTACTTGCTATTGGTTTCATTAGAGCCCTCGTTCTTGGACTGCTTGGGGGCCTGGCCTTCACAGCATAATCAGAACAGCACCAACCGTAATGACTTACAATTAATATTTTTTTGCTTGAGAAAAATAACAGGAAAATTGTTATTTGTAAATAACTACACCATATGCTTCACATTTAGTTTCCACCAGACATTTTTATCTTTTTTATTCCGTTTAGAACTTCGATATCGTTCCTAGAAACTTACTTCTACTTATGTCAATCTCGGAATCTTGATGTAATAATATGAATGATTCAAAATCTGCTAACAAATGCTCCCTTGGTTACTCAATAAATTCGCTTTGCTTTGCAAATTTGGCTGTTTTCTTCTACGCTATAATTATAAATACTTGACATGGGGGAGTCAGTTGCCCCTTGGAAAGTTCCCCCGTGCTTAATGACTCGATCTATGCAAGCTAAGTATGAACCAATAGACCATATTCACGATAGCTGCCATGATGGTTTTCGCATTGTAATGCAAATTAGCCACGTTGTTTGTCCGGGGGCAAACATAGAAATCATGCCGCTTCTCGGAAAATCGGACGGTCTAAATAGTGAAGTACCTGCGGTAAAGCCACATTTGAGAGCCAAGTTATGGATTAATGATTTCATTATAAGGAATAGTTTGAAATAGTTACTGGATGTATCTTTACTTGTTAACTACGCAAGCCGTTTTCCTTTTTATAAAGTGCCAAAATTGCGTTAAATTTAGAATATTTAAACCACAAAACAGAAACCAAAGCATGGCTATGAAATAAATTATCAGACATGATAGGAAACCAGTTGAAATTTGTCGATTTTGCTTGTTTGCCCCATCACGAATCACGTGCCTAATTTGCATTACAACGTGAAAAAAAAAACATGGCGGCTATCGTGAATAAGATCTGTCATTTTCATTTATGTTCATTGTTATTTATTTCCTTATTAGGTATCGGTTTTCCTTATTAGGTACCATTCCTTTCGTTTAAATTTATTGAAATGTAGCTAATTATTGTTTTATCCTTCTGATGATGTATCTAGAAGCATACGAAACAAGAAAGCGTTTGTCATGTTTAATTTGTGACCGCAGTTTGTTTTTTATTCTTATTTGAGAAGGTATATTTAGAAAACAAACTGAAGTTGAAACAAGGAAAACCAAAGTGAGTTTTGAGTTTAACTTTTTATTGGATTCCATGACAATATTTGCAAATATGAACGTTATCAAAATTAAATCCCTTAAAACATAAATACATCATTAATGAAACAGGCAGAATTTCGTACATGTCGCTCTCTACCAAAAGGCATACGCAACAAATAAAATGTTTTAGAACAAATATAAAATGTAAACAGCTCTGATTTGCAATGGAGCTAAACATATTCAAACAGAAAGTACAATGGAGAATGCATTGTAAATTACAGTATATATTTAAAATGTTTTAAATATTTTAGTTGAACTAAATTAACAACAGCAAGTCAAACAGCAGCTTCCGTTATCCCGAGGCCCCCAAGCTGACCAGGACTCAGGGCACTCAGGCGTCCGCTGACATGGCAAGTGGGATGAGCCGACCCAGTGAGAAGAACAACGCGTGCAGGGGCTGAAATATAAAAACAAGATCGCAGATTAGGAACCAATTTGTACTCCATACAAAATAGGATCCACTTACGTCACTGCTTACCAGCGAATTTACTGCTGGGTGGTAACCCTGCGATGGACTAGCATCCTATCTAGGGGGGAGTAGAAATACTCTCTGTCGTTTCATGCTACAACAACCGGGATAAGCTCCGGCCTGATGGACCACTAGGTTCGACACACATTAAATATCTGATATTTTCGTTTTGCACTCTTCCTGTATGAAGTACTCACCTATATCCTTCCTTGCACTTGCACTTTCCTTTATCGCATTTTAAGTGTTGTCTGCAGTTACATACTTCAGATGAGATATCTGCACAAGGGAAATATCGCCGTCTTTTAGTCAGTTTTATTCAGAAAAACATGATTTCGATGACTAACAATATTTTGGTGTAATAATGAAAAAGGCGAGAGAAACGAAGTATCTCGAAATTGTCTTAATTGTGTCCTTTTTTAGCTCCGAGACCAAGTTTCGTTAGGACGTCCCTATTGTCGTTTATCGTCGAATACGTTTTCTGATTTTGAGTTGGTCAGTCTGAAAGCCTCTCTTGTATAGGAGGGTGACACAATAGTAACAAAATAATAATCATTTTATTTCCCGGTTCGATTCCGTGAAGATAAATCTTTGCTCGTGATCCTAAGTGGGTATTTCTTGAGGTGTAAATAAAACCGGTAAATTTTGTGTACAACGTACCCCGTTCTGGCCTGACGCACCCTCCGGCCGATCTCTCATACCCTGTGATACATGGGCAAGTATATGTACCCGGTTGGTTTACGCATCTTGTATTAGCGTCACATGGATTCTCCATTACCGAACATTCGTCCAAATCTATAAAGAAAAATAGATAGACATATACTTATATTTAAACAGGGTAATTCCTTCGGTAATTAAGAAGTACTGTTATCAACAGAAGCCCTAAATTCAAATGCTAATATTACAAAGTTAAAAAATCCTAAAAATATTAAAATTGATAGAAAAAATTATTTATTAAAAATACATAATTACAAATTTTGATTAAAATCCATGCCGCCATGATAGACTCTAATTAATTTTAGAGGGGGTAAGTTTCTAAAGAAACTGTGGTGCTGCGTCGGTGGGAAGTATAACAATATAATTTGGTTTTATCAACTGGGTTGTGTTATTCTACTCTGTCTGTACTTAGGAAACTTAAAAACCTAGCTCCTTTCCGTGTTAGGAAGTTACTAGCCGAGACTCTAGTTTTGTCCAAGATAGACTTTAATGATGTAGTCACCTATCCTGCACCGGACTATCTCCTTGCACGCCTGCAAAGGGTGCAACTAGCTGCCGCAGGTTTTGTTTTGAAGAAATACGTCAATTTAGAAGATGTACTCAAGCTAGGCTGGCTACCTATCTCCGAGAGGCGTGATTTCCATCTCGCAAGTTTAGCCTATAAGGCCGTCCACCATTCAAATTGGCCTACGCACCTCCAACTTCGACAGTACATTCCTGGAAGAACTTTAAGATCTAGTAGTGACTTTAAGCTAAGTACTGTATACCATCCAGACACTTTCAGGCATAATGCCTCAAATATTTTCAACTCACTACCGACTGCAACGAGGGAGGCAAAGGAGTTCGCTGTCTTTAAGCGTAATGCCAAACGTTTTTTCAATGATAAAGTAAATTTAAGACTGTAAATGTAATAGCTATCGTTTTATTATTTATTTGTTTATTTATTCATTAATTATTTTCATCAATATATCGTAAACTTAAATTTCTTAATCATTAATTAGTGTAGATATATATTGGCATAGAAGAGCCTATTTTTTTGGGAATGTCAATAAACCATTATTATTATTATTATTATTATTATTATTATTATTATTATTAATATGAATTGCTCACCGTAAAGAGATTCGAGAGCTGACGTTTCGAGCGTTAGCCCTTCGTCGGAGCGATTATAATAACAATAACTTTTGAAAATCAAATGAAGATCAGCAAAAACTTTTAAATCATTCTTCGTGCAATTTCCTATGCTGGTCAGTGTTATTATAATTAGAACCGGTGAGGAATTCTTGAGCCTTTGACGTCACTTTCTCCGAATCGCAACCAAGCCTTGGAACACGGCAAATTAACGGCGGCCGTAAATTTTCGGAAATAAAAGTTTAAAAATTATGACTTCTCATGTCCAGAATGGATTGAAATTTGGCAAGATGATTAAGAAAGTCGCATTGTACACGAAAAGATAAAAAAATAATAAATACCACCAATTTCGTCTCAGGGGCACTTTAAATTGGAAATTCACGGCGATTATCATTCTTCACTTTCTAACCTTCAACTTTTTCTTTCCCTCCAATAGTAAATCGCATTGAATTTTTAACACAGGTATTAGATCATGACATCAACTTACCCTCACAGATATCTTTGTTTATAGCATTGTTTCTATATCCAGGATCGCATTTGCATTCGTAGCTGCCTACCGAGTTTATGCAGACAGAGTTTGCCGAACAAGGATTTGTTTCCACGCATTCATTTACGTCTGCAAAGGGAGAGAATAGATGTTTTGTTTATATTGTAGCTCGAACGAAAACTGTAAATTCGTAGAAAGAACTAAATTCAAAATTTGTTGTACAGGAATATTATGTAGTAGCAGTAGTAGTACTAAACTCGTTTATTAAAACATCATACATTACAGTCGCAAGACTGAATTACGTACAATATCCAAACAGAGAGACAGACAGAAAAATAGGCAGACGGACAGATCAAGACTGACTGACAGAATAGCAGGCAGACGCGTAGACAGACAGACCAACGGACATACAGAGTAAAGCAGAGCAGTCGGACAGACAGAGAAACCTTACAAATTCATCGCAACATTAATAAAACCGCAAGATTAAAACAAACCCGCAATTATCATAAAGCCATCGAACAATGTGTATTCACTATCGCCCATTCCTTATCAAAGCATTTATACAGGGAGGCTACGCTCCGATGTTGAAATACTATTGCTGGCCCTGATCTTCATCCTCACAGAGAAAAAACTATTCGATACTTCTATACTCTTTTCTATTCAACTTTTCACAACAGTCCTGTGGGTCTGTTCATGATACTCTGGAGAGCCTTTCTGAAATACCCAAAGGACGCTTTTCTAAAACTCTAAGATCTCTACCCTGTTTATGCCTCCATCATAAATGCGGATTTCGGTTACGTGTATTCCGCCAAATGGAGTATCCCTGCACCACCCTCCTCCCCCCTCTGCGGGTGTACACACGACTCTATTACTATTTTGTTCACTGTCGACCTATAAAATCCGTCACAATGACATCAAAATAGCCCAGTTAACGTTACCTCTTACTCTATCGACCTCCGCTAAGATTTTACCTTGGCAACTCTTCAAGGCCTCTTTTCCTTTCCTTACAGACTTCACTTGATAACCTTTGTTACAAACGCATTCATACTTTCCTTGTACTTGTTTGCAACTGGAAAAATGGGGGCACTCAACGCCTTTCTTGAAACACTCACTCACCACTGAAAGCACAAAAGAAACGCACTGCTTCATTACATGACTTTGGGTTCGTAAGGGTGTTCAACATCAAATTTCTCCTTGCAAATCAACGCATTGTCGAGCCACTGAAGTTGATAAGAATAAATATTGATATTATACGGTTAATGGGTCATACATGGCATCAAATAAATTCATTAATTCTCAGTTGGAACGAGAGCCTTTTACGCATTTCAGGCCAAAATACAGTTGGTTAACATCTTTTTATCCATCTATTTATCTATTCATTCAAACATTCATCGACTCGTTCATCCACTCATTCCGTTCATCCCATGTTACTACCTTAGTTTTCACTCAATCTCTAAGTCATAACAGCATACCTTTGCACTTTCCATCAACAGATATTTTAGCAGTACCCACACGACATGTGCACAGAGGTTCTTGAGGAAATAAGGGATCGATAATGCAAGCGTCGTCTTGGTTGCTGCAATTGTATTCTGCGGAGCATGCCTGGGTATCTAGATGAAGAAATGTGGCATTTCAAGATAGCTATGGGTCGCTACATACAAACTAACTGTCAACGGTTAAAATGACTCGATAACTGTTAATGGTCGATAGACCTCGTTGCAATACTGAAACGTCCATTCAAGTAGTCGACAACTTAAACTATATAACAATATAGCTTGTTCCCCTGTTGTTACCTGGCGTACGTTGTGCATGTGAGTGAATGTTTTTTGGTCAAATCGCTGGCCACAAACACTGGATATCGATGAGTGAACATTGTCTTTCAGACTACGACAAACGATAAGAACATGAAAAGATGTATCATTTAGCTTCTTCTCGCGACTTTTGAGTGTAAAAGTTTCATAAAGTACCTCTGCAAAATTTCCCATTTCCAACTGATGTAGCTCTTTTGGAGGATACTTGTGATGTCTTCCCACAGTAACATTTTCCCTGAATACAGTCGGCTTTTTCGTGACAGTCACCATCGCCCTTGCATGGATGTAGTGGTGCTTGAAAAATAAATTTCACGAAGAAGTATAATGAAGGGAAATTAGGAAAGTTGTCGGTACCTGCCATCTACTAAGGTAAACAGGCCCACCATCTTTCGTTAGTGCATGCAACGTATAATTTTTTTACATTACAGTCGAACCAAGTGAAGCGTACCCCCATAGAGTACATCAATGAATTGAGTATTGGAAAATTGAACCCGTTATTTGTTTCAATGCTGCATTCGGTTTGATAACGCGCAGATCAATGCTCAAATCAAAAGTCGAACAGATGGTCCTTATGATGGCAAATATTGCATTTGTTTTTATTTCAACACAGCGGCAAGGAACTAAGATTGGTCAAATTTACGAGCCTAGTAAACCTCTCACTTAGACCAATTCAGATGGGAAATTCTTAACTTGCAGGTGACAGCGAGTAATGTTAGGAAGACAATTTACCATTTTCAACGGTATGGAGCCTTCACTACTTCTTCGCATTGCGGAAGTGAGCCACGTAAAATATTCATGAAAAAATTGTAAGAGCTTCACCAGAAGACTCTTTTCTTACTTTAATTTACAAGAACAAGAATTTCTGCAAGTTCTTCGAGATCGATGTAAACAGCCAAGAAAAGCTCTCGCCTAGTCCAATCCAAAATCGTCTTTTGATTTGAGCATTGATCCGCGCCTTTTCAAACCGAATGCAACATTGAAACGAATAACGGGTTCAATTTTTCAATAAACAATTCTTTAGTGTACTCTAGGGGGTACGCTTCACTTGGTTCGACTGTAAAAAATTGGTATTTTGGCAGAAAACAAGTCATCATTTCGAAAGATTTCGCTGCATATAAATTAGGAAAAAATAGCGTTTTTGATGCCTTCTTGTAACCCATGTCTTAAAATTTGTTTCTTAAAGTATTGTGGCAGGAAGTGAATCCCGGACCTCATAATAATCTCTACACTGCTTTGTTCTCTCGTCACTCCCTTTGTGCATTTTAAAAATATTCATTTTCATTAGATATTCTGAATATTTATTCTCAGTAATTATATTCTCACCACGTTTGCATGTCTTGCCTTCTTTTATCAGCTCGTCTTTGCACTTGCACACTTCATTCTCACATGTAGAATAATTCGTATTGCAGTCCGTATTGCTGACGCAATCTGTGTGAATATAGGTAGAATAAATAGAGCCTGAAGGAACACTCTGAATTGTACTGTAAGTGACTATAAAGTAAAAACCCTTTTAGCGTTTTTTTCTCTTTTTTTTTAAAGGCGACTTAAATGATCAAGAGATAAAAAAATCGGAATTTCTGCTGCCTACAGTTTAAATTTTAGAACCGAAAAATGGGTTTTATTTGTACGCGACTAAAGCAGCAAAGATTTACAGTTATTGCTGGTGTCAGGGCCGAGAACTGGGAAATTTCACGGTGGTGTCTGTGTAAACACACGCGAGAATTGACCAGGACTTACCCTCCCCCTCCTCCCCACGTTCGCCTTCTTCCATTTTCGTTTCTACGTCATGGCCTGTCCCAGTCACATTTGTGCGGAGAAGGCGTGGCATCTTTGAGAATCAAAACAGCAGCAACAAATCGGAATAAATGCTAAAAAAATACTTCAAAGTGGAATCTTTTCTTGGGGAATCTTGTGGAATACGGACACATGGACATGGAGCTCACAAACAAAGATAACGAAATTCATTTGAACCCTACCCTTGCACTCTGGACACCTGTACAATGCAGGCAATACTCTTTTCCTTTGGTATCCGAATTATGGATGTTTGACTGTATCTCCGTTTTCTATATTTCAAATTTTCAAATAATTACATTTGAAACAGCTAGATGTTAACTTTGTGTACCGCTTTGCTGCTTCTTGAGAGTAATTCCAAATTTGGCAACTTTCATACACGAATCATCGCTTCGCATTATATCTATTGTGTAGGGACGAGGGATTGAATAACAGCGTAGGACATCTGTTATATACAACAAAAAACAGGCAACAAAAGCGATATATGGGCATTGTGACAAGTTGTGAACAATATATAGCGAGAATTGAAAAAATAAATAACTTACCAACACACTTGCCATCTTTATTTTTGATATAGCCCTTGTCACATCTGCACACAGACACGTGATAAGGCCTTAGCGGGTCTTTGATGCATGTGCCATTAGTACCACAATCCTTTTTCGCTGGACATTTCCTCGATTCTGAAATGTACGTAAGGTGTTAAAGTACAGGTAACCCAACTTTTTCTATGGACTTTCTTTACTTCTTCACTTCTTCTCAAAAGTTGTCAATTTTATCAATACTTATTGGAATAAAACGTCATCTGTTGTCTCTTGTTCTTTCAGGTTTGGAGGGCGCGCCGGTTTTTTCTGTCTAGAAAAACTCACAGAAACAATCTAGTGGAGAATTGGGCTGTAGCTCCTACAGATTCTTGTGTCCTCTGCTGCCAATGCCCCTTAGCCCAGGTCCTTAGAACGTTCTTCTTAACTTCCCTTCTCAATGTTCTGCTCCATTTCTCCCACGGACGACTCCAAATCATTCTGCCGTCTGGGCTGTTTTCTTTTTTTTTTTTGCACAGAGAATATGTTTAGCATTCCAACCTCCAAAAAGCTGTATAATGTACCTTTTTGACGACATTTAGAAAGAAGCCGAAATTGATTTCCATTGAGTTTTATAATTAATTTAGATCAATAAAAACTCTGATAGTAAGGTTTAGTTACAACGAAATTTCGACAAATTGAACACTAATTTTATAAAAAAGACAATGATATACCTCTGCAGTATTTCCCATTTCCGACGGTTCTTCCTTGACAAAAACATTTTCCTTCTTCACATTTCGCCTTAGAATTGCAATCATTATCAGCTTTGCATGGATGTAGAGGCCCTGAAAGATTGAGTTCGCGAACAAATGTTTGAACTCGTTTTCTAAAAAAATATAACCGGTAACAAGTCAGCAAGAAGGGTTTATCTTTCAACCAATTATATTAATAGCCAATTACGTTCCAAGTAGACTTTCTGGAAAGTCCTTCGTCTGCCCTGAAATTCATGAGGTCGACTTGTGGCAAGTCTACGTTCCAAGCTGAGCGCATCAAAACAGAAACACAGCTAAAAAGCCGTAAAGTTTTAATATCTATGACGTTCCGGAAAATTAAGCTATTCAAAGACAATTTGTGATTAGTAATTAATTTCCTGGGGTGAATTAATGAATTCGAATAGCTGTATGAAGAAAAACTTGAAGAACGTGATTTCATTTGTGCACCTGTCCGCGGCCCATCAAACTTCATGGACAAAATATATACAGATCACTAATGAAGCCCCGATTATCTCTATGAGACCAACTCACTGAGAATCATGTTAGTTGTATTCATCACACGCACGACATCTCTCAGATTTGACACGCGAAGTTCAATGCTACCATGCTACCCTGAGTGAAAGTTTTACAGAGAATCATACGATCAGAATCATACGATCGTATGATCGCACGATCGTAACATTAGAATCATACGATCGTAGTAATATTATCTTGACTGGCCAACAAAGAAACAGAACAACAATGTAAATAGTTGCATGTGGATGTCTCGACTTATGTTGGTTTTCGCTCACCAGGATCGCATGATCTCGGACCCAATATAAGACCTTCCTTGCATGCACACTTTCCTTGAACACATATAGAGTACACTTTCTTGCATTGTCCATTGTCCGTGCACTCTGTATAAAATGACGATAAAATGCTGTCAATCAATCAATCAATCAATCAATCAGGAAGGAAGGGGCATAAAATGACGATAAAATGCTGTCAATCAATCAATCAATCAATCAATCAATCAATCAATCAATCAATCAATCAGAGTTATTAGTTTCGTTTTGCATTACTATTAGCACAGGGGGCTCTCACATCACATAGAGGACAATTGGGGCCTGTAGCCGAAAAGTTATAAGGTCCGAAAATATCTGGAAAAATTAAAAATTATTCGGAAATTCTCCGATCTCTCACCGACATTAATATCCTATGTATAAGTTTAGCCTTGGCTCAAAAATTTCAGGCCACTTTCTCGTCCGATCGTGCTCGTAAATCACTTACCAATACACTTTCCAGCGCTGTTTTTCGCAAAACCTTTCTTACATCTACAAACGGGAGAGTTAGGGAAAAAAGGATCAACCACGCACTCGGTGTTATCACCACATTTGTTATTCTTTGGACAGGAAGTTCCCTCTGCAAAATATATGAATAACAACATTTTTGAGAAGTCGGGGAAACAAGTGCTACCCTGTGAGAAGAACCGAAAAAATAGTCTGCCCTCACAGGCTAAACAAGTGCCAGGCAGCTAGCTGTTGACGAAACCCCAATAATCCGAGAGAGAGGAATGAATCCACGGTGTCGGATCTATAGTGATCTCTGTCACTCATACATAACATGTACAACTATTCTCTGAAATACGTTGCTTGCCGAGGTAAGTCCAAAGTCAGTTTTCCAAAGCATTAGACAACCAAGCATTGAAATGCTTTAGTTAATAATATGAGAATGATTAACAAAAAATTATCCATTCATGCTCAATCTGTGAAATATTAAATGATTCTTACTTCTGCAGTATTGGCCATTTCCAGCGTACATTCCACTGCAGTGACAAACCCCATCGAAGCAAACTCCCTGAGGAGATTTGCAATGACGGTCACTGGAGCATCTTTTTACAGCTAAGAGGAAAAAAAAGCAGAATCAAAATTACTCGTTGTTGAAACACATACTAGTTTGAAGAAGTTAACACAAAACCTTCCAAACTTTGCCGCTTGGCTTGACTGATTAAATCGAAACCGGTAACTAAATTCAACACGCGATTTTTGCAAAATCGATTCGCAAACGAAGGATTTGTATCAGATAATATACCATGTCCAATTAAATAACCGTATCATTATTTTATGGGGGAGTCCAAAACGAAGGAAGTCACCTTTTCAGCTAGTACGTTTTAGTTAACTCATAGTTTGGAAAAAAATATGATAAAGTTCCAATCACGTCCCCAGAAATCGCGATGCATTTAAATTGGTCTGCATCACGTTCAGCTGGATATTAAAAGATAAACGGGATCTCTGGGAACGAGACTGATAAAGTCCCCGCCGATGTTGCCTGTTTAAAATTCCTCTTAACTTATATGCATTATGATATTTCAACTAATACAAATTGACTTGGAATAAGTTCTTACATGGTCTGCAACTTTCGCCATTGCCCGTCAGCTCGTCACGACAACGACATCTATCAAATTTTCCACAATAGGAATATATAGGGCAGTTTTTGTCCGACAAACAAGGATGTATTCCTAACGGCATAACTGTTAAAAAAAGTAGGTTCGCTGCTAAATATAAGTATATTATGGTCATTACATTGTTATCATCAAATAGTACAATCCCCTAATAACGCCTGCGTGATAGCTACGAAATGCAGGTCATAGGTTTCTGGTCACCGGTACCTGGTACCTGCATTTTATATACCGAACATTTTCAAGCTATTTTCAGCATTGCGTTTTTTCTTAAAGATTTAGTAATAACAATCAGCGAAGAAAACAAATGCAGACGTTTCGACCTTTCCGAGGTCAATTTTCAAGTTCAAACAAAATATAAAATTAGCATATGAATCTAATAATCTAAAGCATAAAATTAATGGGAATGTAAAAAAATCCAGTATGCATAATTCTCTGAAAAAAAAAACAATAAAAGTAAGTTACACACTTGAACACCAACCCATGATCTGGCCAGTACCTCACGCATACGCAATCAGCATATTGCCTGGGTAGTGGCGACCATGGAGAGCTATTTCGGCATCAGCAATGGCATAGCCAGACGTAAGGGTCTCCCACGGCATGGGTTGTGTGGAGTTGGTGCTCAAAGGGGTGTCTTATACCCGCCTAGGCAGTAAACAGAAGGGTCGATGATTTCATATGAGACTCTTACGTCTGGCTATTCCATGCTGATGAGGCTTAACAAGGCCGAAGAAGCTATTTCCCTATCGAAAGCCTATGAAAGGAATAACATTTTCTGTCATGATCAACTGAAATCGGAGAATGAGAGGACAAGGGTTTGGACTTTGGCGCGCAACTTCAGCGTATAAACAATTGAGTACCCCTCCCTCCAGGTTGTTGATCTATTTACCTGCTTTCATGCATTGAGGTCTCATGTATTTTCCAAAGTATCCATCGTCGCACTTGCAAGCTACTTTGCCATCACGTCTCTGCAAACAGTGCGAGTTCAGAGTTGGCTTGAGCTTTTTCGCTGTACAGGGATCATATCCTCTTCTTATTGTAACGATGAGACACTGTTTCCATTCTGTTGAGGAATATGAATATTACAAACATTTGATCCAGAGAGAGTGGTCAAAGCTAAAATGGCTTACATGGCACCTAAAATTTTAATGAGGCACATCATATCATTTAGAATATTGCACTTATCTCTCAAAACTTCAGATTTTACATCGAGGAGAGGTGAATTTAATAAGTGTAATGTGTAGTTTAATTGATTGAATCTGGAGCCTTCGAAGCCTGCTAAAAGGTGGCGGGGCTTGCAGTCACCTTATTTCCCTCTACGATTCCGGCTCTTCGCGTTCTTCCCGCTTCCCTTGTACGTTCACTTTCGAATCACCTGTCACGCTGGCTAGTGATCAATATGTTACGACTGTTACGTTTTTGAGACAGTCGTTCTTCGGTACTTACTTTCACATTTGTTTTTTCCGTCCCCAAACCCAAATTTATGAGTGCAATGACACTCCCTTCGGATGCACTTGGCTTGCCCTTTTAAACAGTCTGTGTCAGATTCGCATTTTCCTGCGTCAGCTGAAACATAGAAAAAGGAAAAGTTTGGGTACCTTTCTGTTAAGGTTGTGATTATTCTTATCTCGATGACCGCAGGTACATATATAATGATGACCCAGGGTCTATATCAATGTATTATTAATAAAAACTAGAAAGGAACAATTCTTACACTCCTCATTTTGAATGTACGATAGTTATAGTCAATTCGGTTCTATATGCCTCGTTGGTCATCTACTTAGTAATTAGCGAGCCTAAGCAGTGCACGATGCAGAAACGGTGAGAACGAAAATGGCTTTATATTTTAAGTACGAATCTCACAATTACCGTGCTGAATTCGTTTCATCTATCGCTTTCAAACTCAGCTCTTGGAGAGAATATAAAGACGATGTTTAGCCTAAAAATGATTCGTTTGCCTAAGGTTCGTTTCTATCTGGGAGGGAACTTTTCCAAAGAAAACTCCCCCTTTGTTATAAAAGCGGTTGCATTGCCAATAATTTAATATGTACACGATTAAACGTCAAAAATATAAAAATTTACAAAACTTACGAAAATCCACTCGAGCGTACGGGCCGCAAACGAAGAAACCAATCACCAGAAAAGTAAAAATCTGCGTTTTCATCAGTCCCATTCTAGAAAAAACGATTTACCCCGCGAATTTCGGTCATCATTGCCTCTAACGGATTCTGAAATTCAAGTATTTACGTCATAATGCCAACAGCGAGGCGCGCGATTGACGTCATGACCCCGGCAATCAAATCGAAATGGCAAACCTTTTAATTTTGAAAATGTTCTTCAAGTGCGAAAGCCCTGAAATACTTTTGAAAAGAAAACTTCGCCTGTATTCGCTCAGTTATTCTCTAAGAACGCACTTATGCTTTAAGAGTCTTGCTGGGTCCAATGATTTTCATTCTTAGACTTTCCGCGCGCTTTTCTATTGTAAAGCCTTCATTACAACAATAACAACAATCTTTATTTGTGCCCAGAAACATTTAACATTACAAATAAAAGGTTAATCGAGCTAAGTGGCTGGGTCAAGCGGAAAGAAAATGCAATAAGTTACTGAACGTTAACATAGAAGATGGGACACGAAATCCGTTCACGGACACACGCACACACACACAAAAGGACGAAAAACGACAAAGGGATGTGCACAAAAAAACTGTAAAATAGTGTCGATCGATGTACCAGTCAGTAGTTGGATATAATCAATTCTATTAAGAGGTTCTTGAAACAAGTACGACTCTTAGATTTTAGTGAATATTCAAGTTCCTTTTCGTACTCAGTTTTGATTCAAGTTTCGTTCTGTCCGATTATAGCTACATCGGCAACTTTTGTATTAAAAATAAACAGGTCTTGCTGTAAAATTGTATTGTATCCTGGAAGCATTCTAAACCAAATAAAAAACAGGCAGAACAAGTTTGCGAGTGAAACGAGACTGCTATCAAAATGATCTTTCGTAAAGAGGTAAAGAGGTAAAGCTTTCGATTAATAAGTTTGAAGATAAACACTGAGTTTGTAATTTAACGTTCCTTTTATTGAACGGTCAACATAGTTTGGAGCCACCTTAAGTCTCTATTCTGTAAACACGATAAACGTAGAGAAAGAGACAACCAAAGTTGAGTGCATTTATTGTCTAACCATGCATGTCTGACTAACAAAATTATAAAAGTGACAAGACATCAGGTCTTTAGCGATGAAAATGTCTTATGGAAATATGTCAGAAAACATGAGTGGCGTGCAAGAATCTCCACGGAATGGAAACAGTAGGTCACGTGACTCTTGTGAATTATATGGCAGCACCAGTGTGCAGCTACAGTTCCGAAATTGTAATAATTATGATCTGTAATAATTATGACCTGAGAGCAGGTCATGAGAGCATAAAAGTAATTTTTAACAAAGATAATTTTAAAGCCCTGCTGCACTAGAAGGTTCTAAAATGCAATCGCCCAATAGAGAAAATAAGCCCTTAGATATAAAGACTAAGATTCTCGCAGCGTCAATGGAAAAGGCGAGACTACTCGTCTTGTATTGAGCGGGCTAGACGCACAAGAAATCCAAGGGCGACAAGAACGCTCGGGCAACAACCAAAATGAGAAGAATTCCCAGAACTGGATTCCACTTCAAGCTCATCACTGCGCTCGCCTAAAAGAGTTAAAAAAAGAAACAAAATTGAGACCATGTTTTGTTTCCTCTTTCTTCATCAGCTAGCTACTCGGAAAAACATTAGTTCGACTTTTGTTCAACTCTAAATAGATTGCGTCACTTTTTCGGACTTGGAGGCGCGGTGGCGTGGTAAGTGTTCAAAGCACTGAATTCCGGATCAGGCAGCCTGGGTTCCAACCCGTGCACTGCGTTGTTTCGTGGCCAAGACACTTTTCTCTCACAGTTCCACCCTAAAATAGAAATATTCCTTGTCGCTTCATGATGCCAAATTGGGATAAGCTACAGCTTGGAATCTTACCTCCGACACACTCCCCTTGTCTGCTTTTTTTGTATCCTTCCTTGCATTTACACTTTCCACGTCGACACTGCTCGTGTTCTTTGCATTTACATCCCCCTGTAAATGTTCCTATATCATAAATAAAAAAGTTCAAATCCTACTTAGTCTGTAGTTAGACGTAGTTAGTCTGTAGTTAGTCAATGCGAGCCTTGTTGTACGGTAGCATTGAAATAGCTGAATAAGCTCCGTGCGAGTCCATTTGGTCAACTTAATTAATATTTCAAAGTTTCAGTTCGTCTACGAGATATGTTATTTTTAAACTATATAATTTTCTTTTATCAACTTGGTTGATAATGTGAATTGGCCACCGTAAAGAGATTCAAGAGCTGACGTTTCGAGCGTTAGCTCCGACGAAGGGCTAACGCTCGAAACGTCGGCAGCTCTTGAATCTCTTTACGGTGGCCAATTGACATTATCAACCCAGTTGATAAAACAAAATTATATTGTTATACTTCCCACCGACGCAGCACCACAGTTTCTTTAAAAACTTACCCCCTCTATTTTTAAACTAGCTTACCAATGCACCGTCCGTCCGCACTATCAGTGAATCCGTGCGGACACGGAATACAAGTGTATGAGCCAACAGTGTTTGTACAGCGATCCCAAGAGCACCTGGCCTTGCCTGTTGCGCATTCATCGATATCTGGCGAAAAAGAAAAAAATCCTCTGGTTGGCATTTCTGGAAAGCGGGGAGTGGAGTAGATAGAGCTGCCAATTAATAGATGACTTGTTAATGTTAAAGCGATGGGTGGAGTAGATAGAGCTGCCAATTAATAGATGACTTGTTAATGTTAAAGCGATGGGTGGAGTGGGTGGAGCTGCCGATTACTAATTGATGTAACCTTTTTTCTGTACATTTATTCTTACAAACTTAGAAGCAGTATTTTTCACCTTCGCAAATCAGTTTATCGTCTTTGAAGATCGTCTTGTAACCTTTTTCGCAAACACATCCCATAGTTCCACCGGATACTATTCCACATTTGGCGCCGCCAGGACAATCTAGTCCTTTCTTTTCACAATTGCTCATTTCTGAAAGAGTAATCATGACTTTATCTTTCATTTACACCTCGGGCACACCTCGGGCATAAAAAACCCTAAGTACGAAGGCCCTTTGCTTTCTAGAGCAGAATGAGCTATTGGGCTGTCGTCTGCTAATGCCACAGCCAACCTTCGCTTAGTCTAAATTTTAACGGTTGATTAATTTATGTTTCAAACATCCTCACTACACTGATAGATATAGATATATACTTTCAGTTATCAATCCGAAGTTTATAAAGCAATTACCAACACAAGATCCAGCTGAGGTCTTCTTATATCCTTGATCACATTTGCAGTCAGGTGTTTCGGGAAACAATGGATCCACAACACAAGTTGAGTGTTTACTGCATTGATGACCCTTTGGACATGGCAGGGAATCTGTAATCAAATCATTTACGTTCTTTTACATTCAAGAAAACGCATAGGATTAAAAGTGCAACACTGTCCTGATTCTGATTGGTAATTAGAAGAATACACGTAACGCTTGAATAATTAATAATAATAATTGGCAACTACGCGGCTTACTTTTAACTTGAATGTGTTACTTTTCATAAGCACACCAAAACAACAAACAATAGTTCTTTAAAGAATAGAATAATACCCAATTAATTGTCGGATAGTGAACAAACAGCTGGCTCCTGGCGATTCGATTTGTATAAAAGATAACTTTGATCAAATTTTTGAAAACTATGTTGTAGAAATTAAAGAAAACACACTTACTTCTACAGAAGAGTCCGTTTCCAGTGGTACGTCCTTGGCAATAACACCTTTTCATAACACATTTGGCGTTTTTGTGGCAATCATTTTTCCATTCGCTATCGCACAAATGTAAGCGTGCTAATTAAGGAAATAAGATATAAGAACAACATTTTAAGTGTACCTAACGTCAATCATTTTATAAGCAGGCATGAGCGTTCTCTTCATCTGGATCACAGAAAGCAAAGAACGTAATATAAAAGCACTGATAACGATAGTTATTACTCACGATGTCTACAAGTCTTTCCTTTCTTGATGAGCTCGTCCTTGCATTTGCACTCGCCGTCTATGCAGGTTGAATAATCTGTGTTGCAGTCTTTATTGGATGAACACTCTAACATTGTACATTACATCAACAAGAAGTTTAGTACAGATTTACGAAAGGCAAGTTATTACACGAAACGCGAACTAGAGTAGTTATGTTGTCAGCTAATTCTATTTTCAGGTTAGACGTGTCTCCACTCCAAGAATAATCTCCTGAACATAACAGTTTACTGGATTCCTGTTTAATGCTGAATTTAAATTATATTGTCATTGTAAACGTGTTATTATCAGGTTGAAGTAGATTGATTGAGGTTTGAAACTGATTTAAGCTGAAAAAATTTACCTACAATAGATACGCTAAATAATACCGAGAACAACACGAATGACAATAACCCGAAATGTTTATTACGGGAGTCAATTTAGCTCTAGCTCGCATACGGAATCTCAATACTATCATTGTGACTTATTTTATTTTAATGAGCATTATTATGCACTGACGTTTCAATCTCTATTGAACTCTATTCTGTGATCTGAAGATTATTCTGGCTATTTTGTCGTGTATCACCTGAGTGTTCGTGCATGAATTTGAGTGAGTGTTCGTGCATGGATTTGTCATCTGGAAGAACACGGTCGCATAACACTGGGCGACTGACGTGAAATTAATTTTAATGTCCCAGATAACCTACCGGCACACTTTCCACCGTTATGGTTGGTTTTATAGCCTTCCTCACATCTGCAGTGAGGAGTTTTAAGAAGCAAGGGATCCAGAAGACATACACCATGACTGCCACATTGATTAGACTGAGGACAGGGGCGTGATGCTACAAGAGAGAAATATAGTTTCTTTATATTTATAGGTTCTCCTTGTCTTGCTGTTGTTTTGCATTTTGTTTTCCGATTGAGTAGCCTCTCTCACTAACTATTAAGTATATTTTGAAGATAACTGTTTGCATAAGCTGAGATCTGTCGTGGGAAAGGCTTTGGGTTAACTTAGGTAATTTCGGGAAGAAGTCGGAACCCTCAGAAGAAACCCTCGGCAGCCGACAAGAGTGTTCAGGATTTTCGTGCTAACGTCCGACGTCTGTTTCGTATCATAATAGACCCTTTTCATAAATGGCTGCCAATTATAAATTCTTTTGTAAGTATTAAAATTGGCCTGACTTACCTCGATTTTGAGTTGATAATCCAAAAGAATTTTACTGCTAAACGAGTTTAGTGAGGCTAATTTGAATGCATACAAAAGAATTTTAAATTGGCAGCCATTTATGAAAAGGGTCTATACACTGTATTCTTAGCAGCATTATGTTAATTCTTTAAGTGCAGTTAAAGTAATAAAATGAGACTAACCTCTGCAGTAACGTCCATTTCCAATGTACCATCCTTGACAGATACATTTACCTTTTTGGCACTTGGCCTTAGCGTGACAGTCGAAGTCCGCTCTGCAGATTTGTGCGGGCGCTAAATAACAAGGAACGGGAAGCTGAAGATGCTAAAAGGTTCATTTAAATTTGTGTTCTGTGTACAAATGCACAACCAAGCAACGAGAAAGAAAACGTAAGGGGAAAAAAGCAAATACCCAGATCACTGCTAACGTGGTTAGCTAGCTTGTCAGAAATTTCGGAAAACCTCCCTGAAAGTCACATAAACGTACAATTAAAAAATTTACGTCAGTTTGAAAGCGTATGTGCTGTAATTGACCATGCACAAATTTCGTTATCAGGGCACGTTGTTGTGGTGTGGTCTTAGCGCCCCTTCGATAGCCTTGCCATCCGTATAGGAGCCTCTGGCTCGGGAGAATTGGGCAACCACTCCCCGCTCTTCAAAGTAAAATATTTGCCTATTTGTCTATTTATCACATTAATATTGTCAAAGTCAAGTCATCTACCACAACAGTACACACACGGCTCTTACCAGCTTTACATTTTTTCCCTTCCCTTATCAGCTCATCTTTGCACTTGCATTTGCCTTTAACACACGTGGCAGAGTTTTCATCAGAATTACAGTCCGCATTTGTGGAACATTCTAGTAACAATCATGCAGATGTGACAAATAAGATAGCTGTGCTACGATACCATTATTTTTAAATAAAGAAGGAAAATCGCTGTCTCCGATTGTTCAGAGTTTTCTTGGATCTATTGTACAACGCAGTTAGTTTTGTTTCCAGTACTTAGTATTCACGGAATAGGGTAGTAATCTGTACAGTTGAATGGGATTACCGTATTCAACCTTTGATATGCCATGAGTCTGTCACATTCTTGTTGTCACCTATCTGTTTACTGCGTCGAAATGGCAAACGAACGCCACAAAACCCGACGAAAAATTGAAGGTTTGCTCTTTTAATTTGACTATAACGTCAGTTCCTTCTTCTCTTTAATGAATAAGGAATCGAATACTTAATATCTGTGATTGATTACGGCTTGAGAGCTATCACCAATGTGTCCCGGGTTCAAATCCCGAATTCAATCAGCAAATAAATCTGTAGCTTTAAATACTATCGTCTATCAATAAAGGTTGCTTTGATGTTAGAAAACGGATCGAGGGCAAACATATCGAAATTCTCATTCGCCAGTGTTACCTTCCGACAGACCCTTACCTTTAGCCCGAAGACCGCTAATGAAAGCAACAATCACCATGAAAGCGAGAATCTGTCTTTTGATTGGCCTCATATAACTTTGGTACAACTTCTGGTTTTCTTGAGTTTAGGTATTAAACAATATTGTGATTTCTGCATTGAAAGAAGAACGAAATGACCAGTTTGCGCGGTAAAAGCTGCTAAATGACATTGCAAGACAACCTTTTTCGGTACGTCAATTAAATTAATTAATTAATTAATTACTACGTAATCAATTGAGACAATTATGCCAGCTGTAACATAGAGTTCGTTAATTAAAATATCAGTTTCAGAAGCCTTATTTAATTTGAATAGTTCACGCCACGTCTTGCGAGTGGAGAAGAAATAGGGAGAAAGCAAAAACAAGAAATATAACTATAGATATACTGTATCGACTTCAAGGACCAATTTAATATATAATTTGGTTTTATCAACTGGGTTGATAATGTCAATTGGCCACCGTAAAGAGATTCAAGTGCTGACGTTTCGAGCGTTAGCCCTTCGTCGGAGCGAATCCGATATGTTTCATCATAAAAGCACGCATTGCTAATCGACCTTGATTCAGCTTGTCGACTAGAATACCGTGATCTCGAGGCCACACGCATATCTGCGTTTTTCATCAATAACAGTTTGTTTATAGGAAGAAGGTGATTACTAGTCTCAGATAAAGAGAAAAATATAGCTCACCATACTCGTTCGCGACGATTTATCTCTCTCATGAGCCCAGGCGTAAAGAAAACGCCGCCATATTCTTTATGTGCGCGCGCTAATGACGCAATAAATCGTGCGCAGTAAGGATGCGCAATGCAATACAGGAGAATGACCTTAATAACACCAAGGGCTCAAATTTTCATTGTGATGTCAGAATTTGGCCGTTGCTTTCTCGATAAGCGAGCACACAGGGTTAATATATCTGTTACGTCTTTGGTTTATAAGTGTTTTTTCGAGTCATTTCCACTGCAGCCCCCACGCTGGAATCGTTAAGCTAGAATGGTGGAAAAAGGCAGACGTCTGAAAGAAGCCAGAGGTGGGAAACATGGCGGTTCATGGGTGAAGTTGTCTCTCTGGCTGTTCTGTGGATGGATTCGAAGACCTACCAAGGCAATTTGTACGAATTTGGACTTCTACAGGACGCAATCGGTGCAATATTTGCTGGTAGAATTGTGTGAATCGACACGTATATGTCAAACATACAACTAGACGTATGTTGCATGCCGACGAACCAACTTCTTTCCCGTGAATTTCCCGGCATCCCTTTTGGCCAGGAATAGGGAAATTACAGGTTCCCGAGCATAGCTCTAATCGAATGCTAATTGTTCAGTTCGCTGAAGATTCGACAGAAAATTTTGTTACTAAACGGAAAGGAAAAGGTTTCACCTTTGCTGTGGTGCGTAATTGACGCGTGCAAGAAAGAACTAGCACTGTTTGGCGAGTCCATAATCAGAAAAGCGGTCTTGCAAGTATGATAATGGAAAGACTCAGTTTTGTCTCATTGTGTTCGCAACAGTGGAGGTAAATAATTAACTATGCTAAAGTTTCTAGATATCTTTATTGAGTCAAGGGGAAAACCTCAATCACCGTCGAAGGTTTTTGTTCCTAAAAAAATAGTTCCTGGCCTAGCTATTAAAAATTCTTTTGAGATGAAAACGTCATAACTTAATTTTTTGAATCCCCTTTCCTCAAACCAATTGTGAAAAATTGTCGCTGTGTTGCGAGGGGGGTGGGGAGATTAAAGTAGAGACCAAGACCTTTCGCTGGAGCAATAGTGCGCCGAAGGTACTAATTCTATTTGAATTCTGCATAACAGTCACATAAGCAATCCATCCTTTTATTTTCCACTCTGAAAAAATACAGTGATAGCCATATACTTAGAATCCAATTTCCGATTTCGTACTTGATGACATTCTCTTGTATTTAATTTATTGTTATTCAGTTTCATATCATTTTGTTCTTATAAAGCAAGTCACTGTTGGACGGTAATGTCGTAGGAAGTTATTTGTAGGTTACGTGGTATTGGACCAATGAAAAAGAGGGAAAAAGAATCGAATGATAATTCAAAGTGTCAAAAGGAAATGTAGAGAAACAAAAGTCACTGCCAAGAAGACTTAAAACAGCCTAAATCCGGAAAGCAAATAGAGAAGGATATTCAAAAACAAAGCAAAGTGAGTTTATTGGATCGACAACCACGGACAGAAATAAGTGAGAACTGAAAGTAACACTGGCATCTCGTTCATTTATGGTGCAAGCTAAGAAACGTCTTTTCTCATCTATATGAACGTTTTCTCGTAATATGAACAGACGTTTTTCGTTAGTAAGTGGCTAACCAATATTCGTCCTCAAACAAAAAGTAGGGTGTATAATGAGTTGGTCTTCTTGATTAAAAATTATCAATGACAGTGTAATAATTGGGAAGGCTTCGCTTCTGAGGTCCTGTTAATATATACAGTAATTAAATAACATGCGCATTATTTCAGTTCCTGATAAGTTTTCCAGATACTGTTACAATAAATAAAGGAAAAGATATAAAGTTCAGCAACAGCAAAGAAGCAGTCGAGGTTTCATTTATGCTGTGAAAGCCAGGCGCCCAAGCATTCCAAGAATGAGAGCGCTCAGGAAACTGTTGACATGTAACGTCTCGCCAGAACCAGTTACTAGACTATCACCTACAACTAGATATGGAGAAAGAAACTGAAATCAGAATTAAAAAACATTTTATACACAAAATAATAATAGGAATAATGGACAAGGTTTTCTATTGAACGAACTGAATGCATGCTGATTTTACAAATATTATTGCATTATCTGAAAAGATTGCCTGTTATCATTTCTCCCTTTTAACTTTACCTCGAGGAAAACAGTGTCCTTTTATACTCCTCTTGTATCCTTTCTTGCATTTGCATTTTCCCTTCCGGCACATTTCGTGTTTTTTGCACTTACATTCCTCTAAGAAAGAGTTAATGGAAAAAATAGGCGTTAGTCTTCGGCTTCATTCAGTAACGAATTTTTGTAGTATGGTGTGTTTCTGGCCTTCCGTGTGCAGCTAGTTATTTACGGAGGCGAGCGTGGCCTAGTGGTCAGGGCGCTGGACTTGTAATCAGGTGGTCCCTGGTTCGAGTCCTCCTCCCTGCCACTAAAACGGATTTGTCTTCGGTGGTTCCGAATTCAACTCCTCCATGCTTTGTAAATAGCCAGCTGGTCTGCCTCCTGCCAGTTGGGATTTTTAAAAACTTTCTGTTTCATTTATAATATTTGTTTACGTATTTACAGTGTCCCCAATTAGCACAGCAGTGCTAAATACATTGACACTTAAATAAAGTTATTATTATTATTATTATTATTATTTCCTCAGACCAATCTGTTGATAACTTCATCAAAGGCTTACCCTTCTTCACACAGATTTCGCTCTTCTTCTCGTATCCCGATTGACATTCACAAGAGTATTTTCCCTCTTCGTTTACACACTTTTCATTAGTACCACGGCATACATGTTCACCTTGAGAACACTCATCCACATCTGAAAACAGAATTTCCCTATTAATTAATATTAAAATTGACTGCGAAACTCAATACCAGTTGTCGCACTTAAGCTCATAACAAGTCTCATAGTTCCCGGATATTAACTCCGGTTTCTGTAGCTTGAAGTGGCTAGAAGTATTATTATCCACCTGTCCATCACAGGTTACTCTACAGCATACTATGGTGTTTCCTTAGCACTTCGAAGGTACCCGTCCATTTATAGTTCTGGCTAGAGACAAGCACTATGAGAGCATCTTGCCCAAGAACACAGTGCAATAAACCCAGCTGGGGACAAGCATTTATGGTAGCACGTAACGAGGCATGATAGCACACGAGGAAGGGACGGATCCGGGATTTTACTTAGGAGGGTGCATCAAATGCGCTTTTACATTTCTAGTCAGGGGTGAGATCGGATTTCAGCATATAAAGGCGCTTATATGGCAGCCGCTATCAGTCCATTCATGATCTCACTCCACCCACCCAAGCCCTGTAACCCCTCCCCTAGATCCACCCATACGAAATATAAAGTTCTTACCTTCGCAATCTCCTTCGCTATTTTTGATAAATCCAGGAGAACATTTACAAACACCTTCTTGGCAAACTTGATTTAAGCCAAAACTGCACCCGCATACAGCACTATTCATTGCTACAACGCAAAACAAGAACTTTATGTTTATAAAATCTTTAAGTCTGTAGGGATCAGTATCCCGGCCCTTCCAAAGAGGCTTCGTAATATCACTAAGCACCTTAAAACAGCGCATCACTATTAGACTATAGCTACAGTTTGCACTGAGATCAATCAGATCAGAACCTACTTACCCTCACAGACACTACCATTAGCGCTCTTTTGGAACCCTTCTTTACACTCACACTTGAAGCTTCCTTCCAGATTCACACAGACAGAGTTCGAGATCGTGGAGCAAACTTCTCCTTTGCATTCATCGATATCTGCGAGAGGTGTTTAGAGTACATAGTTTTCGACTGACATTATCTTTTTTCAGGTCGTAAAGTGGTTATAATGCTTCGCTACTGCAATACTAAAGGATTAACTCAAAAAAGGTTCTGAACTGTATTAGACTCCAAACGAACCATGAGACCGTTTACCACTCCGTCCCAGTTCAAATCCAAGATGTCACCCAAGAAGGTGTCTAAAATGGCAGACTCATACGGGGTCGCTATTTTCGTGCTTTGGTGGCGGGGCAAGACTGTATACGAATCTGCACGCACCTCAAACTACCGGAACGTATCCAATCGTCTCTCGCTTCAGAAAACAAAAATGGCGACCGGGTACGATCCTGCTAAATGGGAGATACTTCAAATATGAATGCCTGAAAGACCGCCATCTTGCGACGTCTAATAGACCCCGCGTGAAGACGAGGCTTAACCCTCGGAATACTAATTCTTTGTCAGTTATCAATATAATAAATTATTCACTCTCTAACAAATTTATTGATTCCGTTTCTAACTTATTCAGTCCGACTCTAATTAATATTTTCACTTCATCCAAGTGCAAATTGCTCGCAATTCAGGGCCTACCTTGACACGTCCCCTTACTTGTCGTACTATTTCCGTTTACATGGATCTGTTCATAACCATCGCGGCAAGCGCAGCCGTAAGTGCCTCGATCCTGTTTGCAAACCTCTCCAGCCAGGCACACGAGACCCTTCTTCTCACATTCGGTCATTTCTGTTGAAAAAATAAACGGCATTTTAAACAGCTTGATGCAATGTTGCAGGAAAACTATATTGCAAAATGACCGGGGATGGTCAAAGTCGTGATGGACAGTCTGTCTTTCTAAAGGAAACAATAATTTTTGAATTTTGTCTTTACTGAACATAACCTAGTGAAGTCAGGGCTCAAGAGTCAGTCAGGTTTAACTCTAGAGCATTTCTATCATGCTTCACTGTGAGAGACGCCTTGCTAAAAATCGTACCCGGCAAAACTTAGTAATTATAAGTATCGTCTGACTGACATGCAAAATTGAGCCACATATGTGGAAAGGCTGAAACATGTTCTGGGTCAGAGGCAAACCTGACTCCTACAAAGTTTTAATCCATTGTTAAGTTGTACTGTAGCAACATACCCACGCAAATACCAGCTTCAGAAGTCTTAAAGCCCAAGTGACATTTGCATTTAGGTTGGTCAGGCCAGTAAGGATCAACAATACATGACACCACACCGGTACCGGCAGCCTTACACTTCTCTTCATATTCCGCTGGGCATGGCAGGGTATCTGTAAAATGTTGATTGCGGGTATCATTATTATATTACTTCCAGCTAATTGCTTGTCAAGCCCGAAGCTCGAGATCGTTTTGACTCAATCCGCGTAGAGCCTGGTTTCGAGGGCGTTTCTCCAGGTAGTAAGTGCTAAAGGACAATCTTACTGACAAGGCCTGCCCTCTTTGTCGAGCTGTCGCCTGCGTTTTCAGGGCACAATTCGCTACGATGCCAGTACCCGGCTGCAATGCCGCCAATTGACCATTTTCGCATTGCCCATGATACACCTTGTTAACCCCCCAAAATTTTGCATAACCTTTGTTTCCCAATTCTCCTGGGTAGTACAGTCGTCCCAAGAGAATCAGAAGACAATGCGTATGCAAAGGTAAACAAGGTGTATTATGGGCAATGCGAAAATGGTCAATAATGTCCGTAGGGCAAAGGTTGCAATAAACTTTGGCCTCACTATAGCCATTCTCAACAAGCTCCCTGGTAACGTAACACTTTGATGACATCCACCAAACGTTTGGTCTATAATCATATATTTAAACAATGAGTATGAGTTTTTTTATACTGAAAACACAGTAAAACAAAATAATGTTTTATCACATTACCTCTGCACCATTTTCCGTTTCCTGTTAGTGTCTTTCCAATACAGTGACACTTTCCTTGATGGCATTTGGCAGGTTTATCACAGTCTGCTTTCTTGTTGCATGGATGCAGAGGACCTTGAGAAATGAGAGACTCGGTAAGTTTGTATTAGACAAGAGTAGCATGCCAAAATGTGAGTGAATGCAATGAGACGATCTTGCTCTACCATCTTCTGTTATGTATGTTTATTTATTATACGATAGACTGCTCGCAAATTACTTTCTGTCTCAAAATTAAACGGTATCTATTTAAAAGAAAGCATTATACACTGATCAGCGGAATTACAAACAAAAGCGTACGCCCCAACCAACGAACCAATGAACAGTCTTTATCTACGATAAACCTGTTTAACGGTAAAATAAATTCCTCCAGTGTAATTTCCGTTGTTATATTACACTCGAGCTCAACAAAATTACTTTATTCTGATTGGAAGATAGTAGTACAATTAATCTCGAATTGTAGTACCTATTACGTTTCTATGGAAGAGACAAAATGGCCGACAGTCGTTTTGTTTTCTCTAACGAGGACGAGCGTTAAAAACTTAAAGAAACAGCAACTAACGAAAATACAAAGAAAAGCACACAAACCTGGATAAATGTATCGCGCAGGTGCACTGAAGAGCACAAATTTAACCCTAACCTTTTAACCATTTTATGCAGAGGTAAGAAATAAATGCGAAATAATTTTGTTGAATGTACTATAAACAAAAATCGCACGGCCTTCTCGTACAATTCGTGATTTACTGAATAGGTACGAGTGATGTTTTGAACGTTCTCAAATTGCACTCGCTTGAAATATCATCGTGCAATTTTGAGAGCTTTCAAACCATCACTCGCACCTATTAATCACGAATTGTACTCGAGGTGTGTGATTTCCTATACAAATCTAACTTTCATTTCGGGCGCGTTCAATCACTTGAAGGTAAAAATTGCATTCATTATTTTTCAATTAAACTGAACTTGTTCCTCCTCATGTTTGGGATGCTGATCTTGTTTTTATTTTGAATTTTATCTTATTTATCAATCCCGCATCAAGGACCTCTGACTTGAAAAATCAGATGGATAACAAGTAACATTTGTCTGTAATCTCACCAGGTATGCAAGTATTCCCCACTCTGACTTGTCCAGCGAATTTACAATAGCAAATTCCAAACAAGCCACACGCGCCATATTTGCAATCCGTGTCCTTGAGGCATTCTGAGAAAAATGCAAAAGAAAGCGCAAAGAGGAATGTGTGCTAATTTACATAGTATTAAAGCTTACTAAATGATGATCGTAAATGATGATCAAATTTTAATTTTCAGAACACAGTTTCATCCAAATTACCAAAAGATATATTGTGTTAGCCAGAACTATTGTGGCAGCCACGTAATAACTGAAAGAGTTATTCATTAGTTTATAAATATTTAATTTGATCATGGGTATACGTACATGAAAATAAAAGTTTAACCTACGTGCACACTTGCCATCCTTTGTTTGTAAAAATCCCTCGTTACATTTGCATAATCTCGTCTTTTGCATAAGCGGATCCACGTAACATTCGCCTCCAGGACCACAGAAGAAATAGCTTGGGCATGATCCCGTTTCTGAAAATATGTAGGTGTTTATTGGTATAAGAGGCATAAAAGAAAGGTATCATATCTCTCCTGGGTGAACACCCCGGTGTGGCTGTGACGAAAGGCCGAGATACGCTACCGGGCAATTCGCCGCGACAAACTTTGACGACCAATCACTGAGCAATTCACCTCATGTAAACAAGGATCAAAGACCCTATCCTTCTCATCAGCAGAAAATATAACTTACATATGAAACTATATTGATCTCATTTTTAATGTTGCTATGGAAGCCTTCAAAACTTAAATGAATAACCTTGAAAACATTAATTTTCTGCTATATTGTGATCCGAAGAAAATATCAGTGTCTGTTATTTACCAAGTACAAGTGCAGAACCGAGTTTATGATTGAAGGCGAGCAATATGTGTACCAGGTCCAATATGTATAAAATATTGGGCCTGAAATGCAGCATTCTGTTTGGTTGACTTATGGTTGAGTTATTAGCCCTATCAACTGTATACGTCTTGTAATCACAGGCGTACGGGCAATTTTTTCCAGGGGGGGGGGGTGGGGGTGCGTACGCCTATGCTTGTAACAACACTAGCTGTCTATTTGTTTTTTAAAAGTTACTTATTAACGGTAAAATTTACTTCTGCAGTTTTGCCCATTTCCGGTGGTGTTTCCTTGACAAATGCATTTTCCTTTCTCGCATTTCGCCTGAGAATCACAGTTCTTGTCACTTTTGCATTTGTGTAATGGCGCTGGAGAGAAAAACAACAAGGGGCTTTATGTAACCTACACTGATGTTACGCAAATCCAGGACAACTACTTACTTGTAATAAATAAGTAAACCAGTAATACTGTTTAATACTCCCCGAATATTCATTCTAAAGGTTAAAAAGGTGCAAAATCTCAAATTTCCACAAAATAGTAACAACAATAAAAACGTGGAAAGGTACCTCGTTCAATTTTTCATAACTTGTCCTGCCATCTAGGGAAGTACGACTCCATAAGGAAGGCCGGGGAAAAGGCATTATGCAGGATGAACTCATATGCTCAAAATTCACCACCAAACCTCGTTTACGCGAATTATTGTCAACCCTTTGCCACTTAATCATCGGGACAAAGGTCTCTTTACTGCCGGCGTGTGCACTAACAATCGACAACAATTGACAAAACGTCACGATCGGTACTTCTCTCTTCACTTTCTCATGATTTCTAAACCTCTCGACTTACATTAACTTAAACTGTATTAGGAGCCGGGTTTCCCGATTATAGCTGTGTTCTTACCAGCCTCGCATGACGTCTTGCCCAATATAAGCTCTCCCTGGCACCCACACTTTCCTTTAACACATATTGAATAGGTCTTCTTGCAGTGATTGTTGCTTAAGCACTCTGAAAGACCAGTTGACAACAGGATGAAAAATCATTGATTCTTCCTTCTTGGCCAGGTATTTTACAAATTTAGTTTATTAAATTGTGAATCATGTCCTTCATTGGTTCATTCATTTATCTATCCATCTTTCGTTCGTTCGTTCGTTTGCACCTTTTAATTTATTTATCAGTTGAAGGTTGATATGAGTGAAAATTGCAGAGGCCTTCACCAATCAAACCAGCGTCTTTTTCGTAATCACCACCTACCTACACATTTTCCTTTCTTGTCTTTTTTAAAGCCTTGTTTACATACGCAGTTGGTAGTTTTGGGAAACAAAGGATCGACCAGGCATCTAGCGTTGCTTCCACATTTGACTTTCTTCGGACAGGATTTGGCCTCTGATAAAAAAAGATATGGTACTTGTTTGCATTTTAAGTTCCGTATAATTTTTTAGAAAAGGCTTTGAGCGCGCTTTGGCCAAGCTTGTGCTCACATTAAGCCGTGAATAATTAACAATTATGCTGAGAAATCGCACGGAATATCGCCCGATACTTAGTCGACGAAGCCGTAGGCCGAGGTGGCTTAAATCACACGATATTCCGAGAGATTGAGCATGATAATTTTTTAGTTATTCAACAAATTTTTAACGAAGCGACTAATCCAGCAGTTCTTGTCACGATGCGGTATACAGCAAAGAGAGAGAGAAATCTTAATTGAATTCGTTGCTACATTACATTTGCCTACATGATGGCCGGGCGTGAAAACTTTCGGATTGCCGAATGCAGATAAAATGAGATGCGTTCATTTTGACGAGCAATAGTAATTGGACTGAGTGTAATTTGACACCACTGCGAGGCTCTGGGGAATAAAACCCACAAACTGATTGTGTACTGTACGTGGTCAAGGCCAAACGATGTCCGCTAAAAAAAGAAAATTATCAAGCTTAATAACCATTCCGGTGTATTTATGCACTATGCTCTTAGCAACCATTCGATTACTACTTTGCACACTCGGTTGCCATGCACCGCTATGACGCACTTCCAAGTCCCTTCACATACGCAGTTCTACCCTCCCCCTCCCGTCCCGTTCAACCAAGCACACGTTATTTCTTGCATTGTCTCTTACTTCTGCAGTGGACACCGTTTCCAGCGTACATTCCAACACAGCGACACGTTCCTTCGTCACATCTTCCCTGCTTAGCATGACAATTTTTATTGGAGGAACATGTCTTTGGTCTTGCTGGGGATGATTAAAACAGAAAATTAAGCTATACATAGAAACTAGCAATGCTGGAAAAAATTGTCTATTTGGTTAGGACGAATTGTTATTTGGACACATGACCAAGTCAAGCGGAAACTAGTACCAGTGACGTCAACACTAGAACACTGCAATAGAAAAGGAAAAGAACTGGACATTCCACAAGAGCAGGTTTGACAGCTAAGCAAACAAATTGAGAGAGCCTTCCGTGTAATATCTTACATTTTGCAAACTTAACAGCTTAACTATCGTATGTTTGTTTAGATGGCTTTTAAAGCGTTTTTAAACGCTTTTTATTGAATACGGTTGCTCAGTCTCTGTACACACTTTACAGAGCGAGCTGAAATCCCTGCCACACAACTTCCCGCTCGACCACTGTTTTACTGTTTTAAGAAAATAAAAAAGTCGTATTGTTTATGAATCAAAAGTTGAACTTTATTTATTTGTAATGTCGTTGCGACCATTTGGATCAATTGCTTCAAGGTTTTGAAAATATTATAAAAGTATTGGCATTAATTATGCTGGAGTGTTGCGTTCAGCATAAAAAATAAGCCACTTCCGTGTTGCTTTCTTCTGTTCCAAAACGAGTCTTGGTGCACAACCTTTCACATGGAAATGAGTTTGATTTTCAAGACAAAAGACATGCGAGTAAAACTCATTTCCATATGAAAGGTTGTGCAACAAGACTCGTCTTGAAACAGAGGAAACAGCATCCAGTAGGCCTAACCGTTTTTGTTACTTCGTGTAAGCTACATAACATGTATTAAGAATGACATGCTTAGGTGCCTGATTTTATCTATTTTTACGTCAATTCAATAACATGATTACTTACGTGGTTTGCATGTCTCCCCGTTCCCAGTTAACTCGTCACGACAAGTGCACTTGTCCTTATAACACTTTGAATATGTAGGACAGTTTTTGTCCGTCAAACAGGGATACTTTCCCTCCTTAGGAGCTGTCAAGTTAAGGCAAGAGAAGGCAGATCAGTTTAGCTGTGATTCAGTACCAAATTCTTTTACCACTGTCAAGCTTTGAGTAATTAATAAATAATATGCATTCGATTGAATTACTGGAGCAATACTAACAGCAATTTGAATATGTTGCTTTTACAGGACCTGCAATCATGCAGCTACCTGTTTTCAATATCACTTGTTTCCTTCAATTACCTAAATTAATTTATCTGGTTACCATAAAATGGTGGGGTGGTTTTCAATTAAAAAAAATCTGCATTCAATTCCGACCAATCTTTGTCTACGGCACAGATATATACCGTATCTACTTAAATGAATACCTAGACCCACAATTTTTTTAAGAGGCTACTCATGTAAAAAACTGAGAGAAGAGTTGATGTAACCATTCTGTGGATATTTGAAGGGATCATAAATGGAATATGAAACGCGAATGGTTTGGCCTTTGGAGCCTGCCCGTACAAAAGAAAAGAGTACTCCCCTCTCCTGGAATGTTGATTAATTTACCTGAACTCATGCACCTGGGATTCATATATCCTCCGAAATACCCGTTGTCACACTTACAAGCTGCATCACCATTACTATTCTGCACACAGTGTGAGTTCCTGGTTGTCTTGTGAACAGCAATTGTGCAGGGATTCATGCCAAGAGTGGCGGTGACCATACACTTTGCCCATTCTGTTAAGGAGATACCATAGGAATAACTGACTGAATTGTTTCGGAGTTTTACATTGCGTTTTTATTTTCTGCTAGATTTTATTTTTTGTGGATCAGGGGCAATGCACAAAATTCCCAAAATTTTCATGCTACACGGTATATGTTAAGTCGATTGCAGAGATAGTGGTCAGAAACCATCTTTTACTTCACTGGTTTGGCTTCATTGATGAAAGTCTACTAAAACACACATAATGTTGTCAAATATCAAGTAATATGAAAATGGAAAATAACCCAGTCAAATATGAAGCAGTAATTGAACAAATTACCTGCGTTCAATCCTGGACATAACCTTAGTCGGTATTTTAAGATAGTATTAAAAAAGGCAGCTGGCAGGCCAATCTTAGTTTATCGGGAAAATAACATTTACTATAATCTTGCAATTATTGCTTAAACGTCAAGTTGGACAACGCGACGTAAACAAGCAATGAGATGTGTCGTCAAAAGTGTAGAGCTACGTCACGGTTTGTGCCTTTTTAAAACTTTAGCCTAAATGTTTCACAATCTTTATTTGCAATCCGTCTCAATCTTCCCATCCTTAGCCATACTTGTTCTTTGGGGAATAGACCATTTTACAGTTCTTTGAAATGTAACCATGCCTCTGTATGAAAGCGAGGTTGGTGTTGACCTTGCAATGATAAAGACCAGAAACTAGTTAACATAAGAACACAAGGATTTTCATATCAAAAGCAAGAGGGTTTGTATCAACACAAGGTCACCTTCAGCCTCTTCCTCTAAAAGGCTTGGTCACTAGGCACAGAACTGTAAAATGGCCTATTTGGTTCGTAACAAAAACAACTCAAAATATCGAATACGGCGATCACGAATGAGCTGGTTACTTCACTGGAAAAGGCGAAAGTACTTCGTTACTTTTGTACTTACTTTCACACTTAGATTTTCCGTCTCCAAACGCATATTTATGAGTACAATGACACTCTCTTCGGATGCACTTGGCTTTCCCTTTTAAACAATCCTTGTCAGATTCGCATTTCGCTGGCGCAGCTGAAACATTACAAAGCAAAGCCGGGTGTATAATACATTGTTAAACTCTACGCATGGTATACTGCAATTGATTGGTTTTTAGACCATTATATAACAAAAAAGTAACCGTGATAGGTGTAAGCGTCAGTAACAACAGCCGGGAAGCTCAAATATTGCAATAATTTGGGTGATTTTTATTAGACAGTTACGCCACTCTGTTTCTCGTTGGATATGAGATAGTTATAGCTAGCTATATATAGCTATCTACCATCTCATATCCGACGCGCGATCGTCGAATATAATTTAACAATTAAGGTAACGTACGAAACGCCATTGAGGACAGCGTTCTCTAAAAACGGAATTTACGTTGTAATTAAAAATCAATCTCGCGATTGTTCAAAGGTATACAGAGTATTGAGCAGTGTCATCGCTAACGTTTACCTGATTTAAAAGTGCTTTAGTTAATTCAAGCTAGAAACAGGAAAAAAATCGTACGCGCGCGCGCAAAGCAAAATTAATTCATTCGCACACAAATAGTGACACTTGTTATTAACGCTCTGGACGTGTGATTCAATCGTGATCTTAATTAATATTCGTTTCGAGCAAAGAATCACAACTATCGCGATGCTGAGTGGACATTTCTGCGGACTATTAAGTTGTGATCCTGTTGACCTTTTTTCTGATTGGTGCATACTCTTTTTCAGGATGCAAAATAATGCTCGTTTGTCGCTATGGTTGTTTGGGAGAAAAGTTCTTTTGTCTATCTGGGACCGAATTTTAGCAAAGAAAAATATCTCCTTTTTTGTATAAGCGCACGCTGATATTATCAGTTATTTGATATTTCGAAGCAGTCAACACTAAAATGAGATAGCTACAAAACTTACGATATCGCATCCGAGCGTAAAGGCCGCCAATGAAGAAACCGATCACCATCAAAGTGAGAATCTGTGTTTTGAGCAGCCCCATTCTAGCGGAACGCTTTTTGCACGAAGCCTACGAAAGTGCTCTCATCGCTGCATCAAGCGGACTGTGTGAAATTAAATTAAATTACTTTCGTCATAATGTTAATTATGAGGGCTGCATTTCCCTGGTCCTAGTCCAACACAAGCGTTCTTATTGGGAGCGGAATCGATTTGCCAATTTGTACACCGATAACTGAAACAACGTTAAGCATTTCTGTTCTCGAGAAGTTGAAGTGGATCTAGTTCTAATTATGAATCTGAAAGTTTTTAACGAATGGCTTGAGAATGTTTGCTGGTGCTGTCTGTCTGTCGATATCATACATTATCATGCATTAAATAGCTGCACTCTTGGTAGAAAAGACCGGAAAAAGATGGCGTCAGGCGTGGCATTTTGGGTAGATTGGCCAAATTATGCTAAAATTATTCTCTTTTTTTTCCAAATTATGCCCCTTTTTTAAAATTATGCTCTTTGAAAAAATTGCAAGTAAGTCCAAAAAATACATTTTTTTAATTAGAAGTCGTTGGTCTACAAGAAAGAAACGCAACAAATCCACAATAAAATTCAAATAAACACGTGGTTCATGTTAACGTGCGCCTACAATTTGACTTCCGGTTCCGGTGCACCCAAGACACGGGCTCAGACCGTTTCAGACGCCGCTCAGTGATTCACAGTGAACTACAAATGCTACTACTTGAACTAAAACTTAAAACATCGAATAACGTCACCAAGTGCTTGGGAATAGAGATGAAAAATTTATGCTAGCATAATCTATAAAGGCCTACATGTTGGCCCCAAACTTACTGTGTTTGTATGGGAATCTGATAACAAATAATTTTCTTAATGAATAGCAAAGTGAAGGTACTAGGCAAAAAATTATATGTACCAAATTTGAGGGATGTAGCCGTACTAGAAAGGGTGCACTCTTATTCTCAATTTTGCTTACATTTGTCCATAATTTTCCCCCACAAACTTGCAGGCAAATGTATGAGAAACTAGAAACGCGATTACGCGCTTCCTAGCGCAGTTACATCCCTCAGATTTGGTATATACAATCGTTTGCCAAGTATCCTCACTTTGCTATCCATAAATTGCCCGTAATTTATTTTTTAATAAAATTACCTCTGCCATCAGATTCCCATACAAACGCAGTAACTTAAAAGCCGACATGTCGATTTCCCCAGAATGCAACGCGTGGCGCCATCTTATTCCGTATCGTGGATTGGATTTGATAAAGAAAGGGACAGCGTGTGACTTGCCAAAGTGGATTAGATGCAAAGCCACAATATGTCAGGTTTAGCGCAGTTTCTGGTCCCGAAGCACATGTGACAATTGAGTTATATATTCCAATGACCGGCCGAGGGCAGCAGTTTCTAGACCGAGGTCACAGTTTTTGACTACACGGACCGCCCAGCAGGCAAATAACATATATATTTATTAATAAGATCAGAAACCAGATAGAGAAAGACAAACACATTTGCAAAGCAAAGCAAAGCGAGTTTATTTGAAAACCAAGAACAGAAATGTGTGTAAACAGAAACAGAAACATCCAGTTTTATCGTGCAAATAAAAATCGTTTATCAAAAAACAAACATAAAGGTCTTCTCTTAACAATGTGGAAGTTTTCTTTTCGACATTTACTGACTATTTTCTATAACATGCGGTTAACCAATATTCCTGAAAAAGTTAGTCCCAAAACAAAAAGTAAAGTTTATAATGCGTTGGTGTTAAGAAGTATTCATACCACTGTAATAATTTCTGAAGTCCTGCTAATTTATATAGCAGCCAAACAAAACATGCACGTTTTTTCAGCCTCTGATAAGTTTTCCAGATATTGTGACAATGAATAAAGGAAAAAAGTTAAAGTAAGCAACAGCAAAGCAGCAGGCACGATTCCATTTATGCTGTGAAGGCCAGGCCCCCAAGAATTCCAAGAATGAGAGCGCTCAGGAAACTGTTGACATGTAACGTCTCTCCAGAACCAGCTAAAAGTCCTTTACCTAGAGAGGAAAAACGTACAAGGCATCAGAAATAAAATAAATGTTATATATAAAATTTTAATAGGACTGAATGGATTTCAATTAGGTCTTTAATGTTCACTAGTACAATTAATCCCTAACTGTTTCTCGAACAGTTACTTTTCTTATACGTATCGTACGAGTGATTAACAAAATCGGATGTTCGCGAAGCAAAAGTCTGATTTGCTAATCACGAGTTCAGAGTATGGTTGTAGACAGGATTGGAGGACATGAAGACCAATTAATCACAACTAAAAAAAAAGTGAAAATTTTGACAACCCTATACCTGTTGGCGATTTTTCACCATTATGATAAAAACTGTGGGTTTTAGAAAATAATCATTTAAAATATGACTATAAAAGTTAATATATAGAAAATAATATTATTATTATTGTGTATTTTTTACCTGTACTAATTAATATTTTTAGCATTTTATCAGCCTCTGAAAAGCCACCATGGGGAGTGGATAATAAAATTATATTTGTATTGTATTTACTGACTGTCTGAACGCATGACCGACGGACTAATGGCTGACTATCTGACTGACTGACTTTCTGCCTGACTGACTGACTGACTGACTGACGGACTAGCTGGCTGACGCGCACGTGTGACTGACTGACTGACTGACTAGAAGACAGTCAGACAGACTGAGTCAGTAGTTTATTATCTGTCTGACTGATCATGACTGACTGACTGTCTCATGGTAGGTACCAATTTAAACACAGTTCTTACTTATTTTCACATGATAGCAGTGTCCCTTTTTATCCATCCTGTATCCTTTCTTGCACTTGCACTTTCCTTGATAGCATACTTCGTGCTTTTTGCAGTTATCACATTCGTCTAAAAACAGAGTACAATGAAATGTTAACTGATTGTTTAGCTCAATTTGAAAAAGAATCATGGCCTGCATCCTAATTACCGCATACTTTATCGTTTTGCCATTTAGTTTATGATTATAATAAGTATAATTGGGAATAAAGAATATATGGAAATGAGAAAGCGCAGAGACTTCTTTACATATGTATTTTCCAGTTTTAGAGAATAATGTCACTATTTTAGAAGAAAAAAACTAGAAATGAAGTTGAAAATCCGTACAGACGTATACTATACTATGCTGTATAAAAAACACTATGCTATATATATTGTTATCAATAATTCGGAGTTTCAGAAAACACTTGCGCGCGTCGGGATAAAATCACGCATGTATTAAAAATACGAAAGATTTTGAATTCAAATTCGTGCAAGTATTTTGCATCACAAAAGAAGAAAATTATATGCTTCCGTTTTATCCCGACGCACGCACGTTTCTTTAACAAACTCCGAATTGGCTTATTCACTCTTTTTAAATCGTTGGTCAATAAAAACGTACACCTCCGCAGCCTGTGGGCCTGGGGCTGCGGGCACACACGTCGCACCCGCGCGCCTATATAACATATGTAATTAGATAAAAAGAGCTATTTTGTTCAAGCGAGTATTAAAGGTAAAGAAAAATACAAATACTGACACTAAAAAGGAATAAAAAACAGAACGAAAAACTTAGTTTTATCATTAGTTAATTTAATATTTTTGATAGAATTTAAGCTATAATTGCAGTTATGAGAGAAACAGCTAATCTGCGGTGCAAATTGCTCATTATTTGGTGAATAGCTTACTCTTTTTAACACATGCAGCGCCCTTGTTCACATATCCTGATTCACATTCACAAGAATATTTTCCCGGCTGGTTCACACATTTCTCCCCAGTGCCGCATGCATCCGCACTAGAACATTCGTCCACATCTGAAATGAAATTTGAAACATCTCGTTTAAACTATAGTTTTTTAGACAATTGACAATGATAATTGATGATGATGAAAATGATGACGATGACGATGATGCTGATGATCATGGTGGTGGTAGTGGTGGTGGTGGTGGTGGTGGTGGTGGTAGTGGAGGTGGTGATGGTGATTTTGGTGGTGGTGGTGGTGGTAACGTTGTGATTGTGGTGGAAGTGGAGATTTTGATGGTGGTTATTGTGGTGGTGGTGATGGTGGTGGTGGTGATGGTGATGGTGATGGTGATGGTGATGGTGGTGGTGGTGATTGTGGTGGTGATGGTGATGGTAATGGTGGTGTTGGTGGTGGTGGTGATGGTGATGGTGATGGTGATGGTGATGGTGGTGGTAATGGTGATTGTGGTGGTGGTGGTGGTGGTGATGGTGATGGTGGTGGTGGTGGTGGTGATTGTGGTGGTGATGGTGATGGTGACGGTGATGGTGATGGTGATGGTGATGGTGATGGTGGTGGTGGTGGTGGTGGTGGTGGTGATGGTGATGGTGATGGTGGTGGTGGTGGTGGTGATTGTGGTGGTGATGGTGGTGGTAATGGTGGTGTTGGTGGTGGTGGTGATGGTGATGGTGGTGGTGGTGATTGTGATGTTGGTGATGATGGTGGTAATGGTGGTGTTGGTGGTGGTGGTGATGGTGATGGTGGTGGTGGTAATGGTGGTGTTGATGGTGGTGGTGGTGGTGGTGATGGTGATGGTGATGGTGATGGTGATGGTGATGGTGGTGGTGGTGGTGATTGTGGTGGTGGTGATTGTGATGGTGGTGGTGATGGTGATGGTGGTAATGGTGGTGTTGATGGTGGTGGTGGTGGTGGTGATGGTGATGGTGATGGTGATGGTGATGGTGATGGTGGTGGTGGTGGTGATTGTGGTGGTGGTGGTGGTGATTGTGGTGGTGATGGTGGTGGTAATGGTGGTGATGGTGATGGTGATGGTGGTGGTGGTGGTGATGGTGGTGGTGATGGTGATGGTGATGGTGATGGTGGTGGTAATGGTGGTGATGGTGGTGGTGGTGATGGTGATGGTGATGGTGATGGTGATTGTGGTTGTAATGGTGGTGGTAATGGTGGTGATGGTGGTGGTGGTGATGGTGATGGTGATGGTGATGGTGATGGTGATGGTGATGGTGATGGTGGTGGTGGTGGTGGTGATTGTGGTGGTGGTGGTGGTGGTGGTGATGGTGATGGTGGTGGTGGTGGTGATTGTGGTGGTGGTGGTGGTGGTGATTGTGGTGGTGATGGTGATGGTGATGGTGATGGTGGTGGTGGTGGTGATTGTGATGGTGATGGTGGTGGTGGTGGTGATTGTGGTGGTGGTGGTGGTGGTAATGGTGGTGTTGGTGGTGATGGTGATGGTGATGGTGATGGTGATGGTGATGGTGGTGGTGGTGATTGTGGTGATGATGATGGTGGTGATTGTGGTGGCGATTTCTGGATTCCAAGTCCAGCTTTCTAACCAGACTGCCTTAGTCACTGCATTTTAAAACTAAAAACAGACAGCATTTGCTTACCATCGCAGACACCGTTGTCGTTCTTTCTGTATCCATCATTGCATTTGCATTCGTAGCTACCATGCGAGTTTTTACAGATGGAGTTTGCGGGACAAATTCCAGTATTACTGCATTCATCGATATCTACATGCAGAGACAACATAGAACATGTGTTCTTAGTTTAGGTGTGCTTAGTTCTTAGCCTAACTGATTGCTTGAACAGAAAGAGTGACTATTTAACGAATTCTGTCTTATCAGAGTTGGGAGAGAGGTACTTTTCGAAAACTTTTTGTGAGGGCGCACAGGCCGCTAGCCAGTGACATTGTATGTTGCTGATATGTGTACTACAAAACATGCATTTCAACTGCAGCAGACTTTCTCAAAGCCCTCGATCAACTTGTAGAAGGTCTAACTGTTGCAATTCTTGATATGTTTAAAGCGATTGTTTTTGCTTGTCAAACAAAATTTATTTTAGACAGGAGAAGCCATTCAAATTATTATATTTGCCTATTGGAATTCGTAACGGCATAATTAATAATCTATCATAATTATTGTAGTGATTGTTTATATGTGGCAAATTACATGTACGTAGCTGTTTGATATGAGAATAAATTAAAATAAACGCCATTCTTTCCTGGCACTTTCATGTAACATTCACAAAGCAGAAACAGTCACAAACTAATTCATTCACACCACCTGGAAGATAATTATCATGTACACAGGAAAATTTTTTATCGTGCATGTGACTCGAAACTACTTCTAAAGCTCTGCGAACATCATACCCTCAGTACATTTGAAATTCCTGAAATTACTTTTACTGCACATATTCATTTTCTACATTCAATTCATTATACAATAATTTCTTCGGCAAAATTTAGGGGCTAAGAAACCTCGTTCCCAGGGTCTTTTCCCTGGCTTGGGGACTCGCTCTCAGGCCAAGGAAAAGGCCCTAAGAGTTCTAAAATTAAAAATACATTGCAAATTCAAATAAGCAGGTTATGAAACAATCTTTACATTTGCGTTGCCATAAAATTATACGAATTTGTGAGGAATATTGTGCTTGCGTGAAATCGGGATAAATTTAACCCACCGTGGACCCGCTAAACTCACTATTTCCGTTTTTGCACCCCTTAAGGTCACTGACTAAAACTCAACTTCCTGGGTCGATAACCTTGTAATGTTTTTCGTGTTCATTTACAGTATTGTTTCAACTTCTGGCACATATTTCAGCAAATGTTTGAAGCCCAACTGTTTCGCATCAGACTCCATTTGCTTCTGCTCTCGAAAGCATCGATGAATAGAACTGGAACTCAGGCGTGCGCATACCTGGCGATGATGTCATTTGCCCCGGCAAAAATATGTGAGGGGCGGCTGATTAGTTCAATAAGCTATTTTCCTTCCCACGTCTTTGACGCCACAAATACCTACATATTATATGAAAGAGCCCTGCTGCTCCCGGCGGTGGGCATTTCTGTAACACCATACCTTCACAGTTATCAACGTCAGACTTTTTAAATCCATTTTGACATCTGCATTCAGGTGTGTCAGGAAGCAGAGGATCAGCGACGCAATCAGAGTTGGCACCACAATGGTGTTCCGCGGCGCATGCCTGGGTATCTAAAAAAAAGGTGAAGAAAATGGCGCAATTTAAACTTTAGAACTACATTTCACAGCGTGCGTAGCGTCTTGTTCAAGCGATACAAAATGTTTTGCTATTCTGCAACGCTAACTATTGTATGATTGAGAACAATAAAGAGCATAACTTTACTGGGTAAGACTGCTGTCGAGAGCGTTTTGGTTTCGCCGTTCATAGACATATCACGTTAATTAATTTTTATTTTCCGGAGCTGGTTATGAGCTTGCTGTACGATCTCGAAATAAAACGAAATTTACAAAAGTTGACTGATTAAATCAAAATTGGTAAATTACTGAACTTCCATCTGGAAAAAAACCGGCATATTGCCACAAATTTCACCAGAAGGAAACACAAGGTTCACTGACGCCCTGTCGCCAAATCATATTCGATGATCTGAAATCCATTTCCTTACCTCTTACTAAGGAACACAACGAAAAAATTCGCAAATAATTAAATAAGGTCTTGTTTCAGTTTGAGATTTATTTGAAATATGCAGCAATTGCGGAAAAATATGTAATTAGCGCTTTTATTTAGACGTTTGCAGTAATTTATTACTCTGTTTTCACGCTGTTCAAGTAAAGGCGAAGTCTACATACTAGCCTAGTGGCCCATCAGGCTAGAGCTTATCCTGGATTCTGTAGCATTAAGAAGCTAGCTAGGAATATTTCTACTCCCTTTGGATAGGTTGCTTCTCCATCGCAGGGTTGCTACATGCCCCCACCCTGTACATTACTTCCCTGGATGGAGAGAAGCCTTGTGAGAGTAAAATGTCTTTCCCGAGAATACAACGCAGTTTCCCGGCCAGGACTCAAACTCGGACCGTCCGATCCAGAGCCAGCGCAACTAACCACGCTGTTAACAAGATGATAATTACCCCTGCAGTATTTTCCATTTCCGATGGTGTTTCCTTGACAAATGCACTTTCCTTCCACACACTTCGCCCGAGAATCGCACTCCAGGTCATTTTGGCAAACATGTATAGGAGCTGTAAAATTAAAAAAATATATATGTATACTGATCAGTTATAATTATTGACTGGGTAGAAAGAGCGACGGGAAACTGTCTAGCTCTAGCCAAGATATTTTTTATTTATCTATTTACATTTTCTCCTTTCAACTGGAGATGTAAACACAAAGTAGGGATTGAGCGCAAACGCAAAGCAGTTAACGTTTGCTTTTTAATCAGTCACTAGCGAAACCCAAACCAGCCGTGACCGTCTGTCACGCACGTTTTCCCGCGCTTTGCGTTGCCTACATGAACTTGAATCAAGCTTGGACTTGTCGGTGATCTGGCGATTGACCAGAGTCATAAATTTGGTTTTGATTATACGACACTCGCTAGAAATGAGTTAATTTCGTGTATGGACCTTAATCACACGGCGGCCATTTTGGCCATAGACAATAGATTTTGTACCCCGAGCCTCGAGTTCAAATGTTTGGGAACGAGTTCCCGCGCGGCAAAACAAACGTTTTCAATCCCTCGGGACTCAACATAGCCGCCGTGTGATTAAGGCCCATGGGTGTTACTATTACACAAAAGAGTGTTCTCACCAGCCTCGCATGCCGTTTCGCCCAGTACTAGCTCGTCCTCGCACGCACAGGTGCCATTAACGCAAACGGAGTTGGTCTTCTTGCAGTTCTTATTGACTAAGCACTCTAAGAAAGAATCATCCGACAACAGGAAGTAATTCAGTAATACAGCAACAATTTTAAAAGACCCTGTGTACCTAATCTGTCTCAAATTTTCACAAGCAGCGGCGAATTCATAGAAAACATAAGTGCAAGATTCGAAACATGACGTTTACCGTTTACAAATGTCTTAACTAGTTTCTGGGATATTTAAAATATGCAAGTAGGGGACTGATAACGTCATCCACTCAACCCCATTTGATATTGAATATATAAGCTATCTCACTCAATTTGCTGCAGAAACCATTGAAATGTGGTACGCAAATAGTTCTAGAGGCGGAGCAGAGGCGGAAAATTGCATTTCTATGGCAACACACTCTTTTCCAGGCCCCCGGACATGTTTTCAATATTTAGTAAATTTCAGCCCAGAAAAATGAAACCAGGGCAAGTAGTTTACCTAGCACACTTATATACTTGCTATATCAGGCAAATGAGGCAGCACTGAGAAATATCAAAATGGAACCTGAAAAAATCCAATATGTTGGCATGGTAACATAAATGATAGTCTCACATTGTAGAATACAACCAGTAGAGCCTCGGTGCCCGGCAAGAATCAAACATTTTTGGTTGAGATATTTCGCTTTCACATATTTGATTAAAATTTGGTTGAGTGGATGACGTCATCGCTTAGCTAATTTGAATATTTCAAAAGAAACTGAATATATATGGAACGAAAAGAGATATTTAAAAAATGTAAGCATTTTTCTCCTTATACCAACCACTTGTCTTTGTTCTAAAATGGCTTAAATCGGAGAGTTTCAAATTTGACCATAGTTGAGGGAGAGAGGTTAAGTTTACACTCACCCACACACTTTCCAGGCGCGCTATAGTAAAGTCCATTGTCGCATTGGCATTCGAAATGTCTAGCCCTTATGGGGTCGAACACACAGGTAGCTTGACCACAGTTATGTTTCGTCTTTTTCTTACACGGCTTTGACTCTGACAAAAAATGGTTATTTGTTCATTTGTTGAGTTACAACAGCAACATGGGGATTCAAAAAGAGGAATAACGTCATTAATAATATAAAAAACACACTCGTGCAAATTAATTCCAAATTAAACTCGAAACCGTATGATTACCTATACAAATTGCATTTATGGTCTAGGCTCACTGGTCATTTGCAAAAAGCTGTTCTTGTAAGAAACAATATGCCAGTTAAAGGTAACATAAGAAATCATTCTCAGTGGTCCCCCGGGGGAAGAAGCAAGTCCCAGATGATGACGAAATCCCGCTTCCAAGACGGGACCGAGCCCGCAGTGTTCGTCCCTGAAGTTGCTAAGCAACATGACAAAATTTATTCCAATTGCCCTGGTTGAATGAGATAGTTATAGAGTAACCAGTTAATTCATTATTACCTCTGCACTTTTTCCCATTTCCAACATATTTTCTTTGGCAGAAACATTTTCCATCCTCACATTTTGCCTTAGAATGACAATCTTTGTCCGTTTTGCATTGATGTGAAGGCGCTAAAGAAAATCAAACGTAAAGATCGATGAGCACTTCAAAGGATAAAGAACAACTAAGGCCATAACTAGTTCAACTGCAAAAACAGTGCGCGGTTATAGCTGTCAAATTTAGCTGTTGTTCTCTCAGCTACCTGGTTAGCTCAGTTGGTAGAGCGCTGGATTAGCGGGCGGGAGGTCTCGAGTCCCAGACCGGACCAACACTCAGGGTCTAAAATAAATGAGGAGAACGTGCTGTCCTTTGTATTAAACTACATCTGGAAATGGCTAGATGTTCTAGTCTTCTCGTAAAAGGACGATACCGTATGACCCGTCTCCTGCATCTTCGATGTTACGGGTCAGCAGGGGACGTTAAAGAACCCACACAGTAATCGTAAAGTGTAGGGCTCGGAGTGTAGGGTGGGTGGGGTAAGATCATGAATGGATTGTTAGCGGCTGCCATTGGCGCCGTCCGATCTCACCCCTGACTAGAAATGTAAAAGCGCATTTGAACTAAATGGAAAATGTGCTATACAAGTCCATTGCCATTACCCAAGGGAAATAATGGGTTAATTTCAGTGAATATCGCGTGCGTTGATGCCGTTTTCTCCGTACTTTAATTCTCAATTAACAGGGGAAAACTCGTATCGATTGCTGTATATATTTTTTTATGATATCCTTCAGACCTAAAATTACTTCCAACTATACTAAGTCTTCACTAATGTGAAGGATAATGACATGCAAAGATTATTGCAAAGAGCGAAGAAATTAACTCCCGGTTAGTTTTTAAGTACTGATATCTTCCCGGCCCAGTTAGCGTTACAGTGAAAGAGTTTCCCAAAAAAATCTTGTATGTTCTCACCATTGTCGCATGACGTCTTTCCCAATATGAGTTCTTGCTTGCACGTGCACTTCCCTTTAACACATATTGAATAGACCTTCTTACAGTGTGCGTTTTTCAGGCACCGTTCTATGAAGGAACAATGAACAATAGAAAGTAAACGAAAATTTCCCTTATATCTCAAAGAAGGAAACTGGATAAACACTAGCTCGTATCATCAAAGGTGCAGTTTTAGTTTCGTCAATATAATAACATTATAACATTCGTCTGGCAAACAACTCTTCACATGACTCTGATGATGACTTCCGCTCGGGTTTACGAAACGTCAGTCAATGCCAACGACAACAGTCCTTCTCAGGACTGCTCCCGTCCCCCGTCTTACCCCTCCCCCGAACGATCAAAATATCCGATCCATAACACTTAATAATATCATAATAGTGATTAATTTTGGAAATTTACTGTTTTGGCGGAACAGCTGCGATTAATAAAGGAATTCTCTTCATAACCATGACAGCCGTCCATTTTTTACCATGACCAAGGGCATGGTCTCGCCTCCAATAGCTTTCCTGTTAATTGTGTGGCCAAGAAAGTGCGTAATTCTGTAAACCGTTTCAATTCTATTGCAATAAAATGTGTTGTTGTTGTTGCTACAAAGAGTATTTTATTACTACTTAACATTAGGGTTATCACAAAATCCGGTTATGACTACAGTGCTACCGCTCTTCGCTCAAATCTACGGTGGGATGACCTCTATACCAGACGGAAAAAACAAAACGCGAAACTAATGTTTAAAACCTTGAATAAGCTAACGCCGCAGTACTTAAAGATTTGTTTATACCATTCAATACAGAATACGAACTCAGAGACAAGGGAAATAGATTAGCTCTACCTAAGCCCCGAACTGACTTCCTTAAACGTAGCTTAATCTGCTACAGCGGGGCTCAATTGTGGAACAACCTTCCTCGTGATGCTAGACCAAATCTTTTCCTCAGTTTAAAGATATTCTGAATCGTATAATGTCCTCACACTCCCACACGGCAAACATGTAAATCAGTTATTTTTAATTGTATACATTGTCTAATGATGTTTTTACCGTGTATAAATAAAGTTAATGTATGTATGTATGTATTAAGTTACTCACGTTCACAGGTTCCGGCCTTGCTTTTGTAATAGCCCGCATTGCATATGCATTTCTTTGTATTGGGAAACAAAGGGTCGATCTTGCACATGGCGAAGCTTTTAAATCCACAATTTTCCGAACAGCGCTTTGCCTCTGATAAAGAGATATAATTACTTGTTACCTTAATGTTACCATGACCATAATTTGTTACCGTTAGCCACATAAAAGCCAAAATATTAACCGTTAACCGAAATAGAATTCACAATAGATCTTATTAAAACTTTCCCTGTATGGCAGCTCATAGTAAGGGACTGACTTGAGGTGGTTCGATACAGTTCTTTCTAGGCCATACCTAGCATTTTAAATTAGCGTTTTGAAAACCTTCCCTTGATCTTATCGATGAGAAAATTACACCAGTTATTGGAAAAAGATTGAAGTTTAGTTGAGTGGTTTTATAAGGTAATAGCATTGATATACCGGAACACTTGTCGATGAAGTAGGCGTTCGAGTCCACGAAAAAGTTGCGTTACAAATTCCTGATGTTAAAAATTATGCTCAATTATTATGATCTATGTGTGCAACATTCCCCGTGTATAAAACCACTCAAATAAACTTCAATCTTTTTTCCAACAACTGGTGTAATTTTCTCATCGATCAGATCAAGGGAAGGTTGGAAAATGCAAGGTATTGTGTAGAAATAACTGTGTCGACCCACTCTAAATTTTGAAATAAAAAAGGGGGGTCCAGACTATTCGTCTAGGAGCAGGAGGACCTTGACTGAGTACACTCCATAATTCCTTAATTCAGAAATGTATATTCGTGGCCATGCCCTCTATCTTCACAGTGCATAGCCTGCGTAGCAGGCGCATAAAAGGGTTTTCGCCCTACCCCAGTCCCCCGATTCACCAGGCCCCCCTCCCACCCTTTTATGCGCCTGCTACGCAGGCTGCACTGTGCACGATGAAGATATGAATGAAGTGTTTTTCTATGGGCGAGTAAAGTAACAATAATCGGTGGCAATCACTGATCAAACACGTTTAAAGGAATATTTGGTTGGCATGGTGACAAAACACCTTGCCAATTCTCTAGGCTACTTAAATAACGACATAAAATCTATCTTGTCTCTTACTTCTGCAGTATACTCCGTTTCCGACGCCCATTCCGCCGCACTGGCATACTTCCCTTTTACACTCTCCGTACTTTCTGTTACAAGTGTCCGATAATTCGTCACACGAACGTTCATTCACTGGGGGTTATTGAAAACAAAACAAATTACACTTTTCCAGAAAAAACAATACACTGAATGAAGCAGTGTAGCAGCTCTCGCAAGCTTGTAATCCTACTGGTAGAAGTTGCTATTGTTTTAGGGGCTGGGAGCTTTGTTCGTGTTGTTTGTTTTCACGCAGGGTATCAAGCCATTCACGAGAGACCTTTCGAGAGCTGCTACATCCACGTTCACTCTCTAGCCTGGAAGTTTGGTGTGACTAATGCAGCAGTGACGCATACAAATAATAGGCAACAAGTGGTCAAAATGTGCGAGTTGAAAACTTGTCGTGAAAATCTGAGACGTGTGTCTCTTCTCTCTCGATTTCCCGCGGCCACTGCACTTTTAAATTACGCCTTTTTCACTTCCTTACGGACTGAGAAAGGGATACGTCTCCACAGATACTTGAGCCAGAGGCTTACTTAACGCTCTTCCTCTCTGAATTGCCATAAAACACTTCAGCATATTAAATAGCATTGTAGAGTTTTGCAACCTTGCGGTGAAATTGCAGCGACAAGTCGCTCCGTCTGTTTTGGCTTCAAAACGAGTCACATGTGACAAGTCTCTGCAAATTCGGTGAATTTTAGTCAACAATTTTTTTCGCTGCGATCAGGCACACGAAATTTAAGCTGGTTTAAATTCGTGCAGCTGAACTGCTGAATCCTCAGTGTCCGTGTAACGGCATTCACGAAGCGCGTTTTGCAACGACTTGTCAACTCTTTTCTCGGCTAATCAATTCACAATGATCTGACTCTATGTTTAGAGATTAAACTATAGTCGTTGCATTAACGATTCTTTTACAGCATCGCCAAGTGTCCACTGAGTGTCATGCTCACGGTCCCGGATGTAGTACCATGGCAATTGCTCAAGGACATAACATGTCGAACGCATAAAATAATTTCTTACTGCTGTCTCTGCAATTCTCCCCGTCTCCAACATACTCATCACGACAAATGCACTTATCCTTACGACACATTGAATATGTAGGACAGTTGCTAGCAGTCAGGCAAGGATGTTTTCCTTCAATCAAAGCTGTCAAGGGAAAAGAGTTCAGCTGCAGCAATAGTTAACTTTATAATGAGACCCTGTCCACCCGTTTTCACTCAGCTCCAAATGTATTCTCAAACAACTTAAGCTGAATAGAATAATCTTACAACGGAAACGAATTTATTATTCATTAGGTTGTAAATAATCCGACGAAATCGCGCGGAATATTGCCTAACTACGCCATTAGCCATGTCTCCATTGCGCTGGACACGGTTTGGAGCACCATTTCAGTTACGTTCCCAGCTGAGCACTCTTGAGCACTTACTTGACTTTTGAACATTTTCCGCTTTTTGGACTACATTAAAGCACTTTTTTTACAATTTTCCACATGTTTAATGCTGCGATATTTTGTCTTCGAAACGTTTTCAGTAGGCCGAGTAATTCTATTATCATGAAGTTGAATAATTCCACCTAATCGCCTGCCTTATGTTTGTCATGGAAATGCACGGGCAATGGTGACCGTCTGCAATCGTCAAAAAGCTACTGCTTTTTCAGCCCAGCTCAGCGACCGCAGAATGAGTTTTCCTTATTTCCTCCCAGCATCTTTAGTGCCCAGCAAGTGAGTCCGCGCTCTACTTAACAATTAGACTACGAGCCCGAGTTTTCTATGAGCAAATACTGAAATAGTCAAGGAGGCGCAGCCGAGTTGACTGTCGCTCATAGAAAACTCGGGTGAGTAGTCTAATTGTTTAAGTAGAAACTCAAAAGGTTTGCTTTCCAAAAGTTACTTTTTTATGTGCTTTAAAGCCAAAAATCCATTAAAATCCTGCCTTCAAAGAGCAAAACGCGTGCGATCGTTTTCTATCGACGAATAGAAAACAGTGGGAGAAGCAATTAGATTCGTGGATTTCCAATAGAACACAGCTGTAACGCACTTTGGAATATTTGCTAATTTATTGTTACTGTATTTTACCTGTGCTAATGCATTTTTTGACCTTGGCTCTTCCGAAATATCCAGGATCACATTTGCAAACTTTCTTTTTTGTTTCCGGGTTGACTAAGCAATGCGAGTTCTTAAATTTCCCGTTGTTCTTCTTTTTGCAATAATCGATACGACACAAAGCGACACCTGCAACTAATTACATGAAGCATTTTCAGTAACCTGACAGGTAGAAACAGGAACAAGTCAGTACGAGCGTTTCAAGTAACCTCTAGTCGAACGACAACATTTTACAGCCATTCCCTACACGGACTTCATCATATTATTATGTGGCTTCTTAGAAAGCGACAGCACCCGGTAATTACTGTTTTCCTTGGCCGGGTCAGGTTAAAAGCTGGGTTAACAGGAGCGGATCCGGGATTTTTCTTTGGAGGGGGTGCACCACTAAGGAATGCGTAATTGATGTAAACAGAATACTGACGTAAGCAGAATACTAGTTATAAAATACGAAGTCGCAGGTCATCTCAGGGAGGGGTGCGCGCCCCCTGTACCCACCCCAAGATCCGCCCCTGGTTAAGATAACCCAGGGTTAGTGCAACATTTGAATTCAGATATGAACGCTTAAAAAGCAAATTCAGATTAATTCTTTTTGTTTACAATTTGATAATTGTATGCTCTAAAGAGAACAGAGAAAATCATCAAAAGAAAAAGAATCACGGAATAACGCTAATTAGCACTAACGCCTTCGAACAACCGTGCCCTGGCTGTTATTGCCGGAATATAATTCTTATGCTTCCTTAGTTAATACTTTAATCGTCGCTATAGAGTTGGATTATTTTGGTATTTTCCTGATTCCTAACTTGGTTCTCTGGTTAGAAAGTTTAAATTAAATTATGTTTTCGATTGTCATTCAGTGCATTCTTTGACAATTGTAAAATTAAGGTTTGTCAAATTTGTTTGCAAAATAAATAGTTGTCGAAGATTGCAACTTGAAAATATCTCATAATTTCAAACTTTCTAACCAGAGACCGTTTTCAAATTTTCCAAATTGAACGGTCAATTTATTTGTACGTTGAGGAAAATTGGAAATCTACTTTACTAGATTACAGCTAACTTTGTCTCTTCATGTCCACAGGTGAATGAATGCAATTAATCAGTTTTTCAGACAGGAAAGAAGTTTTAACACTGTGTTTTACTTACCCCTACAGCTCGTTTTGCCGTCTCCAATAGCAAGTGTATTAATGCAATGACACTCTCTTCGGATGCACTTGGCTTCCTTTGGTAAACAGTCGTTGTTAGATTTGCATATTGCTGGCTCAGCTGAAACAGCAAAAAATGAAAAGATTACTATATTGTGGAACGGTATATATGTACTGCTATGGGTTGCCACGTTTAAACGAGAAAAAATAGAAAAATGATACCCGGGAACGAGTACGAGACGCACAAAAAAACATTCTTCCTCCTTCCATAGGACAAATTAAACATATACTTATTTAAGCACCTAAAATAGAACAAGCTTTCTGTCAGTGACATTAATTGTTACATTTATTCAACTCGGCTTTTACCTCTTTTACGGAGCACAGTTTTTAAAACCTGTGCGTTTGCGATTTTTTCCTAAAACTGTTGTACTCTGGGTCGCCAAAATAGGCAGAGCGTAAGTTTAAAGGATAAACTTTTGAATTCTTATAGTTATGCTGACGTATGCGCTGTTACCATGGTAACGTGGTTGGATATAAAATTGGATTTGTATATTTTGTAGAAAATTCATTCGTTTTATTTTCCCAATCATTTGCCCTAACCAAACTTGTGATAATGCTCACATGAAAGATAACTCCATTATTTGCAATTTCCTCTGTTAAATTTCAGATTTTTTGCAATAACCTACTGTTTTAGTTTCCTGAACTATTTTCCTCTCAAATTTCGTGAACCTCTAACGAGTGGTTCTCGAGAAATACGTGTACTTCCGAAAGACTGGCACTAATGCATCGGTCCATGCCAGCAGTGTCCATTACCCCCAGACTAACACACAGTTGTTGCTCAAATTGAAAACCTGTAATTGGATACCCACGTGATCGGACGCGACAAATGAGCATGCCTAGAACCAATCAAAATCGAGACTTTTGCTATAGATACGATTAGAGCTCTAACTTGAAATAAAGTCATTCAATACCATTAACGAATGGTTTGAACCTACTCGAAAATATTGCGGAGGACGATTCCAACAGATTGATGACAACTTCAATGAACATTTCAATCAAGCGATGTTTAAACTGCGTTAACATTCTCATAAGTTGGCGCTTTTGCTTTATTTATTTCCGGAAAAAAATCGTGCGCAATCCCAAGGAAAAAAGTGATCTTAAGCGACGGCTATCAACTGAAACTCTTAACTGGTTTTAGTGAAAAGATGGGTGCTATATTAGTATCAATGACGCTGTAAAGGGCGCGCGCTAGGAATCGTAAAACAGTGCTCGCGCTTAAAAGGCGATAGCTGCACAATAGGGGGGATTAGCCTGTATCGCAGCATTTTAATGGCCCATTCATTCACTGGAAGGCATGCGTGTTGCGGTAGTGAAAGGGGGATTGGAACAGAGGGATATCAGACAGCGCGAGGAGATGAGTCCCATTTTTAAATTTAGAACACTCGCTCCTCTCGGGATCAACCGCGATTTCTCTTTCTTATGATCGCGCGCGCATACATCTTGGCACGCGCTCACAGTTTGTATTATTTGCATACGATGGCAAATAACGAACTCCACTCTCAACATGCCACCTTGAAGAAGGCAGCACTGCCGAAACGTCGGTGAACATAACCGAACTTAATAGCGTTTAATAATACCACTGAAAAACTTCTGTATCACCTGAACAAGACGCTACGCAGTTTTTAACACTATATTTTTATAAGCTTAAAATTTAAATCGCGCGTGTGCTTTGTTTGATATCGAAAGTAACCTGCATTTACTCATTTTGTTTTATAAAAAGCCATCAACCTTCGCTCAAAATCATTCTTACAACTGTAAATTTGCCTAACCAAAGCTTGACTCTTGCCCTATCTTCTTGTCCCCTATCAGGGCGGATTACCTTAACGGTTAGTAAAAATGTATATTAATTGCAAAAACTTACGATAGTCTTCGTCAACGGCGTAGAGTCCCCCAATAAAGAAACTGATTACCAGACAAATGAGAATCTTTTTCGCTAAAGGCCCCATGGTTGGACAACTTTGGTTCCTCTACGAGGTCTATGTTACTGTCGCCAGTCCTGTCGCCATTGCTGCACGGTGAAAAAATAACTGCGAAAATTAATTGTGCGCACGTCATAATTTTACAATGGAGTACTTGACGTCAGCAAATCGCAATTCCCGCCCCAGGCCTCGCGCTTCTTTAACTGCCAACAAAACCATTGGTAAAAAGACTGCAACCTCGTCCCCAAGGCTATCCGCGTGGTGCTCACGACAAATGGCCATTCGTCGTGAGCACCACGCGGGTGGCCCTGGGGACGAGGTTGAAACGACTGCAGTTATTATCCATCACAAAATCCTGTTATGAGAGAAAGAAAGAGAATGACATGAAAATGATAAAACTCCAGGAAAGAAGAGGAAAGGAAAGTAATGGTTTGCGCACCAACCCAATTACACATAACCAAGACCTGCGTTTTCAACTTCGCTTCGGTCTTCACCTAATAAGAAATAAAATGCTCCTAATAAGAGCAGTGTTCATCTTTATTTTTGTTGTTGCACTCTGTTGAAATCTATTTTCAAATATGTAATAAAATAATTATTAATAATATATAAAATGATTTTACCAGAGAACACATTCAGCCACCTAAAGGTTGTCAATAAGCAACCATTTGACATCAAAACCCATGTATCGAAAGCTGTTTATTTTCCTGTTTTTTCCCTAACTTTTCTACATTCATCAAATTTATCCATGAGCGGGATAAATGGTCGAAACGGCGCTCTATGTACGGCAACGAAATCGCGCAACATGGCGGCCATGCTTCAGCAATAGTTCAGAATTTTTCTAGGGTTTTGACACTTTTTTTCTTAATTTTCAATCCTCATCCTCAGCGGAATTTCTGCGATTGGAGTTGAGGACTACTTCTCATTGAAATCTTTCTTGACTAATTGTGTACGCTAGTATTTTAAATAAAAGCGTTACGCCATAAGCGTACGGGCAGACAGACAGACAGACAGACATGTTTTATTTGGAGTCTTATACAATTAACAGTATCTCGAGGGCGAGTTTCTTTGGGGTGATCCGGATCAGGACAAGTGATGCGAGATCACTCAGATCATGGTGCATCAAAAGAACCGGCTAATCCTTTCTCGGAGTGGATTCGCCGGCGCCTTTGATGCACCTTGCTCCGAGAGATCTCGGATCACTGATCGTGATCTAGATCATCCCAAAAAAACGCCCCCTGAGTTGCCCATAATTTGGGGAGGGGGGGGGGGGGGCTGCACTCCCGCCCCCCGGCCCAAACGCCTATGAGCTCCGCTTTTAGGCCTGACAATAAATCTATATTTTAAAGTACGATTTATTACAATAACCTCTACTGGAAAAGGCTTTCCTATTTTGCAATTTGTTCATTTTTTGTCCCTCTTCCAACATAAGCCTTCTGAGCATCTAGTTTAGATTGGAATTTCAGTTTGTGATGTTTTCTTTGTTGCAAGAGTCAGTTGTAACCCATTTGTTCACAGTTTACAGTCAGGGTTATTCAGATTAAAAATTATATTTCCCAATATAATACTCGAAACACCATGACTGACGCCAGCTAAAGGTTTTTCGGCCTATGTTTACATTGCCCTGAAAAGCTTCATTGAGGACTGGTCAATTAATTGATTATTATTAATATTTATTAGTGGAGCCACATCATAAAACAGATAGGAAAAGAAAGACACATTTGCAAAGCAAAGCAAAGCAAGTTTATTTGAAAACCAAGAACGGAAATGTATGTGAACAGAAACAGAAACATCCAGGTTTATCGTTCAAACTAAGATAAATACAAATCGTTTATCAAAAAAAACAAACATAGGTTCTCTCTTAACAATATGGAAGCTTTCTTTTAAACATGTACTGATTTTTTCCTTCAATATCCCAAACATAAAAAAGGATTAAGGATTAAGGATTACATTGCGTTGGTGTCCAAATTAAGAAGTATTCATACCAGTGTAAAAATGTCTGAGGTCCTGCTAATATGTTCAGTAGTTAAACAAAACAGGCACATTTTTTCAGCCTCTGATAAGTTTTCCAGATATTGTGACAATGAATGAAGGAAAAAAAGTTAAAGTTAAGCAGCAGCAAAGCGGCATGCGCGATTCCGTTTATGCTGTGAAGGCCAGGCCCCCAAGCATTCCAAGAGCGCTCAGGAAAATGCTGACATGTAACATCTCGCCAGAAGCAGCTAAAAGACCCTCACCTAGATATGAAAAAAGAATAGGACATCAGAAATAAAATAACAATATTTTTATACATATAATTTTAATAGTACTGAGTGGAGTTCCGTAAAATTAATACCTAAATTTCTTGAACAGTTTGATTTCCTCATCAAATCAGAATCGGACGTCCGATTGTGAGTTTTAGGAAATAATTTTAGCTATTGGAATTGTACATGTGAGCTGCGCGCACTCCAGTCAGTAGCTTACTGACTGACTAACTAACTGACTGACTGACTGACTGACTTGCTGACTGGCTGTCCGTCTCAGTAGTTTATCAACTGTCTGACTGACTGACTGTCTGGTTGTCTAACTGGCTGACTGGCCATCTAACTGTAGGTTCTAACTTAGACACAGTTCTTACTTATTTTCACACGATGGCAGTGTCCTTTTTTATCCTTCTTGTATCCTTTCTTGCACTTGCATTTTCCTTGATGGCATACTTCGTGCTTTTTGCAGTTATCACATCCGTCTAAAAACAGAGTAAAATGAAATGGTACTTAATTGTTTAGCTCAATTTGAAAAAAGAATGATGGCCTTTAGTGGGCGAATTTATATATGCAGAATTTTATAATAAGATAAAAAATGCTATTCAAAAGAGTATTAAACGTGAAGAAAAATATAAAATACCGACACTTAAAGAAATAAAAAACAAAAACAGAATGAAAAGGATAATATTTTGGTTTAAGATCGGTTTAATCGCAGTTACGATTGTGCGTGCATGGAAAAAAACAACTTATCTGCGGTGCAAATTGTCCATTATTTGGTAAATAGCTTACCCTTTTTAACACATGCAGCGCCCTTGTTCACATATCCTGATTCACATTCACAAGAATATTTTCCCGGCTGGTTCACACATTTCTCCCCAGCGCCGCATGCATCCCCTCTAGAACATTCGTCCACATCTGAAATGAAATTTGAATTATCTCGTTTAAAATATAGTTTTTTGGTAATGATGATGGTGATGATGATGATGATGATGGTGATGATAATGATGATGACGATGACGATGACGATGACGATGACGATGACGATGACGATGACGATGACGATGACGATGGTTAGTTTATGGCGAGGATGACGTTTTAGCACGTGATTTCTTGATTCCAAGTCCAGCGTTCCAACCATGTTGCCTCAATGAGTGCTTTTTAAAACTAACAAATGACATCAGAATCTGCTTACCCTCGCAGATACCGTTGTCGTTCTTTTGGTGTCCATCATTGCATTTGCATTCGTAGCTACCGTGCGAGTTTTTACAGACGGAGTTCTCGGGACAAGTTCCAGTATTACTGCATTCATCGATATCTACATGCAGAGAGAAAAGAAAATGTGCTCGTAGTTTCCCAATGCAGAAACTAAGGTAATGCTAGTAGCAAAAAAAGATTAGGGAATTGCGTTCGATCTAAGAGTCTTGATGGACACATATTATGAGGAAAAGGGAAAGCTAGCGTGGCAAAAGAACAAGGTATTCACTGTATACACGGTAATACACGTTATGCCGCACTAGTAGGTATCAAAGAGGATAAAACGGTGAGAGAGATAGCTTGTCAGGCAACTATTTGGAGCAAACATTGCGTGACGGGCCAATAGGAAATGACAGTCTGTAAGTTGTTGGTATGTGTACTCCAAAACATGTAAACTGTAGCAGACCGAGTTCTCAAAGCCAATTTTCGGTCAACTTGTAGCAAGTCTAACCGGTAGCAACTCTTGAAATTTTTGTGCTTACAAACAAATCAAAAATTAATTAATTCACTCCACGTGGAAGATAATTATCATGTACACAGGGAAGTAATTATTTCAACTGCATTTCTATCGTTTGACTCTAAACTACTTCTAAAGCTCTGTAAACATCATACTCTCACTACAATTGTAATTCCGGAAATTACAACACGTATATTTAATGTCTACATTCAATTCAATATACAATGATTTCTTAAAAACGTAAGAGCCTACAAGCAGGCGATGAAACAATCCTATTAATTATTATTGTTACATTTGCATAAAATTATAAGAATTTGTGAGGAATATTATATAGTATGGGGCCCAGTTCTCGGCCGCGTCCAGTTAGCGATTTTTTTTTTCACGCAAGTAATAAATTTTAATAAAAACAGTTAGAATATCTCAGAAGATGAATTGATGTGTCTACTTTCGCCATTTCGAGTTGCTGCCGGTCGCTAACAGTTTGAGTTGTTTTTTTTTCCAAAAACCTGCTTGTTCACGACTCCTGAAATTACATGACTCAATCTAAATTTAGCCATAGACGTGGACAAAAAAGCCAATTTCTCGCACATAAAAAGAAGAATTATCTAGCTTTCTTCCAAATTATAATTTTTGCTATAGTTTTATTCTTTGGCCTAAACTCACCCCGAAGTATTTCGTTGCAACTCTTGTCTATTTGCCTATTCTCGGCCACCCCGTTAGCAATCATATCACCAGAAATCTTAATTTTCAAGAATTTTTCGTATCAAATCATAGTTAGTCCCCTCCACTAACTATGATTAAATTAATCGAACTAAGCCCTAATTAAAGAAAAAGTGAAGTGACAATAAAGATCTACAACAACTCTGAGCCAAACCATTTGATTGCGCTTATTTTAAGCCTTACATGATCGTGTAAACTGAATGCTGAAGCTAGTTTTGTGTGAAACTTCAAGTTCCTGTTGTTCTTCCAAGGTAAGAAATAGAGATTTGCGTCTGGGCCCATAGTGTACTTGTGAAATGGATCATTTACCTCACCGTAAAGACGGTCACAACGCTAATAGCAGAGTAATAGCATTTTCCCTCCTCTTTTCCTTTCCTTTTATTTGTGTATTTGTGCTATCTTGCTGATTTTCAATTTATTTTCATTTAATCCTCATGTCTTCTGGCTGCCTGGCTCCGCTAGCCCTTATCAGTGGTTATTCCAGGAAGCCAGTATTTTTTTTAATTTTTTTTAATTTAACAGAGGCAAGTGAGTACAAATAAAGATTAATTTTGTTGTTGGTAAACTCACTTATTTCCGTTCTTTGCACGGCTTTAGGTCGCTGATTAAAACTCAACTTCCCAGTGCGATAACCTTGCAATGCTTTTCGTGTCATTTCCAGTATCATTTCAGTAACACATAAGCAAAAGTGTTTCACACCGGGCTCCATTCCTTCTGCTCTCGAAAGCATCGATCAATCGATTTGGAACCGACAGGCGTGTGCATTATTATATATAATTAGCGCTGATGTCATTTGCCCCTGCAAAAATATGCGAAGGGCGGCCGAATCCACTGCCCGGCTAGCCGTCCCGTTGTCTCATAAATTCTCACTCCAGTGAATTAGGACTGCGTTCTACTTACATCCTCGGAAAATCTATAACAACATAGCTTAACGGTTTCCATAGGACAAATACGAGAAACCCTCAAGGCCGTTGAGGGTGTGCAGCGCACGTCCTGTCACCTAATTTCAGACCAAAATGGGTCAGAGGCCCTTTGACGCCCAACTGCTTCAGGCCGAGGGTATTTTTATAACACCATACCTTCACAGTCTCCAGCGACAGACATTTTAAATCCATTTTGGCATCTGCACTCAGGTTTGTCGGGAAGCAGAGGATCAGCGACGCAATCAGAGTTGGCACCACACTGGTGTTCCGCGGCGCATGCCTGGGTATCTAAAAAGGCGAAGAAAATATAATGCCGCAAATTAAATATCAATCTAACTTAGTTCATTTCACAGGGTTCGACATAATTGAGACTGCTTATAACATTGTTAATAACTGGGTAGCTTCGTTTTCAGGTGATATAAAAGATTTTGGTATTCTTCAAAGGCTATTACGGTCAACATAAACCGAATTTAATAGCGTTGCAGAATACCAAAAACTTTTATATGATTCATTGAGAGCTGAATAAGAAGAACTTTATTGGGTAAGACTGCTGTCGAGAGCGTTTTGGTTGCAAGGTTGTTAGGTGAGAGATATTTAACAATTATTCCTCGAGCCCGATTGGGCTCTGAGTCAATAGCTGACAAAAAACAATAAATCACGCTTTTTCTATGTTTTATACTCTGATAAAACATGGGTTTTTTGACCAATCAGAGCGCGCGCAGAGTCCTATCTATATTATAAAGTGAATTAAATAAGGCATTTCGCATAATAAAGTACAAGTGGCAAAGCGTCTGAGGTACATGTACAGCTCCAACGTAATAGTTTTTGCTAACGTGCCTCAACAGGACAGCAAAGAAAAAAGGGTAAAAGTAAAAAGAGTTAAGATGACGTGGAAAAAGATGAATACCAGCAAGAGAAAATGGGGGGAGAGAGTGGGACCCCTCCCAGTCCACGCTTTGGGATATGTCAATTCCTGTTTGCAAAGATGAAAATTACCCCTGCAGTATTTTCCGTTTCCGATCGTGTTTCCTTGACAAATGCACTTTCCTTCTTCACATTTTGCCTGAGAATTGCAATCCAGGTCATTTTGGCAATCATGTAAAGGAGCTGCAAAATAAAGATATAGCATCATTTATTAACTGGGAAGAAATAGCGACGTCAAACTGTCTAGTTCTTGTTAGACCATTTTGTTATTTCATTTACATTTTTCTACTTTCGTAAAGTAGGGATTGAGTGCAAACGCAAACCAGTTTACGTTTGCTTTGGTTTTCACTGCGAGAATTTTAAGCTTGATAATTAGTTAAAAATCTCGAGCCTTTTTCCAAACAGTGAGTTATTTTCGTGTAGGGTTGTTACTATCACATAAAGGAGTGTTCTCACCAGCCTCGCATGCCGTTTCGCCCAGTATTAGCTCGTCTTTGCATGCACAAGTTCCGTTAACACAAATTTGATTGGTCTTCTTGCAGTTCTCATTGATCAAGCACTCTACGAAAGAATCATCCGACAACAGGAAACATTTCGATACTTCAGTAACCTTTTGACAAGAAATTGCTTTACTAATCTGTCTCAAATTTTCACAATCAGCGTCAAATTATAATTAATCACTCAAAACTCCTTCAGTTAACAGCCAGAAAATTGGCCCAAAATCATCTCAGCATTGCAAATGGACCTTAATCACACGGCGGCCATCTTGAAGTCCCAGTGAATTGAAAACGTTTGTTTTACCACGTGGAAACTCGTTTCCAGCCATTTCAACTCGAGGCTCCGGGTACGAAATGTTGTTTGTGGCCAATATGGCCGCCACGCGAATAAATCCCATTGCCTCTGAAAAAATCACATGACCAAGTGAACACATTCCAGGACTACGATTGGCTAAAATCACAATTGAAATAGTGTGAGGGATAGGGGTTAAGTTCAGGATTCGAAACTTCATACACTGCACAAGAGCGAAGCTATTAAAATCGGAAAAAATCCATAACCAAAGCATACTAACACGCGAACACATTCCGGGACTACGATTGACTAAAATTACAAAATCGTGTGAAATGTTTCCTTCAGACAAAAACATACTGAGGGAGAGAGGTTAAGTTGAGGATTCTAAACATTATGCACTGCACAAGAGCCTGGTGTGTCATTACTCACCCACACACTTTCCAGGCGCGCTATAGTAAAGTCCATTTTCGCATTGGCATACGAAATGTTTAACCCTTATGGGATCGATCACACAGGTAGCTTGACCACAGTTGTGTTTCGTATTTTTTTTACATGGCTTTGGCTCTGAAATAAAAAAAGGTTATTTGTTCATTTGTTGATTTACAAGGCAACAAGAGGTTTAAGAAGAGGAATAACTTCATAAATTGCATTTATGGTCTTATATAACTATCTCGGCAACTCGGGCGATTGGAATAAATTTTTTCATGTTGCTTAGCAACTTCAGAAACAAACCTTGCGGACTCAGTCCCGCCTTGGAGGCGAGATTTCGTCATAATCTTTGACTTGCTCTCCCGGGGGACCGCTGAGAATGATTTGTTATGTGCAGCTGTATCTAGCATATTGCTTCTCAGAAGAACAGCTTCGTGCAACGAGCTCAGCTCGTGTCCAACTTGTTCTCATGGTATAATCGTTAATTATTATTACCTCTGCACTCCCACCCTTTTCCGATATATTTGCCTTGACAAATACAATTTCCATCCTCGCATTTCGCCTTAGGATGACAATCTGTATCCGTTGAGCATGGGTGTGGCGAAGGCGCTGAAGAAAATCAGACATAAAGATCGATGAGCTTTTCAAAGAACAACTAAGGCCATAACTGGTTCAACTGCATAAACAATGCGCGGTTACCTCTTACCTGCCAAAATTTAGTTGTCGTTGTCTCAGCTATCAAGAGGAAATACTAATCTTGGTTTGATTTATGTGAATTTCGTTTGCGTATATGCCTTCATATTTTCCGATACGCAACACCTTTCTTTGGTACTGGTTACTCGTATCGTTTGCTACATATTTTTTTATGAGAAGGCCGTCAGACATAAAACTACTACAAACTAAATCTTCACTAAATTAGAGGATAATTATAAATATAATTGCAAAGAGCGAAGCAATTAACTCCCGTTTAGTTTTTAAGTACTGATATCTCGCCGACTATTGTTCCAATGAAAGAGCTTCCCAAGAAATCGTGTTTTTTCTCACCATAGTCGCATGACTTCTCTCCCAATATCAGCGGTGGCCTGCACCGGCACCGATTATCCGCACATAATGAATAGGTCTTCTTGCAGTGGCCCTTATGCCGGCACCGTTCTACGACAGAAAATCAACAATAGTAAGAGTTAACAATATATATTCAGTGGTGTAATGGGATTTATTAATCAATTAATTTTTCCTTAATTTTAATTGGCCCAAAGCCTACCATGTGATTTACAAAATAGCTACCTAGGATTAATGGTCTGCTCATTCGCATAGCTGTCCAGCGGTCATTTTGCTTCGAATAATATTCTTCACACGCGAGTTAAATCTACTTCTTCCTGTACCTAGTAGACCCCCGTTTTGGACTTGAAGGCCCTTCTTTTGTCCCTAATGTTTATAAGGTTTAGGAATTGACTGTTCTGGTGGAACAGTTTTGATTAATAACTAAGTTCTCTTCCGGGATAGCCGACCATTTTTGACTAAGGTATGTAAGCGCTCTTACAAACAGTATTTTATTTATATTTACTAACCTCTTACTAACCGAGCGCGAGGGCCGTACTGGGGATTATTGGCCCGAGGTCGTGGCAGTACGGACCGAGCGCAGCGAGGTCCGTACAAAAACGACCGAGGGCCAATATTCCCCAGTACGGCTTGATCAAGCTAGGCTAGTAAGTATTGTCAAAAACACACTTTTGGTGCCTTGAATTCAGATGTTTTCCGCCACAACGTGTTTTGATGCCGCGAACAACTCAGAGAGAAATACCACGATTTTGAAAACATGTTTTCTTTTAAATTAGAGTATTTTTATAAGTTTTCTTTCTGCAGTTCCAGTTCAACGTTTTAAATTATCCAACTTGAGAAACAATACAATACGAGGCTTAGGACCGTTTCTATGGAAGAGGTCTGTATGGCAAAATTCCGACCAAAAAAGAACCAGTCAGCACGCTCGGATTTTCCTTGCTTTATAATAATACTAATAAGTAGAAACTCCGCTGCGTTCTATTGGAAATGCTTGAATCTAATTGGTTCTCCGACTGTTTTATATTTAGACGATAGAGTGTTTCTGTCGAGGAACTACCGGCTGATAGTTGCCCCGCGGAAATTTGATGTCCTTAAATCAAATATTTACCCGAGAAGCGAAGCTTCGAGGGCAAATATGCTAGTTTTAAGAACATCAAATTTCCAAGGGGCAACTATCAGACCGCTAGTTCCGAGACATAAACACTCCATTGTCTGTATTGTTCAACACTAAATTTTCTTCCGCGCGCAGATTCACAAAAGAGCTTCTTGAGCTTTTTCTGCAAGCCGAAATGTACGGATAAACGAAAATCAGGCAAGAAATTCTCTAAATGCAGATCAATCAAACAGCGTTTGAATCTTTTTTTTTTTTTGACGAAAGCCCGCTTGTTTTAAAAAAAAATCACGGACGGGCACTATCCATCCCGGTATTTTCCTCGGACGGGCACTATGCGCTGATAGTGCCCTCCACGGATAAATACTATCGCGTCAGGTGTTTAATTTAGACCAATGAGAATCGGAGAAAATTTAGCGGTGAACTATAATCGCCGATAGAAAACGATCGCACGCGCGTTGCTCTTTGAAGGCAAGATCTCTCTCGATTTTTGCTTTAAAATACATAAAATGGTTGCTATTAACTTTAGAGTTTCTACTTAAACAATGCGCCTCGTTGACTATTCGCTCATAGAAAACTCGGGCTCGTAGTCTAATTGTTAAATATTGAATTACTCACGTTCACACACTCCGGCCTTGCTTTCGTAATAGCCTCTCTTGCATACGCATTTGGGAATGTCGGGAAGCAAAGGATCCACCATACACCAGGAGTTAACGCCACATTTGAAATCCTCCTTACAGCGGCTTGCCTCTGATAAAAATATAGTTATTTGTTAGCTTGATGTGTTTTTTAAACTGTAAAACGTGTAAACGTGTTTTTTAACTGTAAAGTCCACCACCTCCGTGAGACCCTCTTCCCACGATGAAGATGTGATTTTTAGTGAAATGAAAGTCTTGGTATTTCATCGCAGGGCCATAGTCAGAAACAAATATGATTGGAGCAATGTCCATTATTACTGGGGCAATGTTCATTATAGCTGAGGCAATACATTTGCAATGTTCGTTATGGCTGAGGCAATGTCCGTTGTGGCTGAGGAAATCTACATTATGGCTGAAGCAATCACTATTGAGGCTGAGGCTGAATGAGGTAGGTGCCTCAATTCGCCGTCTACTGTCACGCATGCGACAATCAGGGTTTTACTACGGACGAGTCTGTATTAATCACTGGTGCATGGTAATCACCAAACACGTTTGAAGGAATTTATGGTTGACATGGTGAAAAAACGCTTTGCCAATAGACCTTATTCACCATAGCCGCCATGTTTGTTTCCCATTCTAAGTTTAACGCAATTTTGGCACTTTATGAAAAAGAAAACGGCTTGCGTAGTTAACAAGTCAAGGTTGGTTATGGTTATGCCTCTTAATTCCTTGGTGAACAAAGGGCCGCAACAGCACTCCTCCAGCGAACACGGTTTTGGCTGGTCCTCTTCAGCTCGGCCCAAGTCATTCCGGCAGCCTTCACCTCAGCGTCAACACTCCTGCGCCAAGTCTGTCTGGGTCGGCCCACTTTCCGTTTTCCTTGTGGGTTCCAATCAAGAGCCTGTCTGGTGACGTTGGATGTAGGCTTGCGTAGAGTGTGGCCAATCCATCCCCATTTTCTTTTCTTGATGTCAATCTCAATTGGGGCTTGGCTTGCCCTGTCCCAAAGTTGTTCATTGGAGACAACTTCTGGCCACCTGAGACATCTGTTGATGAATGTCTGAAGCTTGTGGGTGTTGGTCTTGGTTACACGCCACGTTTCCGAGCCATACATTAGGACTGACCTCATGTTAGTGTTGAAGATCTGGATCTTGTTGCGGAGTGAGAGGGCTTTTGATCTCCAGATTGGTCGTAAGATGTTAAAGGTGTGTCTCGCCTTGTTTATTCAGCACTTGATGTCGTCGTCTGTTCCCCCATCTTTGCTGACTATACTGCCCAGGTAAACAAACTTGTCCACTTCTTTGATGTCTTCCTGATGGAGTTGCACTGGGTCGTGCTGCTTGTTGTTCACCCTCATGACCTCAGTCTTCCCGATGTTGATTTGGAGCCCAGTCTTTTCAGCTTCTGCTGCCACGCGACATAGCTTCTCTTGTGCGTCTTGTTGCTTGTGAGAGAGAAGACTGATGTCGACTGCAAAGTCCAAGTCCTCCAGCTGCTTCATAAAGGTCCACTGGATACCTGTCCTCCGACTTGCTGTAGACTGTCTCATGACCCAACAAGTCAAGGTATCGAAGTCAAGGCATCGAGTAACTATTCCAAACTAACCTTATAATGAAATCATTATTCCATAATTTGGCTCTCAAACGTGACTTTACCGCAGATACTTCACTATTTAGACCGACCAATTTTCCGGGGCATCATATTAACGTTTGCCTCCTGGCAGACAATGTGGCTAATTTGCATTACAATATGAAAATCATCATAGCGGATATCGTGATATGGCCCATTATCAAGGCTACTGGATAACAACAGAAAAACTATGTTGTCTCTTACTTCTGCACTCTTCGCCGTTTCCAATGTAAATTCCTGCACAGTAGCACGCTCCATATGCGCATTTTCCTTGTGGGCTCTTACAGTTGATGTTTGTGTTACAAAGCACGTCCGGATCTGGAGGTGATCGAAAAGAAAACAAATTGCATTAACTCCAAAAAAACAATAACTGACTTTATAGAAACTGACACCTTCTAGCCTGAAATTTCGGTGTGTGATGCTCAGACTGTAATAGACCGTATTACGGATGTCACGAAAAAATGCAATTTGTACTGCTTTTCATTAAAACAAAAATTCATCCCTATAAAACGATTTATCGTATCGATTTTAGTAAACCTGCGAAGTTTGACAGTAATCGGTTACAAACTCTAGGAAATACGAAAGCCCGAAAACGCCAAACTTTACAAAGAAATGTATAAAAAGGGGCAAGCCTTGCCCCCTTTCATACATTTCTTTGTAAATTTTGGCGTTTTTGCGTTCTCATATTTCCGATAGTTTGTAACCAATTGTTGTCAAACTTCGCAGGTTTAATAGTTCTTCGAACATAATATATCGCGAAAAAAATTGACTCGTGTAACATACCATGAAAAGTTGACGCGGTGTTGCGCGAAAAATCGACGTTGCAAGTTGTCCCGTGTAACACCGCCTTTATACGATGAAGCGCGCGTGCGCTTCTTACCACTAATTCGAATTTAAATGCGCGTATTTTCAGTTAATGGCTTGTACTGTTCGTTTGAATTTTCGCCCTGAAATGAGCGCGCGCTGTAGATAAACAACGTTAGTTTTGAAATTGAATCGCATAAAAAGCTTCATCACTCTGATCTCCGCTGTAATTTGGGAAAGAGCCGTATGTCACTACTAATCGACACAAATGTATCGGGCGATCACTGTAAGGCCAGCCGATTGTATATAGTAAGAATTTGTAAAATATACGCGCGCACTTTTCCTACAACCATTTTAAATTTTAAGGATCACGACTCGCGCGCGCGTTTCAGTTAACGGCTTATACTGATAAAACGACGGAAGTTTTAAGCGTGTTTTGCAAATTAATATAAGTGCAAATTCAACGAAAACTGCATGTTATGTTTTAAAATTAATTTGAATTTTATCGGTTTTAGGCACTTAAGATGGTCCGCGCACGATCTAGGAATTGAACGGAAATAAATCTACAGGATGTCCCTTACGGAAGACGTAACTGAAGACTTTCTTTAAACTAACCTTTGCCCAACGTTATTCTTTAAACATTTCCTGACCAAAATCTGACACTTGCCCTAACCTCGAGCCTTTTATTACACTGATAATATTTTGAAACTAGCATTTTACGCGAACCTTTAATAGTAACAAATATATAAATTAACACTCGGTAAAAAATACTTGATTTCAAAAACTTACAATAGTATTTGTTCTTGGAGGTGTAGAGTCCACCAACAAAGAAACTGATTACCAGGCAAATGCAAATATTTCTTGCTAAAGGTCCCATGTTTAGACAACTTCCTTTCCTCTGCGAACTCTATGTTATTATCGCCATTGCTGCACCGAGCAAACTACGAAAATGAATTGTGTGCGTCATAATTTTCAAAGTAGAGTACTTGACGTCAACTAATCGCAATATTCGCCTCAGGCATCGCGCTTCTCAAACTGGCAACAAAATTATAGATAACCAGACCACCGGATTTATTATCCAATATAAAATGCTCCCATAAGAGAAACGAAGAGGTGATGAAAATCAGAAAGTAACGGAAAAAAGAGGAAAGGAGAGAAATGGTTTGCATGCCAACTCAATTTTTCGTAACCAAGACCTGCTTTCTCATTTCGCTTGTCGGACGATCTTCACTCACCGATCGCGAATAAAGTGAATTCGTAGTAGCTGACAACAAAAAACAGCCATAGAAACGTAAACAAGGGTGAATATATAGAATGGTAAAGTTTAACCCCTGTCACTTTACGGCTCATCCTCGGTGTAAGAACCAGTGACGTAAAACAAAGAACGAGCAAGACAACAAAAAACCTCGAAACAATACAGAACACAGAAGCAATAGCTCAAAAACAAAGAAAAAAGTCACAGGTTCTTACACCGAGGTAAACCCCGCTTTGCAGTATGTAGTTGTCGCACGTATGTGTCAAAGATAACGCTCTGGCCATGGGTTACTTATAACCCACGACCCTTCTTTTAACCAGTGGATAGGGTTCATTTACCACTTTCAGCGACTTGTCACTTAAAACTACATGATGACCGGACATGATTTAGTCTGTGAGAGCATCGTTTTTTTTTTTTTTTTTTTTTTTTGGGGGGGGGGAGGGGGTGCCTGGTTGACCTGGCCTGAAATCATCCGCTTTCGCACGCTTACCGAACATGAACCAATTTCAGTCGGTAATTATTCGATTAGTGGCTTTTTTTAGTTATTCTGATTTACTGCAAGTCAACGAAAGAATCAAATATAAATTTCAAAGAATCAAACGTTTATTTGCTCGGCTTTTATTTGTCCTTTTTTACATTCAAAAAAGGAAATCGATAAGGTGGAGTACAACAAGGCGCTGTTCTTTCCTTCTGACTGTGAAGAAAGAGGAGAATACACGCAAATGTGTTTCAAAGGTCCCGAATCGCAGATTAGAGAAATGACGCTTTATAATTAATTTTTGTACAGTAAGAGAACTTTCTGCTGACGACATGAATAATCAATAACTTTAGGCATGGCAACTTGCTAACCAGAAAAGCAAAACGTAGAATCTAGGTTAGTAAAATCTGTCACATCTTTAGTTTCAAATTCAGTTTTATAAAGGACAAAGCAATCATCAGGCGCGGTGCCAATGTCATTTTGTCATGTAAAGGCCTGGCACCAAAGTAGACCAAACACGAGAAAAATCACGTGACCAGTGTTTCGCGGAGACTGGGATGCATCGGTTCCTCGGTGACCGGGTGCATGTTGGCGACTTCTGCTGGTTTTGGGATCTCTGTGTGGTGGACCTAAAGCTGTGGAATCCAAAACATAAGTTCCAGTTACCAGTAAAGTAAACACTTATAATAAACGATTCATTTAAACTAAAAACCGGATCAGTTGATCCACACATAGGGAAACACTGGTGTAAACCAAAATGTCAAAAAATGTCAAATGAATGATTATAGTGGTCATGCACTTAGCTACATCAAGCTAATTCTCAGACATGCCACTCAAACAGAGGGAAACAAAAAACACTACAATAAAAGATATGATAGATAACAACATAAAATAAATACATGAGTAAAAAGGAACATCTGTTAACTACAATTTGTTGTGACTTTTATAATTAAATCATCAAGTAGCAGTTTTGGTTCTCGAGAGATGAAGTCCTGAACGGTTCTCTATCATCGGAGTTCGAATCATAGGCATAAAGCTTCTGGCATTTTACTGTCAACATGCTTTACAGGGGTGTAACGCTTTTTTGATTATTTTTTTTCATAGATTTATGGAAGCGTTTAAGAAGATCAAAAGAAAGACTTGGATGAGATGCTCACTTTTTAAAAATCTAGATTTATGGAAGCGTTTAAGAAGATAAAAAGAAAGACTTGGATGAGATGCTCACTTTCTAAAAATCTACATTTACGAGAATGATATGCTTCAAAGCGTTGTGCTTTGAGAACTAACTAATGTTACAATGTTGTCACTAAATAAAATGTATGAAAGATAGATCCTCGTCGCACTCAGAGATCCTCAGAGTCCCGTGAGATCTAATGTTTTACAGCGCGACGCTCCTAACTGTGGCCGCCCAACAAACTTTTTTAGCCAATCAGAGAGCGCGAATTTGTTTGGGTTGTCCCGCCTCCTTGTTAGGTTTCGTGAGAACAGCTTTGAAGATTCCTAGGAGGCGGGACAGCTCAAATAAATTCGTGCTCTCTGATTGGCTAATTATAACTTGTCAAAAAAGTTTGTTGGGTGGCCAAAGTTAGGCGCGTCCCGATCCCGTTTCCCGATCCCTTTAAAAGAGGAAAATGCCTAAAATCTTACAATAAACTGAGAATTTAGCAAAAAATATATATGGCTTAGCATTCACTTGGAGAGTAACGAAGAACATCACAGATAAAACTCAAGCCTTCGTGAACCGCTGCCTACGCTGCATCCTTGGTGTAAGATGGCCAAACACTATCAGCAACGAAGATCTATGGGCAAAAACCCAGGAAGACAGGATGCAGAACAAAGAAGTGGAAATGGATAGGCCACACGCTAAGAAAACCACACAACAGCGTAACTAAACAGGCACTTTTCTGGAATCCTCAAGGAAAGAGAAACCGTGGGAGGCCGAAAAACAACTGGAGAAGATCAGCCGAACAAGAACTGCGGCAAATAGGTCTGCGATGGACCCAAATTGAACACCAGGCCCAGGACAGAGAACAGTGGAAGAGTACTGTAAACGAGCTATGCTCCACATAGGAGCTAAGGCTTTATATATATTCACTTATCCTCCAAAATAAAGCAGAAAAATGGAATTTTGACCAAATATTCCAGCGTAAAAGAAAAAAGGGCCGATACTACGATATCCGTGAGCGCAATGAATCGCTTTTTAAATTACACAAGTTAAAGTTTTTATTAAGGCTGTGACAAATGATCGCGAGGATACATAGTTGCGGACAAATTGTTGCTTGTGATGTTTTCTTATGCGACGGAAATGTTCGTTCCGGACACAAAATATTTCTGAAAAAAAAAAAACCAGAAATAGTTTTTGGTCTCTTACACAAATTTTTGTATCCGCAATTAATGTTGCGAGCGCGGGAAATAGGAAACATTTTGTGTCCATAACTAAGAGTCCGCCACAATGTATAGTCATTTGCGACGGCCATAGGGATCTTTCACTTACCCTCACAGTGTTTGGTGACATTCATTTTGAATCCGTGATTGCAGACGCACTTGTAACTGCCTTTCAAGTTATGGCAAGTGGAGTTCGCCACACATGTGTTCGTGTGCCTGCATTCGTCTATATCTGCGTAGAACATGAATTGAAAAGTTTTGTAAGGTGGGATTATGGCGAATTTGCTTGAAAATCCGTAACTGAGCTTCTTGATGCCACTGTCAACTTTCGTTATTTCTTTAAGATGGACATCGGGACCCACCGCACCAGCAACCCTTTTAAGAGATACAGTAAACAATGACTGAAAAATGGAATGAAGGCAGCAACACTAATTGTCCGTCTAAAAGAGGTACCCGGCTTATGATGCAGTAAAAGACAGGAGATGGCATATTAATGCGACCACCAGTTGTAATCTTATCAAGGCGTCCGTCTTTCAGGAGTGTCGGTTAAGACTGAGTTTACTAGGCATCAACAAAACAGTTATATAATTCAGTGGTTTCTGAACGGTCATCTTTGATAATCTATGTTTCTAGTGCAAAACGTAAAACGACTCTTACCGTTTTTTCTACAGCTCTAATTTTTTTTAAACCAGCTAGCTCACAATCAAAACCATCGCAATTCCAGCTTATTGATTTTGACCGAATATTTACCTTGGCATGTCTTGTTTCTACCGACAGAGATCATTTCAAAGCCCTTGTGGCAAGCGCAGTTATAAGAGCCGTCGGAATCTTTTCCGCAAATTGTGTCATTGGCACAAACGAGGCCTTTTTGTGAACACTCAGTTATTTCTGAAAAAAAAACGCAAATGTGATTTATTCTGTTAGAACTAGAGATCGAATAAGATCAGAGTGACAACACACCAAGTGCTGTTTCTTTAATAACATACCTTCACACGTCTTTCCATCGGCAGACTTTTTATAATTCAGATCACATTTGCAATCAGATTTATCGGGAAACAAGGGATCAACAACACAAACAGAATGGTTGCCGCAGTTGTGTTCCTTGGGGCAAGGTAGGGAACCTATGAAACAAAAAGAAAATAAAACATTCCTTAACTGAGAAATAAACAAAGAAAATATTTTCCCACAAACATGGTTTTTATGTCCTTCTCCGATTCCATCTTGTTGTGAACCTTTTTTTGGGTGGGGGGACTGGGAAAGAGGCGTTATTGTGGCCCAGTAAACGGAACACAGGCAAAGCAGTATGTGAGTTAATGTGTTTTGGCTGGAAGGGGCAACATATATTTGCTTAAAGGTATAGAACAAATATTTGCCTAAAGGTCCCAGTATGGACGTGTTGACATGCATGGTTGTTAATGCTGTCATGTTATGAGTGCCAAGTAAAAAAGGCAAATTTTCTTTTGTGGCGCGCATATGTTTTGACTTCAAGTAAAGTATAATTTGGTTTAATCAACTGGGTTGATAATGTGAATTAGCCATCGTAAAGAGCTGACGTTTCGAGCGCTAACCCTTCGTCGGAGCGACGACGAAGGGCTAACGCTCGATAAGCCGGATAATCTCTGCGCCTTTACTAACAATTCATTTCACAGCCGCTTTTTTTTTGAAGCTTACCTCTGCAAAAGATTCCATTTCCTGTTGAATTCCCCTGACAGTAACACTTCCCCAGATGACATTTAGCTTTTTCGTGGCACTTGTGTTCCTCGTCACACAGATGTAATGGCGCTTCAGGAATAATGAGAAGGCGATTCAGTGAATATTAATTTGTGCATAAGCCATGTGGAAAAGAGATCCCTTTCCTTTGCAATTGGGACAGCCGAGAATTTTGACGCACAATCATATTTTTCTTCTCGTCGCAAGCAGAAATAGCGGACAGTCTTTGGCTCAGAGCGTATTTTGTATTGTAATTAAAGTAGCGTATCTAAGCATAATATACTTACTATATAGCGTATCACTAATTTAAGTCTATTTTAAAATAAAGTTAAATCATATGGTATTTTCCGCTCACCTATACGATTTATTAACGCAATATTCTAATATTTTTTCCACCTTGTTTTTCCATTTATTTTCTCGGGCAAGTTGCCAAGTCATGTTCGAGTTTTGACAAGTTTATCCGGTTTGACTGACATAACTCTTGCTAAACCCCCTTCAACCTACCATGTTTACAAGTCTTGCCTTCCTTAACCAGCTCGTCTTTGCACTTGCATGTTCCATTTTCACACGTGGAATAAGTCATATTGCAGTCTTTATTGCTCAGGCAATCTAAGCGAATACAATATATAGATATAAACTGTTAGCTACAACGACCATGGGCAAGGACAATGCATAGCCTACTTGAACACCAGCAATATCGTAAATGAGGATGGAAAGATCGAGGTGGGTGTGTATCGCACGGCAACACGCATGCACTAGCAGGTATTTAGACTTCAGTTCACTCAGCCCAGCGCAAAGTAAAAGAGCTGCTGATAAAACTCTCATAGACCGTGCCAAGCGCAGAAACAAAGCGAGGAGCGACGTCTTGCCAATGACTAAAAGGCTAATAACTACGAAGGTTTCATAAGGTCAGTAAATGAACCAAACAGGACAAGCACGCAACCAGAAACCCTGGAGACTGATCCAAATCCCATATGTGAAAGGGGTGACGGAAAGTATTCGCCGGATTTTGAATCGTGAAAACGTCAAGACGGCTTTTAGACCACTAAAGACATTGGGTAATATTTTTAAGAAACGCAAGGACCGGCCGACAAAAGAACAATTGAAAAGCAATGTGTAGAAAGTGAGTTACAGAACGAGCCCGTCCATATACGTTGGAGAAAGCAAAAGAAGGTGGAAATCCCGTGAGGCGAAACACAAGCCTGGAACGAGTGGGAATGTTGGCTCCGCGATTAAACAGCATACTGAAACCACTGGTCATAACATACACCACAACTATGCGAACATTCTGGAAACAGGCGTGAGTAGCATAGACAAAATATTATTTATAGACAGTCATTGCATTCGTTCCTGGACAAAATCTCCGTTAATGAAATAGCACCCTACGCAAGGGTTTATGCGTTATTGGGTGCCTCCCCAGAGGACAGCGAACCGCCCGTCTTAGCTAAAATATTTTCATTCTGTGTTACGATCATTAATCTCTGAAGAAGACCTCAGAAGGCGGTCGAAAATTCACTTATTTCTCTTTTTTAACGTCTTAGATCTGTTTTAAACGTTTATTAAAAAAATTATGAACACAGATCGCTCCAGAAGTTTTAGCTATTTTTAATTTGGCTTTTTTTCATCACGCTAGTGTGTGTCATTTGCAACCGTATGAAAGTATTCAAATTTGCCATAGTCAGTGTTTGTTTAAAAACCCAATCCCTTAAAATTCAACAACGGTTTCTAATGGCCATTTTTTGTTAGAGTATTTTTTATTCTAGTTGCGAGGATATACACAATTCAGCTTTAACAATCACTCCAGTTCGAAACGTACCAAATTGGTCATAATCAAATTAATTCTCTGATGCTCTTAGACTACTTACCAACACATTTTCCATCCTTAGTGGAGTGGTAGCCCTCATCACATCTGCATTTAACCTTTTTTGGAAACAAGGGATCTACAAGACATTTGCCACCGCTACCGCACTTGTAATCGGGAGAACAAGGCAGCGAGTCTGAAATTTAAGGCGATGAAGTAATTATTACAATCACATGCCTAGAATATTCATATCTGCTCTCTGGTATAGAGACAGGAGAGAAAGCCAGAGGTAACTGCAAACAAAGCAAATGTGGTGGTATACAACTTGCAGTAACCTTTGCGGGAATATCGCGCCGAGTCCAATTTTCTTCTTCACTAGAATGCGGACGCATCCTGTTATGTTTATCCGTTTGTGCCGAGAACGCCAGGCTGCCGACTAAATTTCAAGCATCTTTGGAGGTTCATGGATGGGCAACGGGGATTGTTTCAACTACATTTTAACAGTTTTGCACCCTCAAATGAGGGCATCAGTAAGGGAATTGCAGTACCAAAGGGTAAAGAGTAGATAAATTCAGGCTTTAACCCTGGCGTTATTAGTATTCACAAAGCTAAATGACGATGACCCGCCCAAAATTTTATACTGATCCAACGTGATAATTACCTCTACAGTATTTCCCATTTCCTGTTGTATTTCCTTGACAAACGCATTTCTCTTCCTCGCATTTCGCCCGCGAGTCGCAATCCTTTTCCTCTTTACATTCATGAAGTGGCGCTGAGAAAACCAACCATAGTTCACTTTAACGACTGAATGTATGCTTTCTGCTTACTCAAGAAACAGTCCGAAAAGTAAGGTTAAGTAATTTCCTCTTAACCCATCAGATGAAACAAAAATAAATACAAGCTCGGTTGACTTGGCTTTCACTTTTTCTTTCCAGATTCTGGCATCGCAGCATGCTTCTTGGCCCATGGCACATTTTCCCGCTGTTAGCATTATTTCAGTTAAAGTTATAGAGAGAAATTTAGATTGAAAACGCAATCTGCAGCAATCGTTTTCTATATCCTTACCAGGCTTGCATGTTTTACCATCCCTGATAAGCTCGTCCTTGCATTTGCATATTCCTTTATAACATGTAGAATAAGCCTGTTTGCAGTCCTTATCGCCTGAGCATTCTACGAAACAACGGTGGGCCAAAAAGGTGAATTAAAGTAATGAAACTGACTAAACTCTTGTATAGCACAAGTTTTATTGCTATAGTTTGGAATCCAAATTAGCAATGTAGCATCTCGGTAATGTTCTTTACAACCACTTCGACATCATTTTGCAATCCAATAATTTTTACACTCTTCGCGAAAAATCACCCGAAAATAGCAACATGTAAACGGGATTAATAACCCCTCCAGTTTGGATGTCTTTTCGAGCACTTCTAGTTGTCACAAATCGAAGTTAATTAGGGTCTAATTATACATGGTCCAACGAATAGTCACACTCAATTATTTGGGATTTTTCATAATAAATGAGCTTAAAAATCGTGTCGATCTCTCACCTATACACCGTGTTCCATCCTTGGATCTCTTAAAGCCTTCACGAATGTCACAGCGACAAATGGCATTCACAGGAAACAAAGGATCCATATAACAGAGAGCGTGACTATCAAGGCACTTGTGATCCGATGCACAGGGTTTTGTTTCTGAAAAAAATAATAACTATGTTTTTTACTTCTTAGGTGTATAATGCAACGTAGTGCATAAAGCAATTATGTAATAAATAGACTGTACCCGGCATTCAAATCTTACATGACCAAGAATGGCGTTTAATGTTGAAAAATTCTGACCACTTGTCGCGTATACGAGCCAAGGATCCTTTTACTATTTATGCACCTGGGTGAAGAGTGGCACTGTGTGGATAAAGTGTCTTGTCCAAGAACACAACGCTGTGCCCTGTCCGAGGCTGGAACCCGGACCGTCCGGGCTAAAAAGGTAAGCCATTAATTAATGTACGTCCACGCACACCCGCACGGTTCTCTTTGCAACACGTTACGGACATAAATTATAACGACATGTAGACGAACATTGTTCAGCCACGATTATAGTAGATTGGGGGAAACGAATTTGCCAACGAGAAACATTTTAACATTTAACAAACGAAAAATCTTAACATTTTCATGTTTATACCTTTAATTTAACCAACCAATCTTTTAACATTGCTTACTTCTGCAGGTAACGCCGTCTCCAGCATACATTCCGACACAATGGCACTTTCCCTCGAAACACATTCCGTGTTTAGAATGGCAGTCCTTATTCGAGGAACAATGCTTCGCTGGCGCTAGGTGATAAGAAAAGAACCCTTGAGGTTTCCTTAACAGTCAATTAAAACGGCACCATCGGGCCGGCACCAACTGGCCGTCTAGAGAAGCGCCCGCTTTATGGAGAGTTTGGATACATGTATCTTATTAGACATTTTATTGTGTAGTATCACTGATTATCTTTTCGAATTGTGCCGTATTTTGACGAGCCCGTAGGGAGAGTCAAATTACAAGCAACGAGCAAAAACTCTCAGCAATACCACACAACAAAACGTGTAATAACAGATTTATTATCCAACACGCCAAATTGTTATGTCCGTGCCGGCGAATTTCTAACGGTCCTCTGGAGTACAAATACCGCGTGATATTTGTACTCGTTTTGGGCTTTATTTGCACTTTACGAAGCACAGTTGGATAATGAAGGGAAATAAATGAAAAATGGGGCACAAGGGCCAACACCAGTTATCCATCTTACAGGTGTTCGTCAATTAATTAAGAGAGAGTTGGCTGTTTTTAATTACTTCATTAGTATTCCAAAAGAGTAAATAAGGATGCAATGAAGACTTGATACATTTAACTTCAAAAATTTCGTGATCGTGTAAATTACGGGGGAGCTTTGTCTGACATTCAAAATATAAGGACTACGCAGGAGACCAGCTATATATCTTAGACACAAAACATAGATTCGTAACTTACCAAGATGACATGTTTCCCCGTTTCCGACCAGTTCGTGACGACAACTGCATCTGTTGCTAATGCACTTGGAATATGTCGGACAGTTTTTGTCAGTCAAACAAGGATATCTTCCTTCTTTATCAGCTGTGAAACCGAGAAAACAATTTACTTTGGTAAATTAGATCTGCTTAGTTTGTCACTTTAGGTTACAATTGAAAGTCCTCAAAACGGTTCAGACTTCAATGCTGCAATCGAAATGGAAAAAGAAAAGAAAGCAAACAAGAACCGCCAGCGGAGCCCCATAGCCAGAGAATTTGGAAGAGAACCATGCAATTCGTTTTTAATGGTTAAAACGGCTAGCGGCATTGCTCGCACCATTGTTTTAAGGAACAAGAACCTTTTACGGTGATTGAGGCTTTACCCTTGACTCAAGAAACATATCTAGAAATTTTAGCGTAGTTAATTATTTACCTGCACTGTTGCGGACACAATGAGGAAAATTGGGTCTTCCAAAATATCCGCTATCACACTTGCAAGAGCGCTTTCCTGATGAAGGGCTCGCCAAACAGTGCGAGTTCTTTGTACCCTCTCCTCCCATACGTTTGCACGCGTCAATTAAGCACGGTTTCCACTCTGTCAATGAGAAAATGATTAAACTTTCCTTTTCATAATCCCAGCTAACAGTTGTCTCAAAGTTCATGAGGCAAATTATTGACAATCTGATTCGAATGCCATAAACATCGATTTTTGATAACATCAAGTATCTCTGTATCTCGCCTCCAGAACCCGCTACGCAAATAGAACGATTACGAATCTGAATCCCCCGGCGGTGAAAGGAATTATACGCCCCAGTAGGTTATTTAATCTAGATAAAATGAATCGCAAAGAGATTGAATAGAATGAATCAGTGATCTTCTTGTAACTGGCAAAACTATTCTATACTCGTAATCTTTCTACTTACTTTCACACCTAGATTTTCCGTCTCCAAACGCAAGTTCATGAGTACAATGACACTCCCTCCGTATGCATTTGGCTTGCCCCTTCAAACAGTCTTTATCAGATTCGCATTGTGCTGGCGCAGCTGCAGACACGTTAGACAATAAAATTATAATCCGTGGCTTATGAAAATTATGAAAAAAGCCTTAGTCCGTAATTTCAGATTGATTGATTTAAACGGCATTTCTAAACATTCAATTATCTGTTTCATCTCAGTCTTTCCGTCTTAATTCCGGAATTAATCTAAATCGTGCACAAATTTTGCAAATATAATTATCTCAAAGTTCTTTCCTTAAATTGGCCCAGGGTTTTTAAGAGATGACCACTCTGATACTGCCATCCGTCTAACATAACAGTGGTTTCTGTCATCATCGCCGATCCTTTTGCGCTGTGCGCGCGCCAGAAGATGACATAATTAAAATATCCCCCATTCTCTTGTCACTTCCAACAACTTTTATTTACTTTATTTACTAAATAAAAAACGTTTAGAACTGACTGGCCCAAAAACAATGAAAACCCCAAAGTTGGGCGTGTCTTTCTCAAACTTCGGCATAATATAAAAACTGTCACGGTTTGTTCTCCCCAACCAATACGCGACCTCAAAGAACACTAAAAACACATAATAACACAACATACGATAATCGACGGCCTGAACACCACCAATGAAGAAAAAGATCACCAGAAATGTAACCATCTGTCTCGCCGTAGGTCCCATTTTCAGGGAAACTTTCGCTCTTCCATGGTAATGTCTATGTTAGTGTTGGCATTGCTGCGCGAAGCGAACTAATTGTGTTTATGTCGTAATTAATTAATCAATTAGAAAAAGGTTGTCTTTCAATGTCATTTTATAGCTTTAACTGCTTAAACTAGTCAATTTCGCAGTCCTTTCAATGCAGAAATCACAATATATTTTAATACCTAAACTCAAGAAAACTGGAAGTTGTAGCAAAGTTATATGAGGCCAATCACAAGAAAGATCATCGCTTGCCTGGTGATTGCTGTTTTCATTAGCGGTCTTCGGTCTCTAAGGGTTTATCGTAAGTTTTGATACCACTTTTTTCATTATTGACTTGAACTGTAGGAATGCCTGGTCATCATTTGACGAACTATGTGTTGAACGGAGGTGACACGGGTACGCGTCCCGCTGTCCCGAAGTCGTTGAATTACACTCCAACACTACAACGTAACCTTAATACCTTTATCGAATTGGAAATTGAAAGTTACTTTTTTCTTGTGGAGCGGGGAAACCCGGAGAATCGGGGTAAAGTCCTCGAAAAGACAGCGAGATCGAACAACAAACTCAACCCATATAATTATGAGACTGAGTCCCGGAATCGAACCCGGGACACATCGGTGGGAGGCGAGCGCACTCATCACCGCGCCAGCCCTGCTCCCATTGAAGTATGGTGCAACATCCATTGTGCTCAATTTTGCGTTTTTGAGACGGTCAGAAATGAGTTAAGGAACGAGTAACAAAGTATTCAAGATTCAATATTTATAAGGGGGCATGTGGCGACCGACTGTGGATTGCTGGTCCCGGCAGTAATAAAGAGGGAACAAGGAACGGGGATTTTTGTTGCTATCGTGAAAAAGGCACATCTCTCTCCTGTCCCTACGCAGTTGTTAACTGTTATGTAATCCATATTTTTCTTATTTATTGCTTTAGCTGCACCAGCAAAATGCAACTCTGACAATGACTGCTTAATCAATCAAGCAAAGTGCATCCGTAGAGAGTGCCACTGTACTAATTCATACGCGTTTGGTGACGGCAAAAAGAAATGTGAAAGTAAGTGAAACAGCTTTGCTGTATTTTGAAAAGTTGACCGATTCGTTCTATTTTTAATCTGAAGGGTATTTTTTATAGCTTTTAGTGGCTCCCCTTTCCAAAAAACTAACAATAATAATAATAAATTAAAAAAGTAAAGCGGATGGAATAGGTTTTCTAATAATAAAATTGATGTCTCCGAGTTTAGCAAAGGAGAGACAACTCGATCGCCCTCCGAATTAGGACTCTTAAATGAAATTCGATTCAGACCTCTGCTTAAAATTTCTACCTATCAGCTTCTGGTTAACGATTGTAGTTGCTACTATGGCCTAAAATACAGTGTTTTTCTGAGCTACAACAAAACATTTAGGTTCGTTAAGTTACTTAAATTCTAACCTCTTCCTAACCGAGCTCAAGGGCCGTACTGGGGAATGGACCGAGCGCAGCGAGGACCGTACAAAATCGACCGAGGGCCAGTAAGTAGTTTATTATATGGCACTCGGGTCATGTATGCTTGTTAAAAACGCACTTTTAGTGACTTGATTTGATTTTTGTTGTCTTTGAATTAGAGTATTTTTGTAAGTTTTCTTTCTGCAGTTCTAGTTGCAAGTTTTAAATTATCCAACTTTAGAAAAAACACGCGGCTTAGGTCCGTTTCTATGGAAACGGCCCGTATGGTAAAATACCGACCAAGAAAGAACCAATCAGAAAGCTCGGATTTTCATAGCCATGTAGTAATACTGATTAATCTCCTCGACAGAGTGGAAAAGATGTCTTGTCGACCTCAGCTGCACAGCTTTTGCACCGCTAAGTTACAAGAACTCACACTGTTTGCTGAAGTCGTCATCAATGTCGTCTTGCAAATGTGATGACGGATATTTCGGAAGACCAGGCCATCCTCGATGTATGCGCATCAGTGGAGGTAAATTAATTATAATTATTTTGATAAATTAAAGCTGTTGTTTTCCCAGACTCCACAAATCAAAAGGAGTGGGAATTTTAATTTCGTCAGTGTAGAAAAACAATCTCGTAACCAGATCAGGTAACAATAAACCTGGAAGAAACAAGGGTGCCCTTGAATGAAGAAGACTGACAATAATTAACGACTCTTGAAAACGTTAGTCGAAACTTTCCAAAATGTGTTATCGACAAAAGAGCTCCATTAAAACCATAAATCAAGCCAATCCGGGCATGATCTAAGTTTTCTTTGACAAGTAAAAGATACCATTGTAAAACAAAAAGACAAAACACGATATTTTGAGTCATTTTGGTCATGAACCAAATTCCCCTGGAAGAAACCTCAAAATAACATTTTAGGAAGCACGAAAAGAGTGATACCAAACCAAAAAGGATCGAGGATGCATTGTTAAGGATGGAGAAGATTGCAATTGAGACGGATTACAAATGACGAGTTTGAAAACTTTAGGCTAAATTTTTCAAAATGCACAAATTATGACGTATCTCCTTCAAAAGAAGTTAGAATCGTGAAAAAAAGCGAAATAATTGATTATTCTAACTAGAAAACCACCACAAGAATGACTGCGGCAGTTTATCAGCAGAATAATATGCTAGCGGTTTATCTTCTACCTTGTCACAGCAAGCATTAAGTAACTGCGAAATAAAATTAGATTTTGCGTGAAAAAGATTTACTCGTATTGCAAATCACGAAGAGATAAATCCCCTTTAATTACAGCTGGTGACCTCTCCATTAAATCACGGCGACAGTAACTGATTTTTACTTTTGACTGAACAAAATACATTCAACACTATTTGGAGTGTTTTTTTTTTGTCTTCGCAGCCGATAAAGACGGGTTTTACCCTTGTCTGACTGACAGAAACTGTGCTACATATTCCAAGTGCATAAAAAATAGATGCAAATGTCGTGATGAGCTGACCGGAAACGGGGAAACATGCAGAGCTCGTAAGAAATCATTCTCTACCCTATCATATCATATTATTCCAATTGCTTAAATTGGAAATTCACTGTGATGATCATTTCTCACTTTCATCTACATCCACAATTTATATATGAATTACTACATACGCTTTACGTCATTAGATTGTTAAAGAAAGAATCGTAAGCGGGCAAATGACTTTTGCGGGAAAACTGCCTTTGAAAATGCTGCTGCCATTTTCCGAAAATGTTGCAATAGAGTGTTACGTCTTATTTTAGTTTATTTTTTGTTCCAACTCCGATGCTTTAATAATCTTGTATCACAATAATCGCGGAAAATTCGAGTTCAAAAAAACGTATGCACTTCAGTGTGTATGTTCACGCTACCACGTACATCTGAGAAATGATACAACATTTTTCGGAAACGTCAACGGATTTTCACAGAAAATGCGAAACGTAGTGTTGAACATGGAATATTTATTGTCGGCCCATCGGATAGCCATATTCCGGACAAATGCACGAGTTCACAACTCGAAACCGATTGGTTCATAGACAGTGGAGTTGAATGGGCTTGCACATACATCGAACCATGAAACTGTCATGAAGGCATTGTGTAATTTTGTTAGTTTGTTCTCCCCTTTACTGAGATAACATAATACTATATTTGTTATAAGTTCAACTTTGATGAGTTTTGTCAACAAAATCGACAACACCTGTGGTCAAAATATTCCCTAATGATCCACTGTTGTTTTCTTTTCCCACCAAACGAAGCTTCCCCAAAGGGTTGTGATAAATTTAAAGGGGCAATCATGGTACACAACTTCGAATTCGTATGCTTTGTTTGTATCAACCAGCACCACCGAAGACTTGTTACACTAAAGCAGATTGTCCTGACAAACAGGGAAGGTGCATCGATGGAAAATGCCGTTGCGTGGGATCATATGCTGGAAACGGCGTACATTGCAGAAGTGAGCAACATTCTCAAACTAATTATTAATTCATCAATTTTAAGACAAAGGTATTCAGAACCGTTGGAGGTGGTTGGGAAAATAGGGCCTGAACACTATTTAACAATTCCACGAGCGCACGTTGGATATGAGATGGAAGATAGCCAACGAGGTGCTTAGCGCCGAGTTGGCTATAACCATCTCGTTGTACGGGCCATTTTAACCAATATGGAGCTCGGCAAGCTAACAGATCTGTCTTTTGTCAGAGGCAAAGTCATGTCCCAGGAATAAATGTGGCAAAACTGGAAAGTGTCTTGTGGATCCTTTCTTTCCATCAAAACACGTTTGCCAATGCTTACCAGGATTTATGTATGGCAAGGGTGGAAAATGTCTAGGTGAGTCGTCCACACGGAGTAAGCGCTTGTTGTCTTTGAGGAGCAACTTCACGCAAAGCGTACAGCGCATGCTAAAACAATTCGCCATTTTTTGCAAGCCTGAAAGTCCTTCCGGGAATCTGGAATATCTGGGAGAATTCCCGAGATTTTCACTTCATAACTTCGTGTTTCCCGGAAAAGTTTCCCGATTCCCGGTAAAATCTTCAGATTCCCGGAAGAATTTTGTTTTTCTCCCGAAACAGTCCTTCTTAGAGTTGACAATCCTGCGTACGGACACCTTCGGACTTTGGGAGGCTGTAACCTCCATGCCCGAAAAAATTGTACAAGTTCCGAGTGAGTTAGCATTAAACCGGTATACAACCGCCGAAAAGCCCCCCCCCCCCGGCTCGTACGCCTATGCCAATGTTGTCCTTAGATTCATAATCCGTCCTAAATCCACCTTCGTTACTTTTATTGTTTATTTTATCCTATCCTTGAATGCTATTCAGATTTGAGTTTCCCTTCAATTAGAAAGTAATTTTGTACAACAGAAAAGTAACTAAAAATATCGTAACATTGCCCCCTTAATAACTGATTCTTTTCAATGCGCGATGCATATTGGTCTCTCGGAATCTGATACTATCTGAAGAGTTCCCCCCAAGTTGGATACAAGAATTCTCAAGCGTTAAGTTGTGCAGAGCTCTCAAGCAGTAAACACTACCAGATACTCATTCCTTATTCCTTATGAGGGGGCTTGAATTACCAGTCTTGTGAGAACATGGAACGTTATAGTCTAAAGAGCAACCTTCAAGTATTCGTCAGTTTTTCTCTCTGTTAATTCTGGCGTTCTTTGGCCATATGCATTTCGACGTAGTAAACAGATAGGTCACAACATGAATGCGACTGACTAAATGGAATATATAAGGTTGAATAATTCTATTCCACTGTACATATACCGTATTCAGGGTATAGGTACTGAAAGCAAAACTAACTACGGTGCACAGTGGATTTAAAAACACAATGGTACTATCTTAACTATAACAACCGCATGATTGTTATATATTGTTCCTTATTAGAGTGTACAACAAATGCAGACTGCAATTATGATGAAAATTCTGCCACGTGTGTTAAAGGAGAATGCAAATGCAAAGATGAGCTGATAAGGGAAGGGAAAAAATGCAAAGCTGGTAAGTTTTTTGAAAGTTTTCAACAAGCGCGATGTTTCGATGCATTTTTTGACCGTGAATGAGCGGGCGAGAATTTCTGCAGTTGTGTTAAAATTGCTTTCTCCCCATTCGTTTTCATTTTCGTTGCTTGGCAACCTCCTCTCTATATAGAACACAAATGAACCTTTTAACATTTTCAGCTTGTCGTTCGTTGTTATTTAATTAGCGCCGACACAAGTCTGCAGAGCGGACTTCGACTGTCACGCTAAGGCCAAATGCCAAAAAGGTAAATGTATCTGTCAAGGATGGTACATTGGAAATGGACGTTACTGCAGAGGTTAGTCCCATTTCATTACTTTAACTGTAATTTAAGAATGGGCAAAATTCTGATACGAAGACAGCTTTTAAGTACATAACAGTGTATTATGATACGAAAAAGACGTCGGAAGTTAGCACGATAATACTGAACACTCTTGTTAGGATTTCTACTCGGGGCTCCAACTTCTCTCCGAAATTACCTAAGTTTGCCCAAAACCTTCCCCATGACAGATCTCAGCTTATGCAAACAGTTATCTTAAAAATATGTTTAAAAATTCAAGACAAGGCGAACCTATAAATAATAAAGAAACTATGTCTCTCTTTTTCAGCATCACGCCCCTGTCCTAAGATTAATCAATGTGGCAGTCATGGTGTATGTCTTCTGGATCCCTTGCTTCTTAAAACTCCTCAATGCAGATGTGAGGAAGGCTATGAAGTCAACCAAAACGATGGGAAGTGCTCAGGTTGGTCGCCCAGTGCAAGCTAGCTATATATGCGACCGTACGCGTGTTGAACAGATGACAATTAACCCCTGTAAACCAATAGCTATGCAATCACGTTATGCATACACGATAAAATATCCAGAATTATCTTCAGATCACAGTATATAGAGATTTAAACTTCAGCGTGTAATAATGTTCATTAAAATAAATTAAGTCAGACTTTTTACGACTTTAGGTCACCGACATTCCCGTAATTAACATTTCGGAGGGTTGTTTCTGAGCTGTTGTTCTCGGAATTGCTTTGTCAATCTTCAGTTTCAGCTTACATCATCTCGATTAATCTCCTTCAACCGGAAAATAACACGTTCACAATTACATAATATAAAGAGGGATCCAGTAAACTGTTGTATCCACTGGCTTGCAGCAGAATATTCTAGGGTGTAGAAACAGGTCTAACCTGAAAATCAAATTAACCTACAACAAATCTACCCTAGTTCACGTTTCTTGTAATAACTTGCTTTTCGTAAATCTTTACTAAACTTCTTTTTGATGTACTGTACAATGTTAGAGTGCCTATCTAATAAAGACTGCAACACAGATTATTCAACCTGCATAGACGGCGAGTGCAAATGCAAGGACGAGCTCATCAAGGAAGGAAAGACTTGCAGACATCGTGAGTAATAACTGTTGTTATCAGTGTTTTATATTACTTTTTGCCTTTCGCGGTCCAGATGTCTGCCAATGAAATGATTAACGTTTCGTACAATGAAAATTGTGTTGTTATTACTTCCTTTAGCACGCTTACATTTGTGCGATAGCGAATGGAAAAATGATTGCCACAAAAACGCCAAATGTGTTATGAAAAGGTGTTATTGCCAAGGACGTACCACTGGAAACGGACTCTTCTGTAGAAGTAAGTGTGTTTTCTTTAATTTCTACAACATAGTTTTCAAAACTTTTGATCAACTGAGCTGATCAAAGTTACCTTTTATATGAATAGAATCGCAAGGAGCCAACACTGTCACAGTTAATTGGATATTGCAAGAAATTATATTGTAGGGTGCCTTTTTGTTTTATGAATTTGGTTTGAATTTAGTGATCTTTTCCGAAATCCTTTTGAATGAAATCTAAGGCATTTAAGTTAAAAGTAAATTATGCAGTTGCTAGTTACTCAAGTTACTCAATCAAGAACAGTGTTGCAGTTTTATTAGATTGAGATTTTTTGCCCTATTTACAATTATTAATTAATACTGTACGTAAATGATTTGATTACAGATTCCCTGCCATGTCCAAAGGGTCAGCAATGCAGTAAACACTCAACCTGTGTTGTGGATCCATTGTTTCCCAAAACACCTGACTGCAAATGTGATCACGGATATAAGAAGACCTCAGCTGGATCGTGTGTTGGTAAGTTTTACAAACTTCGGATTGACAACTGAAAATATCGAAAAAAAAAACAATCCCAGGATTTTTGACATAAATAAATCAATTGTTAAATTTAGACTTAGCGTAGGTTTGCAGTGACATTAGCAGACGACAGCCCACTAAGCAATTCTAATAGCTCATTCTGCTCAAGAAAGCAAAGACCATTCATACATCAGACGTTGATGAGATGCTGCCTTACTCCCGGCGTACTTGGGCCTTCTTCTTGTGACTGATTATTATAATTAATGATTATTAAAAAATTATTATATGCCCTATGTGCTAAATGAAAGATGCAATCATGCTTACTCTTTCAGAAATTAGCAACTGTGAAAAGACTGGTCTAGATTGTCCTGTCGGCGCCAAATGTGGAATAGTATCACGGGGAACTATGGGATGTATTTGCGAAAAAGGTTACAAGACGATCTCCAAAGACGATAAACTGACTTGTGAAGGTGAAAACTTTACTTCTCAAGTTACAACTATAAATATACAGAAAAAAGTTACTAAAGTGTTTAGGGAACAGAAGACAAAAGTGGATTCTACCGTACATGATCTTATGAGGTGAGAACGAACTAAGCTCGCTGTGACAAGGTCATTACGGCTTTAATAAGCAATACGGAAAAAACGCAGTTTGGCATTAGCAAGTTATCTTCTAGTCATCGACAGCTCCGCCAACCATGCTCCCCGCTTTCTAGAAATTTAAACCATACGATTATATTTTCTTTATCGGCAGATATCGATGAATGTGCAACAGGTAAGGCCAGGTGCTCTGGGGACCGCTGTACAAACACTGTTGGCTCATACACTTGCATCCCGTGTCCGCACGGATTCACTGATGGTGCGGACGGACTGTGCGTTGGTAAGCTAGTTTAAGAATGACATATCACGTAGACGCAAGTGTCGAAATATTAATTAATGTTCATACCTGCGCAAGTTGACCAAATGGACTCGCACGAAGCTTATTCAGCTATTTCAACGCTACCGCTCGCTACAATGCAATACGCGCAGTAAAAGGCAAGGCTCGCACTGACTTACTTTGCCGCTAATTACAGACGAAGTAGGCTTTAACCCTTTTTCTTTATGATATAGGAACGTTTAAAGGGGAATGTAAATGCAAAGAACATGAGGAGTGTCGACGTGGAAAGTGTAAATGCAAGGAAGGATACAAGAGAAGCAGACAAGGGGAGTGTGTCGGAGGTAAGATGCTTGACAAACGCATGGCATTAATCAGCAATCATGATGGTCCATCAGGCCTTAGCTCATCCAGCCGGTTTGGCAGCATGAAGCGACTAGGAGTATTTCTATTCCTGGTTAGAGAGATGCACTGGGAGAGTAAATTGTCTTGGCCAACAAACAATGCAGCGCACGGGTTCGTGCCCAGGGCGCCTTATCCGGAATTTAGTGAACTAATTAAACACTGACCAGGTCACCGCGCCTCTAAATCCGCAATAAATTACATTCAGAGATGAACAATAGTCGAACCAATGTTTTTCCGAGTTGCTAGCTGAGGATTAACACAAAGGAAACACGTTCTCTTTTTTTAACTCGTCTAGGTAACCGCGGTGAAGAGCTTGAAGTCGAAACCAGTTCTGGGAATTCTTCTCAATTTGCTTGTCACCCGAGCGTTCTTATCATCCTTGGATTGCAATTGCTTGGAAGTCTGCCAATGATGCTGCGGCTTTAAAATCATTTTTTTAATTACTTTTATGCTCTCATAACCTGCTCTCAGGTCAAAATTATTGCAATTAAAATGTAGCTGCACACTGTGGTCCTGCCATATAATTCACGCGACTCATTGTTTCCATTCCGTGGAAATATTTGCACGTAACTCATGTTCTCTGACATTTAAGACATTTTTTATCGCTTAAGACCTGGATGTCTTGTCACTTTCATAATTTTGCCAATCAGACATGTATGGTTAGTCAATAAATGCCCTTATTAAAAACTTTGGTTATTTCTTTTTCTGAATCTAACGTCACGGTGTTAACAGAGGTAAAAGGCTACTACCCGGAGACCGTCAATAGACCTTTTCCGCATTACGCTTCAACAGCCGCAAATAATGTTTTTAAGTAGATGGTCAAATTTTTTTCATCCCAGCGTCGACTTGACACCATTGCTCATAATCACTGAAACAAATGGACGATGTAGCAGCTTTCCTGACATATAATGTGATTGGTTTGATACCCTAGCCCTAAACAAAAGACTCAACATTTGAAACAATGACTTTGTCTTGAAAACAATAAAAGCTGCTTACAATAACAAACAAAAGTAGTTTTGGATAGCTGCTACACTACCCGAACAAATACGATAGAAGCCGGTCTATTGGGTTTGGAAGCTAGAACAAGAAGGAGGTCAGAAGAACAATCTGGGAATGAATAAAGTTTGAATTAAGAATTATGAACTGGGTGATGGTACAACGAACACTGTTACGCATAAAAAAAGTATCAATTCATATCGAATATAACTGATGTTTTAAATCAGTGCTACTCTAGTCATTACACTCGCGATCAAACTATTGCGAAATTTTTTACGAAAATTCGTTTGCAACATCAAGAAGACAAACTATAAATATATTCTCTTTGGCAAAATTTTATTTCGTCAGTGTTAACCTGTAGCTAAAATCAGACAAAATTTCAGAGATGGTAAATATCTTTTATTTATACCAGCAACTGAGTTGTCATGGTAACATAGTCTAGTCAACTTGCCGTTACGTCATAACATTGCAGACCAAAGTAAAAGTATGTTTACTGTTCATCCACCTTAATTTTTTTTGGCTAATTACTGTGATTGGTATGCTCCGAGACTGTCATGAATTATTATTTTATAACTGACAATATATTAAAAGGTGCGTTCGGCTATAGGCATAAGCTCATTCTCCTCACTCACTCCGGTCGCTGTTACTCTCCACAAAAAATCTGTTCATTTGAGACCATCTTGAATCTTAAGCCGCGAGGGCCTGGTATGCCAAAACTCCACATATGACCAGCGTATGAGAGAAGGTAACCTGGACCGAGCTGGCTTTATCCACCGACAGCAATTCTATTAAAAATAAATCATCAATAAAAATATCAAACCGTGTTTGGTTTGAGCATCGAGTTGGCGGGTGCGTTTTGTCATACAGGTTTTCTACGGTATTCGTGGAAAGGTGGAAAGGGGTGTTTTATTTGATCATTTATAACTGGCTATGGATAATTTGGTGCGTGTACAGTGGTGAGTGATTGCCAACGATAACCGTCAAACAAGGTTTCTTTCAATTCATTTTTTAATTCGATGTACTGTTTATATTCTTACCCTCATCTGGCCAGACACAGTTTCCTTGTTCGTCTATCTCGTATCCTTTCTCGCATACACATTTATCATTATAACAAACCTCGTGCTCGCCGCAAACACACTTGAACTGGCTTGGAGCTGAAAACGTAAACTCTAAGTTACTTTTGTTTAATCTGGAGTTTTTGCGCATGTTCTTGGTTTGCAAGTGACGTCAGCGACGCCATGTTAGATTACAGGGACAAAAGATTTTAGGTAAGCCTCTTTTGTTTGGTACCCAACATGGCCGCCGCTCTTATTGTCGATTGAATCTCTCGGGATTGGTTGCAAACCAGCAATAGCATTGCTGTATCATGACTGTTCAGTTAACTTCTCAAACTCATTAATAATGCATCACGTTAAAACAAAGAAGCCAGCTACAGATTTTCAGTATTGCGGTATTACTACTCCTTTGACCATTATATTTCTTGCATTACCAACCTTGACACTCTCCATTTTTCCCTTCGGTATATCCTTGTGGACAAGGTACACAGTGAAATGAGCCGATCGTGTTTCGACACCGACGTCCACATCTGGCCTTCCGAGTCTTGCACTCATCAACATCTAGAACACAACGAAAACCAAAAATCACCTGAGAATAAAAAGTATACTGAAGATATCAAACGCAAATTATTGCTGCTCTTGGCTCTTAGTCTATTTTAAAAGTAGTTCTGAGGTTCTTTTAAATCTTCCGTTAACATCTAAAGAAAAAAAGAGAGATTAAGCATTCGTTTTAAAAAAAAACGAGAGTTTGCCTTTTGTTTTGTTACCTTTTTATCGGCTTCTTTCATAAACCTTCAGAAAAACAAGAACAATTACACATTTACGACAGAAACAAACCAAATCATTTCCAGGTACAAAAATGAAATGGCAAACCGCCGAAGAGGAAGTTTGGCCGTGTTTTTAAAAAATAGATTTCGTGATTTAAATTTTCATGGCGTAGGCTGCAGTGATATAAAGATATAAAAGAACGGATGACGAACGGATGACGCTGCTAATTTTCGAGTTCACGAGTTAAAAATGTTATCGCTCGCGGCGGCTTTAGAAATCATTGTTTGAACAGAAGAATAGACGGAAGTAATCGATTCCCAAGCTCTGACTTCAGCATACATACCTACACATGTTTTATCCTTTGACATTTTAAAGCCTTTGAGGCATCTGCAAATGGGGTCTTTGGGAAAAATAGGATCGAGAAGACATGCCGAGTGACTGCCACATGAAGCGGACTGAGCGGCGGAGCAATTCAAAGAATCTGTAAAGTCAGCGAAAACAGAGAAGTAAATATAAGCACTCGCGAATAATTGGCGGAAAGATTTAATTACTTAATTGCGATTTGTACTTCATGTATGAAAATTGAAGACGCCTCGCACAAGAAAACCATCACGTAGGGTAGACAAACTACTGGGTGAATCCAGATCCCCCATCGGACTACTTTAACAATATTGTCTACCAATCACAGCGTCACTCTGCATTCTCTTATGGATGATAGTTTTTTTAATGTGCTACTGCAAATGGCCCCAACACTCACCTCGACAAAAGCGACCATTCCCTGCTGTATCTCCTTGACAGACGCATTTCCCATAAAAACACTTGGCCTTGGAATGGCAGTCCTTAGAATAACGACACTTATGCAGTGGAGCTGTTGACGCCAATTCAGATCGAGTCAAATCAGTGACAGCCTGTTCAGGTAACATTGTGACAACTCAAGAACTCTTTCTTTCTAATCAAGTTTATTCTTTAAATTACGCTCAAAGAGTAGTGAACGGTTTGAGCTTAACAAAGGGATAACCAGTCACTGCACCTTTCCCCCTTGGATGGACTTGTCCAAGAGAATTGAGCATGAGTAAAGTTTGGTTTAAGCGCGCTGGCGTTTTGATAGAGTGGTCCATATTTGAGTCATGCTATGACCTGACGTTGTACTTAGGTCTTGGATAAGATAATTAACATTCACTGTATCTCTTTCCACCGAGAAGTATAAAAAGGTAAGAAAAAAAGGTTAGTGTAAGGGAACAAAAGTTTAAATGATGAGGGTTGGGAGGTAAATAACATACAGTGAACAACTACCCCCATCAAGAAACTACTAGTAATGCGCGCTAAAAGGAGTTAGCCGGCGATGAAGAGCCTACGAATAACTGGATAATTGGAGCAGAATTTGACCTTTTTAATGCAGTCTTTCCTCTTCTGTCACACATGAGTTCTCTATTCGTGAGACCAGGGAAAATGTTGGAGTGCGCTAAGGTAAGATCATGATTGCAGGGAAATGCGTGAAGACGCTTGAAGAAAATTACGCCGTACTTAATGAAGGTTGTTACGATTTTCTTCTGTTGTATTGTTACTCACCAGGTTGACATGTTTTTCCTTTCTTAACCAGCTCAGCTCTACATTTGCAGACCCTTTCTACGCACATTGAATAGGAAGGGCAGTCTTGGTTACGGCTACACTCTGGGACATTACAAGAGAGTGAAAGAGGAATGGTTGTAACAATAATTACAACATCGATATATCTGCAGTAGACATGTGAAGAGAATACAAAATTCTCTCAAGGATGATTTCATTTGCAAGCCCATTTAAAAAATTTAAATCGAAAACAAAGACGCATCTTCGTATATTCTCAATTTTTTTTTATCGCAGTTTATATACTTACCTATGCATCCGTATGGAAATTCTTCAAAATGGCCCTTGTCGCACTTGCAGACAGTAATCTTCGGAAGCAACGGATCAACAAGACAAACGCCCTGACCGCAACCTCGGGAGCCAGGTGGACAGGGCTGAGCATCTGAAGAGGAAGAGAGATATATTTTAATTTACTAAATGAATGTCTGATGTTGCTTCCATGCCCTGTGTACCCCGTATATACTACTAACCCATGAAGGTAAATAGACACAGTTTTTATTAACTATTAATCAGTAGTATCTCTAGCAACCTATGTGGCATTTTTGGTGTTGATATAAGGGATCCCAAATGAATGGGTTCCCACTCCACTGATAGTAGGTCAGTGGGTAAATTGTGTGTCTGAAAATGAAGCCAAATGCTCTTTCATTTTCCTTGACATTTGTTGACGTTTAGTTTGCTTCGCAAATCAATTTTCGCTTCTTTCAAGAGGTGTCAAACGTAAGCTTTATGCAGCAATCATACTTGCCACATGAAACGTTGGAGGAATCAATTGAAATTTAGATTCGACATAACATTGAAATGACTCGCGGAGTATGGATGCTTTTAAACACGAGTTCCCCAATTTTATAAATTAATTTTTCCTAAGGATATACAATGTACTATAGTTATTAACACCTTATACCTCGGCAGAATCTTCCATTTCCAATAGTCTTTCCCTGGCAAATGCAGCTTCCGCCATTACATTTTGCCTTGGCGTGACAATCTTTGATGTCTCTGCATTTATGCGGGGTAGCTTCAAGATTAAATTGACAGAGATGATGAAATATTATTGGGTGCGTTGGCACGTAAATTGCAATCATTGAGCATTTGTTCTTTGATTTTCAATATTTTTTTAAAAGTGCCACTCTGGAACACCAAAACTTCTAAAACGCGAAAAAAAACGCTGAGTAGGTGATTCGAATCTCTCAAGCAGCGATTAAAGGGTTTATGTTTACGGGCGAAAAGCCTCTTATGGGAGAGTGGCAAGTTTTCTCTGCAGTTAAAGTTAAAACTAAAAATCTTCACGGGCAAAACAATGTCTATATTTCAGATTAAAAGTGAAAGCATGTTTTACTAGGTCGGTAGACTCCAAACAAAGAAAAAAGGGATGCCCCAATTTCCAACTAATTGCCAGAAAATATTCATAACACAAAAAGGTATCTTTGGTCGCTGCTTGCGCCTACGTTGAGTAAAATAAAGTTTCAACAAGGTGTGTGTTTTTTAATTGACGTAAGTTTTACTTACGATTAGGAACACATCCCCGATAGCGCATTTTTCGGAGCTCGTCTCTACATACACATGTATTTCCTTTACATCTGCTGCCATCAAACTTACAATGCACGTCTTTCTTGCACTCTGGTCAGCCAGAAAAAATAAAAATTAAAAACTAACAATCAAAATTTCTAAGATTAATAATATCTGTAACATGAGTTTATAATAGCAGAGCGGAAAGCTAATGCGGGCAAAATGACAGGAAATGTAAACGCTCGAGTGTTGGATGTAGCCTGACCTCGTCAGTTCTGAGAACAATACAATGACGTCTAGATTTTCTTGCAATAATTAATGATTGCTGTCCTGAACAAGCTTTCTACTTTCAACTGTACTTACAAATTAATTGTTGTTGTAACACATCACGACGCAATTCACATGTACAGCAGTACAACAACTCTACACTGTCAGTTTTCTTATTGTATGCTCTCACATGAATTGCAAATTATAACGGGTTTCTGTCAACACTAAAATCATGCTTTTATCCTGTTGGCTTAATTACCTATGCAATTTCCCTTCTTATCAGTTCCAACTTTGCAAAGACACCATGCGTGACCTGGTAGAATCGGGTCAGCTGCACACACAGAATTCCATCCGCATCCATGATTAATCCCGTGACACACATTCCAACCTGACATTACATCGAGAAAGGGAATTAAACGTAGCTATTTTCTTTTATTTTTAAAACATTTACACCGGGAATTCAAGACGCGAAGCGCAGCTGATTGGAGACTAAAACTAAAGAGAAAGCAGAGAACTGATCAGTGCTTGCGTAGCGAACTGAGCTTCAGTGGAACCTCTATGTCACCGAAGAGACCAGGGACAACAAATATATTCAACATAAGCGGTTTTCGCTATAGCGGGGTTCTTATCGTTTGTTATATTTAGGAATTCCTCCCTAGGATTCCTAATATTGACTTCACCCATATCATCAAAGTTAGTATAGGCCGACATTGGTATCAAATATTCATAAAAAGGTAACATACCTTTTCGACAATATTTTCCGTTTCCAGCAAAGGTATGTTGACAGATACAGTGTCCAGTAAGGCATATGGCAAATTTATCGCAATCTTTAGAGCTTTTGCATTTCTGCCGGGGTGCTTGAAAGAATTAAATAAACAAAGCTAACTCAAAAATAGAATCAAATTCACATTCAAATTCTCTTTTGGTGCATAAGATAAGTCACAGACACTTTAAGAACCTTTAAGAAAATTTAATGTAATACAAATTAATGTATACATGAGAGAACTGCAGAGCTCTGAAGTCAAACTTTTGTCTAGGTGAAAACCTTTTAATTGATCCATCCATTTTTTTTTGCATATGTCTAAAAAGAGTGAGAAGATTTACGTCATGGTTGAAATTAGTTTTCCATCATTTCGCAGCTAAAATGCTGTGTGTAAAGTGCGTGGCAAAACTTTGTGTTTCATCCCCATAGCTATACAATTTTCTAATAAGTCTATAAATATACCAATTCAAACATTAAGGAGCCGTCATGTAAGGCCTCACCTGGTTTGCACTCGGTTCCATCTCCCAGTAGCTCGTCTTTACAATGGCAAACACCCAGTCGACACTCAGAATGGCGCTTACATTCTTTATTACTGGAACACCTCGTGCGTCCAGGAGCTATATGGAATTATAAGAAGTAAGTAACTTGCTAACTGCAATAATTGTGTACAGTTCTTTCTGGTTCCCTAGCATGCGCATGAGAGAAGATAGGTGCCGCACCTGGTACCGGAGGGGCTATTCATATAAGGGTTGTGACTGTAATGGATACTTCGACCTGAGGTCGGACACCTTGTGGTGCTTACGTTCAGTCAGAACCTCTTTAAGATGGCCACCTGGTGACTGGATTAACGTGGTCTCTGGCCACTGTTTAAGCATCACAAGGTGTCCCTCCTTTATATTTTGAACTATCTATTCCAGCTATTCATAAGTGATTTGTTATACAGCACGACGAATGTTTCGCGTAAAATGAATCGTTCAAGAGATCGTCGGTCGACAGTCGAATTTGTCCTCTGACGTCTCTCAGAGATTTTTGGCGGGAAACAGCTTACATTGTTACAGTCATGTGATCTGAAAGTAGCTAATTAGGCGGCGCTGGTGCGGAAGGATTTGAGCCATATAACAAGTCGTATTTATGTCCGTTTCTCTTTATTTAATACCCCTAAGAGCGTATTACTCCAGAAGAGGAAGTGATCTTACCAGCGTTACATGAATTGCCGTTTCCAACCAGCCCCCTTCTACAATGGCACCGTCTATTCTTACAAAACGAATAAGATGGGCAATGGTAACTGGAAAAACAATGCGGTCTTCCCTCGGAGTCAACTGTAAAACAAAGAAGTTGAATTTTACGCCAACCTGTCCATTACTTTTGGGGCCAGATGGTGTCAATTGCTATTTTAGGGGGAGGGGGAGTGGGATAGGTGTAGCAAAACAGTGATTATCTTGATTCGCCTCGTCCCCCTTGCGTAAGCCAAATTATCTTTATTTTCTGAATGGCACAGTTTGTTCGAAGAAGGTCTTTCACAACTCCAAAATTGTCAATTCCGCTAGTAGCGGAACTGATGTAAATGATCTCCATACGCCAATTGCCCGATATTATGATGCGTTTAATTAGATCGGACTTCTGACGTCATTAGAGACAGTATTATTATAGATCTTTGTACCCTTTAGTGATGCGAATTGAGTATTTCAAAGTTTTAACGTCAATTATTACAGCGACGTAAAGCCATGTTGCGTGAACCGAGCGCTGTCAAGGAGGATGGGTACTAGTTTGCGATTTGCGCGAGTGAAATCAATCATTTGTTTACCTGTAGCTTTTAAACATCCCGGATTTATCTTGACTCTCCCAAAATGTCCTTCATCGCATTTACAAAAGAGACTCGCGCGCCCAAAATCATAATCATTGTAAATACAGTGCGTGTTAAAGTACGCGTCACAATGCTTAGCGTCAGATGGTTTGCACTTTGACCAATCTAGAAAACAGACAAAAAAACATAAAATGGTCATCTAGCATGTTTTATTACTTTATTTCTTTGTCTGTTTAACTCTGGGTAGTGCTCGTGGCATCAGCACGAACATTAAAATTAAAAGCGGCGGTTGTGCTCCCGTTAGCTCAGGTAGTAATTTCTTTCTTCCTGTAACTAGCCCCTCCAAGATACTGACAATGCAACTAGGATAAATTCGCTCATAGGTCGCGAATTTTCCAAATTTGCGTCAATTTCATGAAGCGTTAATTTCTTATAATAAGGTGGACTATTGAGTGAAGTGTATTAATGTTTCCTTGCAAAAAATAAAGAAAATATGGCTATGTGGTTGATCTGACTGCATTGAAAGTTCTCAAGCTTCTGCTTACTCACGTTTCGTTTCGCAGGCGGATTTTCCATCTCCGTATGCCACTGGCTCAATACAGTGACATTCTCCCGCTAAACATCTGGCTTTTGTAAACAAACATTTGAAGTCGTCAGTGCATTTCGCAGGAGCAGCTAGAAATGGTCAATTGCAAGTTTAATAAGAAATGGTGCTATACAAACTTGACGCTTTAGCATAAAACCTGTTATTATTCATTGTAGTCACAATCTGTCTTCTCATTGGCTAAGAGCTACAGTTAATTCTGGCAAACAGCGCAACCTACAGATTATTAGGTTGCGCGCGCAAAGCATGATTTCCAAGGGCAATGTCTTATTCTCGTACAGCGAAGCAGCAACATGGTTGTCGATTCGCTTCATCGACCCAGCAAGAAATTGAGAAATTGCTTGAACATAAAGATTCGGAAAATACTAAAAGATCGACAAAAGTGGCGTAGGAACTGTTGTACGAATACCTTAAAGAGAAAAACATTCATGAGCCACACGACAAAAAATTGGCGCAAGTGTTGAAATCTTTTTTGTGTGGAAGCGCGAAAAAAGGATGGATCGTTTTACTCCATGGGAAGCCTGAAAACAATGCATAATAAAACAATTATTAGAATCGGTTTTTGTAATATCCGAAATTTTCAAGGTCTCGGTTACCCTTCGGCTTCGGCTGATAACACTTACCGCGACCTCAATTATTCCGGATATCACAAAAATCTCATCCAATAATCGTTTATAAACTGACGCCTTTTCTACATATCCTTCTTGCGCTTTTCAATTAAAGAGTTTGTTAAGACGACAGCTTGATGCTTGGTGCCCTTGCTGTTAATTTACACATTTCTCTTGCGCATTTTAAAGCACTTGGTCCCACAAATGACGCCAGTTTTGGTCATGTATAAAATTGCATCAAATTGAAGCAAACCTTGAAATAATAGTTTACCGTAGTAGAAAATTTTCAAAGATGTAATAAACTGAGTAAAAAGGATGGTTTCGAAGCTTGGGGAGGATTGTAATTGACAGACCTAAAGAAATTAGTGTCATCACTATGCTAAATAAAAGTATAGTGTTGTATGCAATGTTCTATATGCTTGGTAAATCCCTCTTGCGGCAATTTATAGCATACGCGAAATAAAGAAATTTTAAATAAACTTTTACTCACGATACGAAAAAACCTCTTGATGATTTGTGCGTTGAATGGAGACCAAAATCATAAGGAAAATTATTGTTCGCTGGGTGATACCCATCGCTCGTGCAGAATTGAAAATTGCGTCATTGTACGTTATGTGACTTAACAATTATACCACGACTCATTAATAATTAATTAGAATGCGATAGCTTCCATAAAACAGCGTCTCAGAGAATCTGTATAAAGCAAACTGAGCTGTTAAAGATGAAATACATGTCTTCAACTTAGACAACCGTCCACGGCAATGCCTTCGAACAATCTGGTTGGACTATCGACGCGTTGGATGGAATTTTGAACCATGCTTTAATGCAATCAATAAAGTGGCAACACATTTTAATCACGTCACAAGCATAATTAATTTGTATTTCACAGTGACCATCCTTTCTGAAGAGGTTCTTTAAACGAGAAATTGAGTGGTAGCTTGGGCCAAAATAAAGTGGCAGTAATAAAGATTTTGCTTTGAGCCGCTGTTAAACTATGCCTCTTTTTATATTCTCGAATCCACCCGCTGCCATATACATCTAACTTGAATTGAAGTTTCATCTACATCGACAGGTCTCTACGTCTACATCTACATGAGTTCGGTCGATAAAAAATATTTCAAAGACATCAGACCGACTGTAGAATGAAATAAAGCAATAGTTAAATAGCGATTTAATATGGAAGATTTGCAAACAAAATCACAGGCAGCCCAAGCTCATGTCGTGAGTCATCATATTGCATATTAGTAAAATTCTACTAGTATACTAATGCAAATTCCGCAATCTGATTGGTTGAGCTACTGCACACTATCAGCCATTAGAGTGCAGTGGTTGAAGGTCGTCTTCAAAATGGCGACGTCTTCGCGCTTTAGCGAAGTTTCTCAGTAAGATTTAGAACTTTTTCACCGCCACACGATTCGTTTAATATGATTTTTACTAAAACAATTAGATTATTCGCTCGAGATTTCTTTTAGCAAACCGAAATAACCGTAATTTTCCCAAACAAACCGTGACAGCTATTTCACAATATGATCCTGACTCACAATATGAGCTTGGGCCGCCTGTGGATCTACTCTCCAAATAACTGTTGATATGTGCAATGGTGCGAATGTTCAGCATGAAAGTGACACTAACGTCATTTCATTTTATTATTATTCCAGCACTACATTACCGCTTCAAACTCAAAAACTTCAACTTTTTACTGCTTTGTGTTTTGCGCCTGGGTTTGCGTGGCCCAGGAACAGGAGAACTGTTTACATAGGGGTCTGGAAACGAGGCGCGAAAAACGTCGCCGGCGGCTTAGTCGGCTTGCGTGTGCGTGCTGTTTCATCGAGTTTTCTCGATTTCAAACAGCGAATATGTGACAAAGAAAGTAGCTCAAAATGAAAGCCTTATATCTCTGGTTATTATTGGTAGCTTCCTTCTGGAGACTGCTTTCAATATCTATTGGTGAGTGAAGTTCGCTTAGGGTCAGTATATTCTACGAGGGGACCACTTTCGTATAAACAATGGTTGACTTATTTTAATTTCCTTCACTAATGGGGCTGCAAATAGCCATATGTTCTCCTTGGTAAACAACAACAACAGAATTAGAATCAGATAGTGTTCTTTTAGTCACGATCTCCAAAGGAACTGGCACTATGAATTAAACCACTCAATAGAGCGTGATCGAGGTTTTACATTTTGTCCAAATATGGCGCTGAAAAGTTTGAAGTCCCAAGATTTTCCGCGTCGAAAGTACTGTACCCCTTGTCAGCCGTGCCAGTAGAGGTCTAGAAATGTCAAAAGACCCCTAGAATAAAAGATAGAAGAAACTTGACTTCCGTCTTTTACCCAAGGGACGAAATGTGCCGGAAATTTTTCTTCGCCTTTTGTACTTCTTTAATATTCAGTAACGTCCGATAACTAAGATAGTTAATCAAGATTCTGTTAATAAATATGGGCTTTGATTGATGACACAGCTGTAGTATATCTGTTAAGATATCACTGAGTAAAATATCTTTACTTTTTGTTTACAGCATTGCCCGTTTACTTTCCCAATCTTGCATTAAACAGGACTACAAACCAGTCAACCACCTTTGATCAAGATGGTGAAAGTGTTCATGCTGTAGATGGTATTTTAGAATTTGATGACAAGTATATATATTCTGTGCAAAGTTGTATAGCGACCCAAATTGAAGACAATCCTTGGTGGATGGTGGACCTAGGAGGAATTTTTCAGATTGAAGCCGTAATAATAACTAACAAATATGAGTGCTGGGGTGATATGCTCAGCAAAGTTGACTTAACAATCGGTAGGTACATAATATTTAAAAGCTTAGCACACAGTTTCTTACAACTATCTTGGCAAGATTTAACTGCCAGGAATGTGCCTGGACAAGTGAACTGGCACAAGATCCCATGGTGGGTACTGCAGGAATATTCTCACAGCCAATCCTCAGTGGGATTGGATTAGACTGTAGGGCAAGTTTAAGGTGGTGCTGAAATCACTCTATAAAACAAAGGGTATAGAGTGGTAAAGTGTGACGTCACAAATATCTAAATTTTTGAAATTATGGGATTCATTTATTTTTAGATCTTCAGAAAGTACATGATGAAAAATGCCCACTTGCCAAAGTCAGCATCTTATTTCAATTTGGGGGTGACATATTGACCCTTTCATGCTTCAGTGACTCCATACAAATCCTTGTAATTTTGTCTTCGTTCGAAACGGTTTAGAGACAAAATTAAAAGGATCTGTATGGTGTCACTGAAGCATGAAAGGGTCAATATCCCACCCCCAAATTGAAATAATATGTTTATTTTTGGTAAGTGGGAATTCTTCATCATGTACTTTCAGAATATGTCAGTAAATCCCGTAATTTCATAAATTTAGTTTTTGTGACATCATCACTTTACCACTCTAGTTTTATTATGGTAGCCAGTTATTTCAAGAAAATAATCACAGCTTGTTCACCAATCAATGGGCATTTAATTTCTTGCATCATGGTAGCAGCAAGCATTTATTTATTATAGTACTGATCAGCCCATCAAAATGTCAGGGCTGGATTGGGCTGGAAAATAGTTTCATTCTCCTTACGTTTAATACTTACTATATTAGATTCCCTCTTGCTTTTTCCTGTTGCAGGCATAATTAAGAATGAACCCCTAAGTGTACAACAAGTTTGTTACCGTAATTTAAGCCAAATCTCCAAAGGAAGGATTCAAGTTCGATGTAATGAGTGCCACTTTGGCAGATATTTCTTCCTCTCTGTTGCCAAAGATGAATGGTTTATAACTTTCTGTGAACTTGAGATTTATCCAAGTAAGTTCAGTATGCTTTATTTCTTTTCATATACACTATAATTGTATGTGTGACTGAACATTATATGGAAGTCTGTGCTTTATTTAAATTGTCCTTTGCAGCTAATCAGATCGTAAGTTTGCTAATGTTTGCCCACTGCATGGTGTATATTATCAATGAAGAGATTGATTCTTAAACTTTCTACATTTTACTATTACTCTGTAAATTTTTTAACTGTAAAATTGAATTTTTTGTAATTCAATTTTTATTTTTACTGTGTAACCTTTTTTTTAACTTAGTTTAAATAGTAATTTTATAATGCACTTTTTAATTTCGGTATTTTTATAGAAAAAGTGCAATATAACTATTAAATATTATTATTATTATTATTATTATTATATTTCAGAAACTCCACGTAGTCTAGAGAAAGAGGGTTTTATATTTGATGCCCAATCAGCTACATGGAGACCTTCAGCCTGGCTGGCTGTGGAACGGTACCAAAATTACTTGTACATGAATGTCACTCTTGGATCTGGAAGTACAGCAATAATGATGGTGCAGCCAACAGACGTATATCCAGACACTCCAGCACATGTGGGAGCCCTTGATATTGGTGATAAGGTTTTGGCCCCATTCTCGTGGTCCTTAAACAACGAACCTGTTTATTCATTGGGGATTGTAATTGATTTGTATGATAAACTCACTTACCAAGTTCAGTCAAGTATGTTCATGTACATGACACTAATGACTGCCTGACTGTTTTCTTTTTCCTTAATAGACAAAGTTTAAATTTTGCAGAAACATATTTCCAGTGAACATATTTCTAGGCAGGATCCTAGGCAGGAGCCCTGTAGGGTGGGAAGGGTCCCTGAGGCAAGAGAAGAGAGAGTGAGAACTGAGACTCTCAAGGTGACAGGAACCAGAAACATTTCTAAAAATTTCACAACATAATTTGAGAACTGAAATTGCAACTGAAATAAAACAAAGTGATGGGAGCTGCTATGGAAGGAGCAGGAGGTGGGAGTGAAAGTTACTAGCCCTATGACGCACCCCTCCCTCCCCCACCACTTTCCATGTTTCCACACCAACTGTGTAAATCGTGATCATCCATGGTACTCAGCATTTTTGTCCACACTGATACCTTGATGACTGCAACAAAGAGAACCTCAGAGGTCTTTGTTAATTTAATGAAATTCCAATTTTCGGCACCAGTCACTTCTGTGAAAGTAATGCCCGCAACAGTTAAATGTTATTCTTTTTATCATTTCTTTTAGCCTCAAGTGGCTCAGTGGACTATTTTATCTTCAGTGACCTTCACCACAAAGGTAAAACATCCATTTTCACTAAGCTGACAGCACATGCTATTTACATATTAAAAATACTACAACATCTAGATTGTAAGCTGATAATCACCCTGACCTACAAAATTTAGCATTTGTGCAGCTTTAAGACAAAGACATTTTTATTACTTCAGTTATTCCATCATTTACACATTGGTCAGTACAATAATAAATGGGAAATGTGAATAAAACCAATCATGGTTTTGAACAAAATTCAAAATCAATCTTCTTTGCATTTTTAGCTGGCAATGACTATTGGATACAATGTTTGTAAAGACTTAGCCGACTGAAGCATGCTCAGTAATGAGGACGTTAGTCCTGTTGATGTTTTTGTTCTAATTTTATCAATAGGCACGAATAATAATAATAATAATAATTACGAATATTTATACAGGATAACCCATCAGTAGAATATACTGTTATCAATGGTCCTGATTAATTAAAAATATTAAAAACTATTGAAAACTAATACAAACGACTAAAAATGACTAAAAAAAATTACAAATAAAAATCGTCTAAAGCTTTGAATTAATGTTTCTTATGTCTAAAGGCAGTGAATTAAAAATCAAGGTGCCTAAAAACTACTGCGTGCAAAATCCATTTAACTGCTTTGACATCATAAACATTCTTAAAGTATTACCCAATAACAGAGTTCTAAATCTATTCATATTTTGTCCGAATTATCATAACAACTTTCCTGTAGTCCTGAATCGTTTTAAAAGTACTATAACAGTGAGAAAACTCTTTCGAGCCTCCTTAAATGTTATTCTTTTTATCATTTCTTTTAGCTTCAAGTGGCTCAGTGGACTATTTTATCTTCACTATTTTATATTCACTTGTGCATGGCCCTATTTGTGGATAGTTCCTTTAGTTTTTACTTTTGGCTGCATAACTGGCAAGTTGTGCTGAGTTGAAACAACATATATATTGATTAATTGATTAGAATATATTTTATTGCAGATCCTTGCAAACTGCAGACTAGGTGTCCTGCAAATTCAGAATGCACAAGAATGTTCATGAATGAGATGTTTGCACCATTTGATTATATGTGCAAATGTAGAGCAGGCTTTTTATCTTCCAGAGGCAACATATTTGGAGTTGTCAGTGAGGATTTTCTAGGCGTTTGCAAAGGTAAGCACGTATTCTTGAAAATGTTTGGACCATCTAGACTAATTCTGAAATACTGATAGCCTTAGACCACATGCAATCCTTTAGAAAGCAATACCTTGATCTGGCATCACTGGTTCTAATTAAATGGCAGTCAGAATATTCACAAGTCACTCAAGTAAACCACACCTATTAAGAATGGGATTTTTTAATTTGATTGCTTTATGCCCAGGATGGATTGGATGTGGTTCCCATCTTCCCTGCTGCATAGCAGCAATAAAATGATGACTCAATAGCTAGTAATCAAAACTACTGAAAGGATATGTCCACACCCTCCAAATGGCAATAATGTCAATTACTGCAGGTCCAGGAAACTTAAAAATATAAATTTCAAGAGCAGAAACATTTACAGTGCAACTAACTCAACCAGGACCACTTCCAACGTGTTTTATCCAACCAAAAGATGAATTCGGAACAAAAGAATCAGAGTTTTTTCATCAGCAGACCAATCACAATGGTCTGAGTAGAAAATATACCACTTATGAAAAATCTTGATTCTCTTGATTCTTCTGAATTGTGATAATTGGTTAAAAAATGTTGAGTGGTCCCAGTTGAGTTTGTTGAAATGTAGAGTTACATCAAGTTTCTTTTTAAAATCTTATAATATGTCTTGAACCCAGAAAGTATGGTGGTATAAAAACGTACATGGAGTCAGATTCTGCTCCCCCCTTCCAAGATAGAGTTATTGGTGTTTGATAGATCTCAAAGATACCTAACGTTTGGCTAAAAATCCTGCAAAGTTCTGTACAGAAAGGATCTTGTATGCATTTTACTCATTAATTTGTTGTCATTGTTTGTTGCAGGAGGAGTTAATTTAGCTGGAGGAAAAACAACCAAACAATCGGATACTCTAGGAGATGCAGTTTCATCAAGAGCAGTAGATGGCAACATTGACAGCCGGCTTGATGATGGCAAAAGCTGCAGTTCAACTACACAGCATGCTAATGCCTGGTGGAGGGTTGATTTAGGAAAGCTAGAGTTTGTTGCTCATGTGTTTATACAGTTCAGTTATGAATGCTGTGAGTCAGAGGCTACTCACTTCATTATTCATGTTGGTAAGTTTATAGATGATTAATGGTGATAGAAATAACACTATTTATAATTATTGCACTATTCATTCAAACTATTTCTATTTATGCAATATAAAGATACCAAAAGCATCAAAACTCTTTAGGCCATATAGACACTTCAATGGAGAGCTTTCAAATAGTTTCCAAGACCATCAATACATCATTGTACTAGTGCCTCTTGTTTTGGATCCATGCATATAACTTTGTTATGAAATATATAAGTTACAAAACATATATGTTGTGGTTTAACTTATCTTGGGTTTCAATAATATTCAAACCAGACTGATTTTTATAGTCCTTCTTTTCAGATTGAAAAATTTAAAACCACAACACATTATAACATGTTTATAACATTATATGCTACAGGTCCTGTGTTTTCTTTCTGACTCATGATTACTCCGATCAGTACTCTACAAATTAATTGTGCTTGACTCTTAGGTTTTGAGTCATATTTACAATCATGGTGGATGTATTTTTCAGGTGCTCATTTGGAAGACCACTTCCCGGTGATTGGTCAAGAATTCAAGAATTATATTTGTAGCAATTTTTCAGTGGCAAACATTAGCTATACTAAGGGTTGGCATGTACATTGTGGTAGAACCATCATTGGAAGATATGTCTACATCAGGCTCTTGGAAAATCATAAACTGACCCTGTGTGAAGTTTATGTTTATAGTGAGCCTAATGGTTAGTAGATTTGTCTAAAGCAAATTTTTAGTTGTTGACTGTCCAACTGGCCTACCAGCTGGCAGACTGACTGTCCAACCAACTGACTGACAACCAACTTACAGACTGATAGAGGGGGTAAGTTTCTAAAGAAACTGTGGTGCTGCGTCGGTGGGAAGTATAACAATATAATTTGGTTTTATCAACTGGGTTGATAATGTCAATTGGCCACCGTAAAGAGATTCAAGAGCTGACATTTCGAGCGTTAGCCCTTCGTCGGAGCGAATCAAGGAATTGTGCAACTGACAGACTGTCTGATTCTGACTGTCCGAGTGGTCAACCAACTGATAGACTGACTAGCTAACTGACTGACTGGCTGACTGTCTGTCTGACTAATCAACCAACTGACAGACTGCCTGACTAACTGACTGACTGTCAGACTGCTCAACCAACTGACTGAGTGACTGACTGACTGTCTGGTTTATTACATATTTATTAAACCTGTAAGTAACAGTTTTTTTAATGAGTTCTTAGACAGGTGTTTATCAAGTATCAATATTATAACTAATAAGTTATGTATGATAAGTTAATCAGTGCATTCGTTATTTTCTGGATGCAGATAATACAGCTTTGGCCCAGCCAGATTACACAGAAGCTGTGGATGGTAATTTAAACACATGTCATACTGTAACAACAGGATATACTTATCGGATAGATTTGCAGTATGTAAGGCCTGTTGCTCTTGTGCATGTGCTTAGTGGAGTAAATGTCGCAGATATGGCAGTTACTGTTGGTGAGTACTATTAAGGCACAATTAACAATATATATAGAAACTCGCAAAAAATGAGCTTAGGAATCGTTGAGTTTGAATTGACCCTGGATTGTTTAGAAATTGTTTAGAAGTTAGGAATTTGGTAAAAACATACATGTTATTTCTTCAACAGGGACAGAGCAACTTATTGGAGAAAACTGTATTTCCTCTGATGGGATTGTGACAGCAAATGTACTGAAGGAATATGTTTGTAACCATCCAAACCGAATAAGAGGCCAGTATGTTTCTGTCACCAATGCAAACATGCAGCAATCATTGAACTTGTGCGAAGTTCTGGTTTATGCTGTATACGAATGTAAGTGTGCTTCAAGAAACAAACCTGAATATCATTAATTAATTTATTTATTTGTTAACACTTCTCTTTAGAACGCATTGTATCACAGAGCTATTTTATTTCAATTCCAGATGATTTAACATGGATGGGATCTGCAACACAGTCCAGTTTCTTAACATCAGAAATGCAAGCTGAAAAAGCCTTTGATGATGACAGGGTAACTTGTTCAGTGACAACAAAACAGGCCAATCCCTGGTGGAAGATTGACTTGGGCATTGATCACAGCATTAGTGAAGTTGTTATCTACACTGATAACACTTTACCCCATTCATTTGAATATGAAGTCTTTGTTGGTATGGTTTTTTCGT
>OX393564.1:1027785-1072785 GCA_947652115.1 Blastomussa wellsi | reverse complement strand
ATGTATTTGGGTTGGGATACAGGTTGCTATCAGTTCCTTTTACTCCGTTTTCAGCTCATACAATATAATGCTACGAAGAACATTCATATCACTATGAAAGAGATTATAAAAATAAACTCTATTGGACAAAGTTTAAATGCCAAACGCCAGATTTCACGCGATCATTTTCTATTAGCTAATAAAAAACAGTCGGACAACCAATCAGATGTACGCAATTTCCAATAGAACGGCACAGAAGAGTTTCTACCACAACAAAATTATCCAACTCTTCTTTGCGTGCAGACACTGGAAACACTTCTCAAACGCAAAGAAGCGGCCACCATTTTGGTGACAACCGCTACTCACATTCTATCACAGAATAGATGGTGAGCAACGTAACCAATCAGAGAACTGCATTCGTGATAGAGCGCTAGTAAATTTATACTACTTGTGACGTAGAGGTTAGTTTCAATTGTCTCTGGAAAGTCAATTGTAACTGCTTGATTGTTCCTTGTAGATGTTGACGAATGCCTGTCTTCAAACGTGTGTCCAAATCTTGTATGTAATAACACTATTGGATCGTACAGATGCGAATGTCTCCCTGGATTCTTTAAAGACTCTAGCTACCAGGATGATCTGAATCCAGTGTGTCATGGTACATAACGACCCTGCTATTAGCTTAACGATAATTTACCATTTCAAGGTACAAACGTATTAACTCTGAAACGAAGATCTCGGTAACCAGGGGTCGTTGTAACCTGAAAATCTCATCATCAAATGAAGTCCTTATTTTTAAAACTACACTTGACTTCATAACAAAAATTTGCATGGCAAACGCATAAAGTAGTCTGTTCTGTCTTATAGACTGAATAAAAACCTATAGCTTTAAGCAAGGCTGAATGTGTATTTATACAAGACGTTCTGCTACTTGCTTAAGCTATGAAATATCCAAACTCCAGTCAATTTCTTCTTCAAAGTTTTAGGAAATCTCCATTGTACAGTCCTTTAAGGCCTGGTTCACACTGGCGACATAAGGCCGACATAACGACGCAACGACGAGGTCACGCAAATGCAAAAAAACACCTAACACTTATGTTTTATGTCACCAGTGTGAGCAACACAACATAATGACATAGCAGGAACATAATGACATAAAGCTACATAAACATAACGACATAAGGAAAAGATTGATCTTTTCCTTATGTCGTTATGTCGCTAGTGTGAACCAGGCTTAATTACCCAGATGCATTTCCAGTTTTTTATCCAGCGATCTGTTTTCATTTGATTAGTTTTCTATTGATCTTCATTTTCTTATAGTGCAATGCATGTAAAGGATTTTGGTCAGTTTTTAAATTGAAATATTGTTTCTTTTAAAGCTGCTTCAAAACGAAAACGAAACTTAAATAATTAGCAGTGAAAGCGATTAGCATATTTTTTACTTTTAAGAAAACCAGGTACGTATTAAAAAATTGCAATATATGTAACTATATTTTTCATTGTTGTAGATACTGACGAGTGCCTGTCACCAGACGCATGTCGTTCAGATCTTGTATGCAATAACACTATTGGATCGTATAGATGTGAATGTCGCCTGGGATATACTGAAGATCCTGGCTCCCAGAATGACTTGGAGCCTGTTTGTTTTGGTGAGCAAGGAGTACATGAGTGTAACCATGAAGATTAGTGCACTTTTTGACTTCTGGAACGTAGAGATATGTCCAGGATTAAACACAATTACGAAAATGACTAAAATAGCAAAAGTTCAGGAGACTTCAAGGAGGACTTGCGACGAAAATGCAAATTTAACTAAAATTGCGAATTTTCAAAAATTGCGAAATTTCGCAGAATGCGCAAGAAAAATATCAAGACATTTGAAGGAGGGCTTTCGACGAGACTGCGAATTTCACGAAAATTTTCGTAATTGTGTTCAATCCTGGAAATAAGTGGTAACGCGCGACAAATTTTCATTAGTTAACGTTTGTAATTATGAAGGTTATAAGGAAGTTTTTTATGAAATATACGAAAATTCATGAACACAGATATACTCTAATTATATTGTGAATTAATATTTTAAAGCTGCAAGGTAATCCCTGTACGAATTGTGTGAAAGCGATTGGCATATTTTTCTACTTTAAAGACAACCAGGTACGTATTATTAAGTTGGAATATATGTATATTTTTCATTGTTGTAGATACTGACGAGTGCCTGTCACCAGACGCATGTCGTTCAGATCTTGTATGCAATAACACTATTGGATCGTATAGATGTAAATGTCCCCTGGGATATACTGAAGATCCTGGCTCCCAGAATGACTTGGAGCCTGTTTGTTTAGGTGAGTAAGGATTACATGAGTGCAACCATGAAGATTAGTGCACATTTTTCCCTTTAAGAACGTAGAGAAGGATTGAACGCAATTACGAAACTTATTAAATTAGCAAAATTTTACAGAATTCGCGAAAATGGATGTCAAGACAGTTCGAGGAGGACTCGTGACGAAACTGCAAATTTAACTAAAATTGCGAAAGTTTGCAGAATTCGCAAGAAAAATATCAAGACAGTTCAAGGAGGGTTCTTGAAGAAACTGCGAATTTCACAAAAATTACTTAAATGTATATTTCAGTAATTTTCGTAATTGTGATAGTGAGCAGCGTATATCAGCCAATCGGAGAACTGCATTTGTGAAAGAGGGCGGGTAAATTTATACTAATTGTGACGTAGAGGTTAGCTTTTTACTGGAAAGTCAATTGCATCTGCTTAATTGTTCCTTGTAGATGTTGACGAATGCCAGTCTTCAAACGTGTGTCCAAATCTTGTATGTAATAACACTATTGGATCGTACAGATGCGAATGTCTCCCTGGATTCTTCAAAGACTCTAGCTACCAGGATGATCTGAATCCAGTGTGTCATGGTACATAACGACCCTGCTATTAGCTTAACGATAATTTACCATTTCAAGGTACAAACGTATCAACTCTGAAACGAAGATCTCGGTAACCAGGGGTCGTTGTAACCTGAAAATCTCATCATCAAATGAAGTCCTTATTTTTAAAACTACACTTGACTTCATAACAAAAATTTGCATGGCAAACGCATAAAGTAGTCTGTTCTGTCTTATAGACTGAATACAAACCTATAGCTTTAAGCAAGGCTGAATGTGTATTTATACAAGACGTTCTGCTACTTGCTCAAGCTATGAAATATCCAAACTCCAGTCAATTTCTTCTTCAAAGTTTTAGGAAATCTCCATTGTACAGTCCTTTAATTACCCAGATGCATTTCCAGTTTTTTATCCAGCGATCTGTTTTCATTTGATTAGTTTTCTATTGATCTTCATTTTCTTATAGTGCAATGCATGTAAAGGATTTTGGTCAGTTTTTAAATTGAAATATTGTTTCTTTTAAAGCTGCTTCAAAACGAAAACGAAACTTAAATAATATAATATAATATTTTTTACTTTTAAGAAAACCAGGTACGTATTAAAAAATTGCAATATATGTAACTATATTTTTCATTGTTGTAGATACTGACGAGTGCCTGTCACCAGACGCATGTCGTTCAGATCTTGTATGCAATAACACTATTGGATCGTATAGATGTGAATGTCGCCTGGGATATACTGAAGATCCTGGCTCCCAGAATGACTTGGAGCCTGTTTGTTTTGGTGAGCAAGGAGTACATGAGTGTAACCATGAAGATTAGTGCACTTTTTGACTTCTGGAACGTAGAGATATGTCCAGGGTTAAACACAGTTACGAAAATGACTAAAATAGCAAAAGTTCAAGAGACTTCAAGGAGGACTTGCGACGAAACTGCAAATTTAACTAAAATTGCGAATTTTCAAAAATTGCGAAATTTCGCAGAATGCGCAAGAAAAATATCAAGACATTTGAAGGAGGGCTTTCGACGAGACTGCGAATTTCACGAAAATTTTCGTAATTGCGTTCAATCCTGGAAATAAGTGGTAACGCGCGACAAATTTTCATTAGTTAACGTTTGTAATTATGAAGGTTATAAGGAAGTTTTTTATGAAATATACGAAAATTCATGAACACAGATATACTCTAATTATATTGTGAATTAATATTTTAAAGCTGCAAGGTAATCCCTGTACGAATTGTGTGAAAGCGATTGGCATATTTTTCTACTTTAAAGACAACCAGGTACGTATTATTAAGTTGGAATATATGTATATTTTTCATTGTTGTAGATACTGACGAGTGCCTGTCACCAGACGCATGTCGTTCAGATCTTGTATGCAATAACACTATTGGATCGTATAGATGTGAATGTCCCCTGGGATATACTGAAGATCCTGGCTCCCAGAATGACTTGGAGCCTGTTTGTTTAGGTGAGTAAGGATTACATGAGTGCAACCATGAAGATTAGTGCACATTTTTCCCTTTAAGAACGTAGAGAAGGATTGAACGCAATTACGAAACTTATTAAATTAGCAAAATTTTACAGAATTCGCGAAAATGGATGTCAAGACAGTTCGAGGAGGACTCGTGACGAAACTGCAAATTTAACTAAAATTGCGAAATTTTGCAGAATTCGCAAGAAAAATATCAAGACAGTTCAAGGAGGGTTCTTGAAGAAACTGCGAATTTCACAAAAATTACTTAAATGTATATTTCAGTAATTTTCGTAATTGTGATAGTGAGCAGCGTATATCAGCCAATCGGAGAACTGCATTTGTGAAAGAGGGCGGGTAAATTTATACTAATTGTGACGTAGAGGTTAGCTTTTTACTGGAAAGTCAATTGCATCTGCTTAATTGTTCCTTGTAGATGTTGACGAATGCCAGTCTTCAAACGTGTGTCCAAATCTTGTATGTAATAACACTATTGGATCGTACAGATGCGAATGTCTCCCTGGATTCTTCAAAGACTCTAGCTACCAGGATGATCTGAATCCAGTGTGTCATGGTACATAACGACCCTGCTATTAGCTTAACGATAATTTACCATTTCAAGGTACAAACGTATCAACTCTGAAACGAAGATCTCGGTAACCAGGGGTCGTTGTAACCTGAAAATCTCATCATCAAATGAAGTCCTTATTTTTAAAACTACACTTGACTTCATAACAAAAATTTGCATGGCAAACGCATAAAGTAGTCTGTTCTGTCTTATAGACTGAATACAAACCTATAGCTTTAAGCAAGGCTGAATGTGTATTTATACAAGACGTTCTGCTACTTGCTCAAGCTATGAAATATCCAAACTCCAGTCAATTTCTTCTTCAAAGTTTTAGGAAATCTCCATTGTACAGTCCTTTAATTACCCAGATGCATTTCCAGTTTTTTATCCAGCGATCTGTTTTCATTTGATTAGTTTTCTATTGATCTTCATTTTCTTATAGTGCAATGCATGTAAAGGATTTTGGTCAGTTTTTAAATTGAAATATTGTTTCTTTTAAAGCTGCTTCAAAACGAAAACGAAACTTAAATAATTAGCAGTGAAAGCGATTAGCATATTTTTTACTTTTAAGAAAACCAGGTACGTATTAAAAAATTGCAATATATGTAACTATATTTTTCATTGTTGTAGATACTGACGAGTGCCTGTCACCAGACGCATGTCGTTCAGATCTTGTATGCAATAACACTATTGGATCGTATAGATGTGAATGTCGCCTGGGATATACTGAAGATCCTGGCTCCCAGAATGACTTGGAGCCTGTTTGTTTTGGTGAGCAAGGAGTACATGAGTGTAACCATGAAGATTAGTGCACTTTTTGACTTCTGGAACGTAGAGATATGTCCAGGGTTAAACACAGTTACGAAAATGACTAAAATAGCAAAAGTTCAAGAGACTTCAAGGAGGACTTGCGACGAAACTGCAAATTTAACTAAAATTGCGAATTTTCAAAAATTGCGAAATTTCGCAGAATGCGCAAGAAAAATATCAAGACATTTGAAGGAGGGCTTTCGACGAGACTGCGAATTTCACGAAAATTTTCGTAATTGCGTTCAATCCTGGAAATAAGTGGTAACGTGCGACAAATTTTCATTAGTTAACGTTTGTAATTATGAAGGTTATAAGGAAGTTTTTTATGAAATATACGAAAATTCATGAACACAGATATACTCTAATTATATTGTGAATTAATATTTTAAAGCTGCAAGGTAATCCCTGTACGAATTGTGTGAAAGCGATTGGCGTATTTTTCTACTTTAAAGACAACCAGGTACGTATTATTAAGTTGGAATATATGTATATTTTCATTGTTGTAGATACTGACGAGTGCCTGTCACCAGACGCATGTCGTTCAGATCTTGTATGCAATAACACTATTGGATCGTATAGATGTGAATGTCCCCTGGGATATACTGAAGATCCTGGCTCCCAGAATGACTTGGAGCCTGTTTGTTTAGGTGAGTAAGGATTACATGAGTGCAACCATGAAGATTAGTGCACATTTTTCCCTTTAAGAACGTAGAGAAGGATTGAACGCAATTACGAAACTTATTAAATTAGCAAAATTTTACAGAATTCGCGAAAAAGGATGTCAAGACAGTTCGAGGAGGACTCGTGACGAAACTGCAAATTTAACTAAAATTGCGAAATTTTGCAGAATTCGCAAGAAAAATATCAAGACAGTTCAAGGAGGGTTCTTGAAGAAACTGCGAATTTCACAAAAATTACTTAAATATATATTTCAGAAATTTTCGTAATTGTGATAGTGAGCAGCGTATATCAGCCAATCGGAGAACTGCATTTGTGAAAGAGGGCGGGCAAATTTATACTAATTGTGACGTAGAGGTTAGCTTTTCACTGGAAAGTCAATTGCATCTGCTTAATTGTTCCTTGTAGATGTTGACGAATGCCAGTCTTCAAACGTGTGTCCAAATCTTGTATGTAATAACACTATTGGATCGTACAGATGCGAATGTCTCCCTGGATTCTTCAAAGACTCTAGCTACCAGGATGATCTGAATCCAGTGTGTCATGGTACATAACGACCCTGCTATTAGCTTAACGATAATTTACCATTTCAAGGTACAAACGTATCAACTCTGAAACGAAGATCTCGGTAACCAGGGGTCGTTGTAACCTGAAAATCTCATCATCAAATGAAGTCCTTATTTTTAAAACTACACTTGACTTCATAACAAAAATTTGCATGGCAAACGCATAAAGTAGTCTGTTCTGTCTTATAGACTGAATACAAACCTATAGCTTTAAGCAAGGCTGAATGTGTATTTATACAAGACGTTCTGCTACTTGCTCAAGCTATGAAATATCCAAACTCCAGTCAATTTCTTCTTCAAAGTTTTAGGAAATCTCCATTGTACAGTCCTTTAATTACCCAGATGCATTTCCAGTTTTTTATCCAGCGATCTGTTTTCATTTGATTAGTTTTCTATTGATCTTCATTTTCTTATAGTGCAATGCATGTAAAGGATTTTGGTCAGTTTTTAAATTGAAATATTGTTTCTTTTAAAGCTGCTTCAAAACGAAAACGAAACTTAAATAATTAGCAGTGAAAGCGATTAGCATATTTTTTACTTTTAAGAAAACCAGGTACGTATTAAAAAATTGCAATATATGTAACTATATTTTTCATTGTTGTAGATACTGACGAGTGCCTGTCACCAGACGCATGTCGTTCAGATCTTGTATGCAATAACACTATTGGATCGTATAGATGTGAATGTCGCCTGGGATATACTGAAGATCCTGGCTCCCAGAATGACTTGGAGCCTGTTTGTTTTGGTGAGCAAGGAGTACATGAGTGTAACCATGAAGATTAGTGCACTTTTTGACTTCTGGAACGTAGAGATATGTCCAGGGTTAAACACAGTTACGAAAATGACTAAAATAGCAAACGTTCAAGAGACTTCAAGGAGGACTTGCGACGAAACTGCAAATTTAACTAAAATTGCGAATTTTCAAAAATTGCGAAATTTCGCAGAATGCGCAAGAAAAATATCAAGACATTTGAAGGAGGGCTTTCGACGAGACTGCGAATTTCACGAAAATTTTCGTAATTGCGTTCAATCCTGGAAATAAGTGGTAACGTGCGAAAAATTTTCATTAGTTAACGTTTGTAATTATGAAGGTTATAAGGAAGTTTTTTATGAAATATACGAAAATTCATGAACACAGATATACTCTAATTATATTGTGAATTAATATTTTAAAGCTGCAAGGTAATCCCTGTACGAATTGTGTGAAAGCGATTGGCATATTTTTCTACTTTAAAGACAACCAGGTACGTATTATTAAGTTGGAATATATGTATATTTTCATTGTTGTAGATACTGACGAGTGCCTGTCACCAGACGCATGTCGTTCAGATCTTGTATGCAATAACACTATTGGATCGTATAGATGTGAATGTCCCCTGGGATATACTGAAGATCCTGGCTCCCAGAATGACTTGGAGCCTGTTTGTTTAGGTGAGTAAGGATTACATGAGTGCAACCATGAAGATTAGTGCACATTTTTCCCTTTAAGAACGTAGACAAGGATTGAACGCAATTACGAAACTTATTAAATTAGCAAAATTTTACAGAATTCGCGAAAAAGGATGTCAAGACAGTTCGAGGAGGACTCGTGACGAAACTGCAAATTTAACTAAAATTGCGAAATTTTGCAGAATTCGCAAGAAAAATATCAAGACAGTTCAAGGAGGGTTCTTGAAGAAACTGCGAATTTCACAAAAATTACTTAAATATATATTTCAGAAATTTTCGTAATTGTGATAGTGAGCAGCGTATATCAGCCAATCGGAGAACTGCATTTGTGAAAGAGGGCGGGCAAATTTATACTAATTGTGACGTAGAGGTTAGCTTTTCACTGGAAAGTCAATTGCATCTGCTTAATTGTTCCTTGTAGATGTTGACGAATGCCAGTCTTCAAACGTGTGTCCAAATCTTGTATGTAATAACACTATTGGATCGTACAGATGCGAATGTCTCCCTGGATTCTTCAAAGACTCTAGCTACCAGGATGATCTGAATCCAGTGTGTCATGGTACATAACGACCCTGCTATTAGCTTAACGATAATTTACCATTTCAAGGTACAAACGTATCAACTCTGAAACGAAGATCTCGGTAACCAGGGGTCGTTGTAACCTGAAAATCTCATCATCAAATGAAGTCCTTATTTTTAAAACTACACTTGACTTCATAACAAAAATTTGCATGGCAAACGCATAAAGTAGTCTGTTCTGTCTTATAGACTGAATACAAACCTATAGCTTTAAGCAAGGCTGAATGTGTATTTATACAAGACGTTCTGCTACTTGCTCAAGCTATGAAATATCCAAACTCCAGTCAATTTCTTCTTCAAAGTTTTAGGAAATCTCCATTGTACAGTCCTTTAATTACCCAGATGCATTTCCAGTTTTTTATCCAGCGATCTGTTTTCATTTGATTAGTTTTCTATTGATCTTCATTTTCTTATAGTGCAATGCATGTAAAGGATTTTGGTCAGTTTTTAAATTGAAATATTGTTTCTTTTAAAGCTGCTTCAAAACGAAAACGAAACTTAAATAATTAGCAGTGAAAGCGATTAGCATATTTTTTACTTTTAAGAAAACCAGGTACGTATTAAAAAATTGCAATATATGTAACTATATTTTTCATTGTTGTAGATACTGACGAGTGCCTGTCACCAGACGCATGTCGTTCAGATCTTGTATGCAATAACACTATTGGATCGTATAGATGTGAATGTCGCCTGGGATATACTGAAGATCCTGGCTCCCAGAATGACTTGGAGCCTGTTTGTTTTGGTGAGCAAGGAGTACATGAGTGTAACCATGAAGATTAGTGCACTTTTTGACTTCTGGAACGTAGAGATATGTCCAGGGTTAAACACAGTTACGAAAATGACTAAAATAGCAAAAGTTCAAGAGACTTCAAGGAGGACTTGCGACGAAACTGCAAATTTAACTAAAATTGCGAATTTTCAAAAATTGCGAAATTTCGCAGAATGCGCAAGAAAAATATCAAGACATTTGAAGGAGGGCTTTCGACGAGACTGCGAATTTCACGAAAATTTTCGTAATTGCGTTCAATCCTGGAAATAAGTGGTAACGCGCGACAAATTTTCATTAGTTAACGTTTGTAATTATGAAGGTTATAAGGAAGTTTTTTATGAAATATACGAAAATTCATGAACACAGATATACTCTAATTATATTGTGAATTAATATTTTAAAGCTGCAAGGTAATCCCTGTACGAATTGTGTGAAAGCGATTGGCATATTTTTCTACTTTAAAGACAACCAGGTACGTATTATTAAGTTGGAATATATGTATATTTTCATTGTTGTAGATACTGACGAGTGCCTGTCACCAGACGCATGTCGTTCAGATCTTGTATGCAATAACACTATTGGATCGTATAGATGTGAATGTCCCCTGGGATATACTGAAGATCCTGGCTCCCAGAATGACTTGGAGCCTGTTTGTTTAGGTGAGTAAGGATTACATGAGTGCAACCATGAAGATTAGTGCACATTTTTCCCTTTAAGAACGTAGAGAAGGATTGAACGCAATTACGAAACTTATTAAATTAGCAAAATTTTACAGAATTCGCGAAAAAGGATGTCAAGACAGTTCGAGGAGGACTCGTGACGAAACTGCAAATTTAACTAAAATTGCGAAATTTTGCAGAATTCGCAAGAAAAATATCAAGACAGTTCAAGGAGGGTTCTTGAAGAAACTGCGAATTTCACAAAAATTACTTAAATATATATTTCAGAAATTTTCGTAATTGTGATAGTGAGCAGCGTATATCAGCCAATCGGAGAACTGCATTTGTGAAAGAGGGCGGGCAAATTTATACTAATTGTGACGTAGAGGTTAGCTTTTCACTGGAAAGTCAATTGCATCTGCTTAATTGTTCCTTGTAGATGTTGACGAATGCCAGTCTTCAAACGTGTGTCCAAATCTTGTATGTAATAACACTATTGGATCGTACAGATGCGAATGTCTCCCTGGATTCTTCAAAGACTCTAGCTACCAGGATGATCTGAATCCAGTGTGTCATGGTACATAACGACCCTGCTATTAGCTTAACGATAATTTACCATTTCAAGGTACAAACGTATCAACTCTGAAACGAAGATCTCGGTAACCAGGGGTCGTTGTAACCTGAAAATCTCATCATCAAATGAAGTCCTTATTTTTAAAACTACACTTGACTTCATAACAAAAATTTGCATGGCAAACGCATAAAGTAGTCTGTTCTGTCTTATAGACTGAATACAAACCTATAGCTTTAAGCAAGGCTGAATGTGTATTTATACAAGACGTTCTGCTACTTGCTCAAGCTATGAAATATCCAAACTCCAGTCAATTTCTTCTTCAAAGTTTTAGGAAATCTCCATTGTACAGTCCTTTAATTACCCAGATGCATTTCCAGTTTTTTATCCAGCGATCTGTTTTCATTTGATTAGTTTTCTATTGATCTTCATTTTCTTATAGTGCAATGCATGTAAAGGATTTTGGTCAGTTTTTAAATTGAAATATTGTTTCTTTTAAAGCTGCTTCAAAACGAAAACGAAACTTAAATAATTAGCAGTGAAAGCGATTAGCATATTTTTTACTTTTAAGAAAACCAGGTACGTATTAAAAAATTGCAATATATGTAACTATATTTTTCATTGTTGTAGATACTGACGAGTGCCTGTCATCAGACGCATGTCGTTCAGATCTTGTATGCAATAACACTATTGGATCGTATAGATGTGAATGTCGCCTGGGATATACTGAAGATCCTGGCTCCCAGAATGACTTGGAGCCTGTTTGTTTTGGTGAGCAAGGAGTACATGAGTGTAACCATGAAGATTAGTGCACTTTTTGACTTCTGGAACGTAGAGATATGTCCAGGGTTAAACACAGTTACGAAAATGACTAAAATAGCAAAAGTTCAAGAGACTTCAAGGAGGACTTGCGACGAAACTGCAAATTTAACTAAAATTGCGAATTTTCAAAAATTGCGAAATTTCGCAGAATGCGCAAGAAAAATATCAAGACATTTGAAGGAGGGCTTTCGACGAGACTGCGAATTTCACGAAAATTTTCGTAATTGCGTTCAATCCTGGAAATAAGTGGTAACGTGCGACAAATTTTCATTAGTTAACGTTTGTAATTATGAAGGTTATAAGGAAGTTTTTTATGAAATATACGAAAATTCATGAACACAGATATACTCTAATTATATTGTGAATTAATATTTTAAAGCTGCAAGGTAATCCCTGTACGAATTGTGTGAAAGCGATTGGCATATTTTTCTACTTTAAAGACAACCAGGTACGTATTATTAAGTTGGAATATATGTATATTTTCATTGTTGTAGATACTGACGAGTGCCTGTCACCAGACGCATGTCGTTCAGATCTTGTATGCAATAACACTATTGGATCGTATAGATGTGAATGTCCCCTGGGATATACTGAAGATCCTGGCTCCCAGAATGACTTGGAGCCTGTTTGTTTAGGTGAGTAAGGATTACATGAGTGCAACCATGAAGATTAGTGCACATTTTTCCCTTTAAGAACGTAGAGAAGGATTGAACGCAATTACGAAACTTATTAAATTAGCAAAATTTTACAGAATTCGCGAAAAAGGATGTCAAGACAGTTCGAGGAGGACTCGTGACGAAACTGCAAATTTAACTAAAATTGCGAAATTTTGCAGAATTCGCAAGAAAAATATCAAGACAGTTCAAGGAGGGTTCTTGAAGAAACTGCGAATTTCACAAAAATTACTTAAATATATATTTCAGTAATTTTCGTAATTGTGATAGCGAGCAGCGTATATCAGCCAATCGGAGAACTGCATTTGTGAAAGAGGGCGGGTAAATTTATACTAATTGTGACGTAGAGGTTAGCTTTTCACTGGAAAGTCAATTGCATCTGCTTAATTGTTCCTTGTAGATGTTGACGAATGCCAGTCTTCAAACGTGTGTCCAAATCTTGTATGTAATAACACTATTGGATCGTACAGATGCGAATGTCTCCCTGGATTCTTCAAAGACTCTAGCTACCAGGATGATCTGAATCCAGTGTGTCATGGTACATAACGACCCTGCTATTAGCTTAACGATAATTTACCATTTCAAGGTACAAACGTATCAACTCTGAAACGAAGATCTCGGTAACCAGGGGTCGTTGTAACCTGAAAATCTCATCATCAAATGAAGTCCTTATTTTTAAAACTACACTTGACTTCATAACAAAAATTTGCATGGCAAACGCATAAAGTAGTCTGTTCTGTCTTATAGACTGAATACAAACCTATAGCTTTAAGCAAGGCTGAATGTGTATTTATACAAGACGTTCTGCTACTTGCTCAAGCTATGAAATATCCAAACTCCAGTCAATTTCTTCTTCAAAGTTTTAGGAAATCTCCATTGTACAGTCCTTTAATTACCCAGATGCATTTCCAGTTTTTTATCCAGCGATCTGTTTTCATTTGATTAGTTTTCTATTGATCTTCATTTTCTTATAGTGCAATGCATGTAAAGGATTTTGGTCAGTTTTTAAATTGAAATATTGTTTCTTTTAAAGCTGCTTCAAAACGAAAACGAAACTTAAATAATTAGCAGTGAAAGCGATTAGCATATTTTTTACTTTTAAGAAAACCAGGTACGTATTAAAAAATTGCAATATATGTAACTATATTTTTCATTGTTGTAGATACTGACGAGTGCCTGTCACCAGACGCATGTCGTTCAGATCTTGTATGCAATAACACTATTGGATCGTATAGATGTGAATGTCGCCTGGGATATACTGAAGATCCTGGCTCCCAGAATGACTTGGAGCCTGTTTGTTTTGGTGAGCAAGGAGTACATGAGTGTAACCATGAAGATTAGTGCACTTTTTGACTTCTGGAACGTAGAGATATGTCCAGGGTTAAACACAGTTACGAAAATGACTAAAATAGCAAAAGTTCAAGAGACTTCAAGGAGGACTTGCGACGAAACTGCAAATTTAACTAAAATTGCGAATTTTCAAAAATTGCGAAATTTCGCAGAATGCGCAAGAAAAATATCAAGACATTTGAAGGAGGGCTTTCGACGAGACTGCGAATTTCACGAAAATTTTCGTAATTGCGTTCAATCCTGGAAATAAGTGGTAACGTGCGACAAATTTTCATTAGTTAACGTTTGTAATTATGAAGGTTATAAGGAAGTTTTTTATGAAATATACGAAAATTCATGAACACAGATATACTCTAATTATATTGTGAATTAATATTTTAAAGCTGCAAGGTAATCCCTGTACGAATTGTGTGAAAGCGATTGGCATATTTTTCTACTTTAAAGACAACCAGGTACGTATTATTAAGTTGGAATATATGTATATTTTCATTGTTGTAGATACTGACGAGTGCCTGTCACCAGACGCATGTCGTTCAGATCTTGTATGCAATAACACTATTGGATCGTATAGATGTGAATGTCCCCTGGGATATACTGAAGATCCTGGCTCCCAGAATGACTTGGAGCCTGTTTGTTTAGGTGAGTAAGGATTACATGAGTGCAACCATGAAGATTAGTGCACATTTTTCCCTTTAAGAACGTAGAGAAGGATTGAACGCAATTACGAAACTTATTAAATTAGCAAAATTTTACAGAATTCGCGAAAAAGGATGTCAAGACAGTTCGAGGAGGACTCGTGACGAAACTGCAAATTTAACTAAAATTGCGAAATTTTGCAGAATTCGCAAGAAAAATATCAAGACAGTTCAAGGAGGGTTCTTGAAGAAACTGCGAATTTCACAAAAATTACTTAAATATATATTTCAGAAATTTTCGTAATTGTGATAGTGAGCAGCGTATATCAGCCAATCGGAGAACTGCATTTGTGAAAGAGGGCGGGCAAATTTATACTAATTGTGACGTAGAGGTTAGCTTTTCACTGGAAAGTCAATTGCATCTGCTTAATTGTTCCTTGTAGATGTTGACGAATGCCAGTCTTCAAACGTGTGTCCAAATCTTGTATGTAATAACACTATTGGATCGTACAGATGCGAATGTCTCCCTGGATTCTTCAAAGACTCTAGCTACCAGGATGATCTGAATCCAGTGTGTCATGGTACATAACGACCCTGCTATTAGCTTAACGATAATTTACCATTTCAAGGTACAAACGTATCAACTCTGAAACGAAGATCTCGGTAACCAGGGGTCGTTGTAACCTGAAAATCTCATCATCAAATGAAGTCCTTATTTTTAAAACTACACTTGACTTCATAACAAAAATTTGCATGGCAAACGCATAAAGTAGTCTGTTCTGTCTTATAGACTGAATACAAACCTATATCTTTAAGCAAGGCTGAATGTGTATTTATACAAGACGTTCTGCTACTTGCTCAAGCTATGAAATATCCAAACTCCAGTCAATTTCTTCTTCAAAGTTTTAGGAAATCTCCATTGTACAGTCCTTTAATTACCCCGATGCATTTCCAGTTTTTTATCCAGCGATCTGTTTTCATTTGATTAGTTTTCTATTGATCTTCATTTTCTTATAGTGCAATGCATGTAAAGGATTTTGGTCAGTTTTTAAATTGAAATATTGTTTCTTTTAAAGCTGCTTCAAAACGAAAACGAAACTTAAATAATTAGCAGTGAAAGCGATTAGCATATTTTTTACTTTTAAGAAAACCAGGTACGTATTAAAAAATTGCAATATATGTAACTATATTTTTCATTGTTGTAGATACTGACGAGTGCCTGTCACCAGACGCATGTCGTTCAGATCTTGTATGCAATAACACTATTGGATCGTATAGATGTGAATGTCGCCTGGGATATACTGAAGATCCTGGCTCCCAGAATGACTTGGAGCCTGTTTGTTTTGGTGAGCAAGGAGTACATGAGTGTAACCATGAAGATTAGTGCACTTTTTGACTTCTGGAACGTAGAGATATGTCCAGGGTTAAACACAGTTACGAAAATGACTAAAATAGCAAAAGTTCAAGAGACTTCAAGGAGGACTTGCGACGAAACTGCAAATTTAACTAAAATTGCGAATTTTCAAAAATTGCGAAATTTCGCAGAATGCGCAAGAAAAATATCAAGACATTTGAAGGAGGGCTTTCGACGAGACTGCGAATTTCACGAAAATTTTCGTAATTGCGTTCAATCCTGGAAATAAGTGGTAACGTGCGACAAATTTTCATTAGTTAACGTTTGTAATTATGAAGGTTATAAGGAAGTTTTTTATGAAATATACGAAAATTCATGAACACAGATATACTCTAATTATATTGTGAATTAATATTTTAAAGCTGCAAGGTAATCCCTGTACGAATTGTGTGAAAGCGATTGGCATATTTTTCTACTTTAAAGACAACCAGGTACGTATTATTAAGTTGGAATATATGTATATTTTCATTGTTGTAGATACTGACGAGTGCCTGTCACCAGACGCATGTCGTTCAGATCTTGTATGCAATAACACTATTGGATCGTATAGATGTGAATGTCCCCTGGGATATACTGAAGATCCTGGCTCCCAGAATGACTTGGAGCCTGTTTGTTTAGGTGAGTAAGGATTACATGAGTGCAACCATGAAGATTAGTGCACATTTTTCCCTTTAAGAACGTAGAGAAGGATTGAACGCAATTACGAAACTTATTAAATTAGCAAAATTTTACAGAATTCGCGAAAAAGGATGTCAAGACAGTTCGAGGAGGACTCGTGACGAAACTGCAAATTTAACTAAAATTGCGAAATTTTGCAGAATTCGCAAGAAAAATATCAAGACAGTTCAAGGAGGGTTCTTGAAGAAACTGCGAATTTCACAAAAATTACTTAAATATATATTTCAGTAATTTTCGTAATTGTGATAGCGAGCAGCGTATATCAGCCAATCGGAGAACTGCATTTGTGAAAGAGGGCGGGTAAATTTATACTAATTGTGACGTAGAGGTTAGCTTTTCACTGGAAAGTCAATTGCATCTGCTTAATTGTTCCTTGTAGATGTTGACGAATGCCAGTCTTCAAACGTGTGTCCAAATCTTGTATGTAATAACACTATTGGATCGTACAGATGCGAATGTCTCCCTGGATTCTTCAAAGACTCTAGCTACCAGGATGATCTGAATCCAGTGTGTCATGGTACATAACGACCCTGCTATTAGCTTAACGATAATTTACCATTTCAAGGTACAAACGTATCAACTCTGAAACGAAGATCTCGGTAACCAGGGGTCGTTGTAACCTGAAAATCTCATCATCAAATGAAGTCCTTATTTTTAAAACTACACTTGACTTCATAACAAAAATTTGCATGGCAAACGCATAAAGTAGTCTGTTCTGTCTTATAGACTGAATACAAACCTATAGCTTTAAGCAAGGCTGAATGTGTATTTATACAAGACGTTCTGCTACTTGCTCAAGCTATGAAATATCCAAACTCCAGTCAATTTCTTCTTCAAAGTTTTAGGAAATCTCCATTGTACAGTCCTTTAATTACCCAGATGCATTTCCAGTTTTTTATCCAGCGATCTGTTTTCATTTGATTAGTTTTCTATTGATCTTCATTTTCTTATAGTGCAATGCATGTAAAGGATTTTGGTCAGTTTTTAAATTGAAATATTGTTTCTTTTAAAGCTGCTTCAAAACGAAAACGAAACTTAAATAATTAGCAGTGAAAGCGATTAGCATATTTTTTACTTTTAAGAAAACCAGGTACGTATTAAAAAATTGCAATATATGTAACTATATTTTTCATTGTTGTAGATACTGACGAGTGCCTGTCACCAGACGCGTGTCGTTCAGATCTTGTATGCAATAACACTATTGGATCGTATAGATGTGAATGTCGCCTGGGATATACTGAAGATCCTGGCTCCCAGAATGACTTGGAGCCTGTTTGTTTTGGTGAGCAAGGAGTACATGAGTGTAACCATGAAGATTAGTGCACTTTTTGACTTCTGGAACGTAGAGATATGTCCAGGGTTAAACACAGTTACGAAAATGACTAAAATAGCAAAAGTTCAAGAGACTTCAAGGAGGACTTGCGACGAAACTGCAAATTTAACTAAAATTGCGAATTTTCAAAAATTGCGAAATTTCGCAGAATGCGCAAGAAAAATATCAAGACATTTGAAGGAGGGCTTTCGACGAGACTGCGAATTTCACGAAAATTTTCGTAATTGCGTTCAATCCTGGAAATAAGTGGTAACGTGCGACAAATTTTCATTAGTTAACGTTTGTAATTATGAAGGTTATAAGGAAGTTTTTTATGAAATATACGAAAATTCATGAACACAGATATACTCTAATTATATTGTGAATTAATGTTTTAAAGCTGCAAGGTAATCCCTGTACGAATTGTGTGAAAGCGATTGGCATATTTTTCTACTTTAAAGACAACCAGGTACGTATTATTAAGTTGGAATATATGTATATTTTCATTGTTGTAGATACTGACGAGTGCCTGTCACCAGACGCATGTCGTTCAGATCTTGTATGCAATAACACTATTGGATCGTATAGATGTGAATGTCCCCTGGGATATACTGAAGATCCTGGCTTCCAGAATGACTTGGAGCCTGTTTGTTTAGGTGAGTAAGGATTACATGAGTACAACCATGAAGATTAGTGCACATTTTTCCCTTTAAGAACGTAGACAAGGATTGAACGCAATTACGAAACTTATTAAATTAGCAAAATTTTACAGAATTCGCGAAAAAGGATGTCAAGACAGTTCGAGGAGGACTCGTGACGAAACTGCAAATTTAACTAAAATTGCGAAATTTTGCAGAATTCGCAAGAAAAATATCAAGACAGTTCAAGGAGGGTTCTTGAAGAAACTGCGAATTTCACAAAAATTACTTAAATATATATTTCAGAAATTTTCGTAATTGTGATAGTGAGCAGCGTATATCAGCCAATCGGAGAACTGCATTTGTGAAAGAGGGCGGGCAAATTTATACTAATTGTGACGTAGAGGTTAGCTTTTCACTGGAAAGTCAATTGCATCTGCTTAATTGTTCCTTGTAGATGTTGACGAATGCCAGTCTTCAAACGTGTGTCCAAATCTTGTATGTAATAACACTATTGGATCGTACAGATGCGAATGTCTCCCTGGATTCTTCAAAGACTCTAGCTACCAGGATGATCTGAATCCAGTGTGTCATGGTACATAACGACCCTGCTATTAGCTTAACGATAATTTACCATTTCAAGGTACAAACGTATCAACTCTGAAACGAAGATCTCGGTAACCAGGGGTCGTTGTAACCTGAAAATCTCATCATCAAATGAAGTCCTTATTTTTAAAACTACACTTGACTTCATAACAAAAATTTGCATGGCAAACGCATAAAGTAGTCTGTTCTGTCTTATAGACTGAATACAAACCTATAGCTTTAAGCAAGGCTGAATGTGTATTTATACAAGACGTTCTGCTACTTGCTCAAGCTATGAAATATCCAAACTCCAGCCAATTTCTTCTTCAAAGTTTTAGGAAATCTCCATTGTACAGTCCTTTAATTACCCAGATGCATTTCCAGTTTTTTATCCAGCGATCTGTTTTCATTTGATTAGTTTTCTATTGATCTTCATTTTCTTATAGTGCAATGCATGTAAAGGATTTTGGTCAGTTTTTAAATTGAAATATTGTTTCTTTTAAAGCTGCTTCAAAACGAAAACGAAACTTAAATAATTAGCAGTGAAAGCGATTAGCATATTTTTTACTTTTAAGAAAACCAGGTACGTATTAAAAAATTGCAATATATGTAACTATATTTTTCATTGTTGTAGATACTGACGAGTGCCTGTCACCAGACGCATGTCGTTCAGATCTTGTATGCAATAACACTATTGGATCGTATAGATGTGAATGTCGCCTGGGATATACTGAAGATCCTGGCTCCCAGAATGACTTGGAGCCTGTTTGTTTTGGTGAGCAAGGAGTACATGAGTGTAACCATGAAGATTAGTGCACTTTTTGACTTCTGGAACGTAGAGATATGTCCAGGGTTAAACACAGTTACGAAAATGACTAAAATAGCAAAAGTTCAAGAGACTTCAAGGAGGACTTGCGACGAAACTGCAAATTTAACTAAAATTGCGAATTTTCAAAAATTGCGAAATTTCGCAGAATGCGCAAGAAAAATATCAAGACATTTGAAGGAGGGCTTTCGACGAGACTGCGAATTTCACGAAAATTTTCGTAATTGCGTTCAATCCTGGAAATAAGTGGTAACGTGCGACAAATTTTCATTAGTTAACGTTTGTAATTATGAAGGTTATAAGGAAGTTTTTTATGAAATATACGAAAATTCATGAACACAGATATACTCTAATTATATTGTGAATTAATATTTTAAAGCTGCAAAGTAATCCCTGTACGAATTGTGTGAAAGCGATTGGCATATTTTTCTACTTTAAAGACAACCAGGTACGTATTATTAAGTTGGAATATATGTATATTTTCATTGTTGTAGATACTGACGAGTGCCTGTCACCAGACGCATGTCGTTCAGATCTTGTATGCAATAACACTATTGGATCGTATAGATGTGAATGTCCCCTGGGATATACTGAAGATCCTGGCTTCCAGAATGACTTGGAGCCTGTTTGTTTAGGTGAGTAAGGATTACATGAGTACAACCATGAAGATTAGTGCACATTTTTCCCTTTAAGAACGTAGACAAGGATTGAACGCAATTACGAAACTTATTAAATTAGCAAAATTTTACAGAATTCGCGAAAAAGGATGTCAAGACAGTTCGAGGAGGACTCGTGACGAAACTGCAAATTTAACTAAAATTGCGAAATTTTGCAGAATTCGCAAGAAAAATATCAAGACAGTTCAAGGAGGGTTCTTGAAGAAACTGCGAATTTCACAAAAATTACTTAAATATATATTTCAGAAATTTTCGTAATTGTGATAGTGAGCAGCGTATATCAGCCAATCGGAGAACTGCATTTGTGAAAGAGGGCGGGCAAATTTATACTAATTGTGACGTAGAGGTTAGCTTTTCACTGGAAAGTCAATTGCATCTGCTTAATTGTTCCTTGTAGATGTTGACGAATGCCAGTCTTCAAACGTGTGTCCAAATCTTGTATGTAATAACACTATTGGATCGTACAGATGCGAATGTCTCCCTGGATTCTTCAAAGACTCTAGCTACCAGGATGATCTGAATCCAGTGTGTCATGGTACATAACGACCCTGCTATTAGCTTAACGATAATTTACCATTTCAAGGTACAAACGTATCAACTCTGAAACGAAGATCTCGGTAACCAGGGGTCGTTGTAACCTGAAAATCTCATCATCAAATGAAGTCCTTATTTTTAAAACTACACTTGACTTCATAACAAAAATTTGCATGGCAAACGCATAAAGTAGTCTGTTCTGTCTTATAGACTGAATACAAACCTATAGCTTTAAGCAAGGCTGAATGTGTATTTATACAAGACGTTCTGCTACTTGCTCAAGCTATGAAATATCCAAACTCCAGCCAATTTCTTCTTCAAAGTTTTAGGAAATCTCCATTGTACAGTCCTTTAATTACCCAGATGCATTTCCAGTTTTTTATCCAGCGATCTGTTTTCATTTGATTAGTTTTCTATTGATCTTCATTTTCTTATAGTGCAATGCATGTAAAGGATTTTGGTCAGTTTTTAAATTGAAATATTGTTTCTTTTAAAGCTGCTTCAAAACGAAAACGAAACTTAAATAATTAGCAGTGAAAGCGATTAGCATATTTTTTACTTTTAAGAAAACCAGGTACGTATTAAAAAATTGCAATATATGTAACTATATTTTTCATTGTTGTAGATACTGACGAGTGCCTGTCACCAGACGCATGTCGTTCAGATCTTGTATGCAATAACACTATTGGATCGTATAGATGTGAATGTCGCCTGGGATATACTGAAGATCCTGGCTCCCAGAATGACTTGGAGCCTGTTTGTTTTGGTGAGCAAGGAGTACATGAGTGTAACCATGAAGATTAGTGCACTTTTTGACTTCTGGAACGTAGAGATATGTCCAGGGTTAAACACAGTTACGAAAATGACTAAAATAGCAAAAGTTCAAGAGACTTCAAGGAGGACTTGCGACGAAACTGCAAATTTAACTAAAATTGCGAATTTTCAAAAATTGCGAAATTTCGCAGAATGCGCAAGAAAAATATCAAGACATTTGAAGGAGGGCTTTCGACGAGACTGCGAATTTCACGAAAATTTTCGTAATTGCGTTCAATCCTGGAAATAAGTGGTAACGTGCGACAAATTTTCATTAGTTAACGTTTGTAATTATGAAGGTTATAAGGAAGTTTTTTATGAAATATACGAAAATTCATGAACACAGATATACTCTAATTATATTGTGAATTAATATTTTAAAGCTGCAAGGTAATCCCTGTACGAATTGTGTGAAAGCGATTGGCATATTTTTCTACTTTAAAGACAACCAGGTACGTATTATTAAGTTGGAATATATGTATATTTTCATTGTTGTAGATACTGACGAGTGCCTGTCACCAGACGCATGTCGTTCAGATCTTGTATGCAATAACACTATTGGATCGTATAGATGTGAATGTCCCCTGGGATATACTGAAGATCCTGGCTCCCAGAATGACTTGGAGCCTGTTTGTTTAGGTGAGTAAGGATTACATGAGTGCAACCATGAAGATTAGTGCACATTTTTCCCTTTAAGAACGTAGAGAAGGATTGAACGCAATTACGAAACTTATTAAATTAGCAAAATTTTACAGAATTCGCGAAAAAGGATGTCAAGACAGTTCGAGGAGGACTCGTGACGAAACTGCAAATTTAACTAAAATTGCGAAATTTTGCAGAATTCGCAAGAAAAATATCAAGACAGTTCAAGGAGGGTTCTTGAAGAAACTGCGAATTTCACAAAAATTACTTAAATATATATTTCAGAAATTTTCGTAATTGTGATAGTGAGCAGCGTATATCAGCCAATCGGAGAACTGCATTTGTGAAAGAGGGCGGGCAAATTTATACTAATTGTGACGTAGAGGTTAGCTTTTCACTGGAAAGTCAATTGCATCTGCTTAATTGTTCCTTGTAGATGTTGACGAATGCCAGTCTTCAAACGTGTGTCCAAATCTTGTATGTAATAACACTATTGGATCGTACAGATGCGAATGTCTCCCTGGATTCTTCAAAGACTCTAGCTACCAGGATGATCTGAATCCAGTGTGTCATGGTACATAACGACCCTGCTATTAGCTTAACGATAATTTACCATTTCAAGGTACAAACGTATCAACTCTGAAACGAAGATCTCGGTAACCAGGGGTCGTTGTAACCTGAAAATCTCATCATCAAATGAAGTCCTTATTTTTAAAACTACACTTGACTTCATAACAAAAATTTGCATGGCAAACGCATAAAGTAGTCTGTTCTGTCTTATAGACTGAATACAAACCTATAGCTTTAAGCAAGGCTGAATGTGTATTTATACAAGACGTTCTGCTACTTGCTCAAGCTATGAAATATCCAAACTCCAGTCAATTTCTTCTTCAAAGTTTTAGGAAATCTCCATTGTACAGTCCTTTAATTACCCCGATGCATTTCCAGTTTTTTATCCAGCGATCTGTTTTCATTTGATTAGTTTTCTATTGATCTTCATTTTCTTATAGTGCAATGCATGTAAAGGATTTTGGTCAGTTTTTAAATTGAAATATTGTTTCTTTTAAAGCTGCTTCAAAACGAAAACGAAACTTAAATAATTAGCAGTGAAAGCGATTAGCATATTTTTTACTTTTAAGAAAACCAGGTACGTATTAAAAAATTGCAATATATGTAACTATATTTTTCATTGTTGTAGATACTGACGAGTGCCTGTCACCAGACGCATGTCGTTCAGATCTTGTATGCAATAACACTATTGGATCGTATAGATGTGAATGTCGCCTGGGATATACTGAAGATCCTGGCTCCCAGAATGACTTGGAGCCTGTTTGTTTTGGTGAGCAAGGAGTACATGAGTGTAACCATGAAGATTAGTGCACTTTTTGACTTCTGGAACGTAGAGATATGTCCAGGGTTAAACACAGTTACGAAAATGACTAAAATAGCAAAAGTTCAAGAGACTTCAAGGAGGACTTGCGACGAAACTGCAAATTTAACTAAAATTGCGAATTTTCAAAAATTGCGAAATTTCGCAGAATGCGCAAGAAAAATATCAAGACATTTGAAGGAGGGCTTTCGACGAGACTGCGAATTTCACGAAAATTTTCGTAATTGCGTTCAATCCTGGAAATAAGTGGTAACGTGCGACAAATTTTCATTAGTTAACAATTGTAATTATGAAGGTTATAAGGAAGTTTTTTATGAAATATACGAAAATTCATGAACACAGATATACTCTAATTATATTGTGAATTAATATTTTAAAGCTGCAAGGTAATCCCTGTACGAATTGTGTGAAAGCGATTGGCATATTTTTCTACTTTAAAGACAACCAGGTACGTATTATTAAGTTGGAATATATGTATATTTTCATTGTTGTAGATACTGACGAGTGCCTGTCACCAGACGCATGTCGTTCAGATCTTGTATGCAATAACACTATTGGATCGTATAGATGTGAATGTCCCCTGGGATATACTGAAGATCCTGGCTCCCAGAATGACTTGGAGCCTGTTTGTTTAGGTGAGTAAGGATTACATGAGTGCAACCATGAAGATTAGTGCACATTTTTCCCTTTAAGAACGTAGACAAGGATTGAACGCAATTACGAAACTTATTAAATTAGCAAAATTTTACAGAATTCGCGAAAAAGGATGTCAAGACAGTTCGAGGAGGACTCGTGACGAAACTGCAAATTTAACTAAAATTGCGAAATTTTGCAGAATTCGCAAGAAAAATATCAAGACAGTTCAAGGAGGGTTCTTGAAGAAACTGCGAATTTCACAAAAATTACTTAAATATATATTTCAGTAATTTTCGTAATTGTGATAGCGAGCAGCGTATATCAGCCAATCGGAGAACTGCATTTGTGAAAGAGGGCGGGTAAATTTATACTAATTGTGACGTAGAGGTTAGCTTTTCACTGGAAAGTCAATTGCATCTGCTTAATTGTTCCTTGTAGATGTTGACGAATGCCAGTCTTCAAACGTGTGTCCAAATCTTGTATGTAATAACACTATTGGATCGTACAGATGCGAATGTCTCCCTGGATTCTTCAAAGACTCTAGCTACCAGGATGATCTGAATCCAGTGTGTCATGGTACATAACGACCCTGCTATTAGCTTAACGATAATTTACCATTTCAAGGTACAAACGTATCAACTCTGAAACGAAGATCTCGGTAACCAGGGGTCGTTGTAACCTGAAAATCTCATCATCAAATGAAGTCCTTATTTTTAAAACTACACTTGACTTCATAACAAAAATTTGCATGGCAAACGCATAAAGTAGTCTGTTCTGTCTTATAGACTGAATACAAACCTATAGCTTTAAGCAAGGCTGAATGTGTATTTATACAAGACGTTCTGCTACTTGCTCAAGCTATGAAATATCCAAACTCCAGTCAATTTCTTCTTCAAAGTTTTAGGAAATCTCCATTGTACAGTCCTTTAATTACCCAGATGCATTTCCAGTTTTTTATCCAGCGATCTGTTTTCATTTGATTAGTTTTCTATTGATCTTCATTTTCTTATAGTGCAATGCATGTAAAGGATTTTGGTCAGTTTTTAAATTGAAATATTGTTTCTTTTAAAGCTGCTTCAAAACGAAAACGAAACTTAAATAATTAGCAGTGAAAGCGATTAGCATATTTTTTACTTTTAAGAAAACCAGGTACGTATTAAAAAATTGCAATATATGTAACTATATTTTTCATTGTTGTAGATACTGACGAGTGCCTGTCACCAGACGCATGTCGTTCAGATCTTGTATGCAATAACACTATTGGATCGTATAGATGTGAATGTCGCCTGGGATATACTGAAGATCCTGGCTCCCAGAATGACTTGGAGCCTGTTTGTTTTGGTGAGCAAGGAGTACATGAGTGTAACCATGAAGATTAGTGCACTTTTTGACTTCTGGAACGTAGAGATATGTCCAGGGTTAAACACAGTTACGAAAATGACTAAAATAGCAAAAGTTCAAGAGACTTCAAGGAGGACTTGCGACGAAACTGCAAATTTAACTAAAATTGCGAATTTTCAAAAATTGCGAAATTTCGCAGAATGCGCAAGAAAAATATCAAGACATTTGAAGGAGGGCTTTCGACGAGACTGCGAATTTCACGAAAATTTTCGTAATTGCGTTCAATCCTGGAAATAAGTGGTAACGTGCGACAAATTTTCATTAGTTAACGTTTGTAATTATGAAGGTTATAAGGAAGTTTTTTATGAAATATACGAAAATTCATGAACACAGATATACTCTAATTATATTGTGAATTAATATTTTAAAGCTGCAAGGTAATCCCTGTACGAATTGTGTGAAAGCGATTGGCATATTTTTCTACTTTAAAGACAACCAGGTACGTATTATTAAGTTGGAATATATGTATATTTTCATTGTTGTAGATACTGACGAGTGCCTGTCACCAGACGCATGTCATTCAGATCTTGTATGCAATAACACTATTGGATCGTATAGATGTGAATGTCCCCTGGGATATACTGAAGATCCTGGCTCCCAGAATGACTTGGAGCCTGTTTGTTTAGGTGAGTAAGGATTACATGAGTGCAACCATGAAGATTAGTGCACATTTTTCCCTTTAAGAACGTAGACAAGGATTGAACGCAATTACAAAACTTATTAAATTAGCAAAATTTTACAGAATTCGCGAAAAAGGATGTCAAGACAGTTCGAGGAGGACTCGTGACGAAACTGCAAATTTAACTAAAATTGCGAAATTTTGCAGAATTCGCAAGAAAAATATCAAGACAGTTCAAGGAGGGTTCTTGAAGAAACTGCGAATTTCACAAAAATTACTTAAATATATATTTCAGAAATTTTCGTAATTGTGATAGTGAGCAGCGTATATCAGCCAATCGGAGAACTGCATTTGTGAAAGAGGGCGGGCAAATTTATACTAATTGTGACGTAGAGGTTAGCTTTTCACTGGAAAGTCAATTGCATCTGCTTAATTGTTCCTTGTAGATGTTGACGAATGCCAGTCTTCAAACGTGTGTCCAAATCTTGTATGTAATAACACTATTGGATCGTACAGATGCGAATGTCTCCCTGGATTCTTCAAAGACTCTAGCTACCAGGATGATCTGAATCCAGTGTGTCATGGTACATAACGACCCTGCTATTAGCTTAACGATAATTTACCATTTCAAGGTACAAACGTATCAACTCTGAAACGAAGATCTCGGTAACCAGGGGTCGTTGTAACCTGAAAATCTCATCATCAAATGAAGTCCTTATTTTTAAAACTACACTTGACTTCATAACAAATATTTGCATGGCAAACGCATAAAGTAGTCTGTTCTGTCTTATAGACTGAATACAAACCTATAGCTTTAAGCAAGGCTGAATGTGTATTTATACAAGACGTTCTGCTACTTGCTCAAGCTATGAAATATCCAAACTCCAGTCAATTTCTTCTTCAAAGTTTTAGGAAATCTCCATTGTACAGTCCTTTAATTACCCAGATGCATTTCCAGTTTTTTATCCAGCGATCTGTTTTCATTTGATTAGTTTTCTATTGATCTTCATTTTCTTATAGTGCAATGCATGTAAAGGATTTTGGTCAGTTTTTAAATTGAAATATTGTTTCTTTTAAAGCTGCTTCAAAACGAAAACGAAACTTAAATAATTAGCAGTGAAAGCGATTAGCATATTTTTTACTTTTAAGAAAACCAGGTACGTATTAAAAAATTGCAATATATGTAACTATATTTTTCATTGTTGTAGATACTGACGAGTGCCTGTCACCAGACGCATGTCGTTCAGATCTTGTATGCAATAACACTATTGGATCGTATAGATGTGAATGTCGCCTGGGATATACTGAAGATCCTGGCTCCCAGAATGACTTGGAGCCTGTTTGTTTTGGTGAGCAAGGAGTACATGAGTGTAACCATGAAGATTAGTGCACTTTTTGACTTCTGGAACGTAGAGATATGTCCAGGATTAAACACAATTACGAAAATGACTAAAATAGCACAAGTTCAAGAGACTTCAAGGAGGACTTACTACGAAACTGCAAATTTAACTAAAATTGCGAATTTTCAAAAATTGCGAAATTTCGCAGAATGCGCAAGAAACATATCAAAACATTTGAAGGAGGACTTTCGACGAGACTGCGAATTTCACGAAAATTTTCGTAATTGCGTTCAATCCTGGAAATAAGTGGTAACGTGCGACAAATTTTCATTAGTTAACGTTTGTAATTATGAAGGTTATAAGGACGTTTTTTATGAAATATACGAAAATTCATGAACACAGATATACTCTAATTATATTGTGAATTAATATTTTAAAGCTGCAAGGTAATCCCTGTACGAATTGTGTGAAAGCGATTGGCATATTTTTCTACTTTAAAGACAACCAGGTACGTATTATTAAGTTGGAATATATGTATATTTTTCATTGTTGTAGATACTGACGAGTGCCTGTCACCAGACGCATGTCGTTCAGATCTTGTATGCAATAACACTATTGGATCGTATAGATGTGAATGTCCCCTGGGATATACTGAAGATCCTGGCTCCCAGAATGACTTGGAGCCTGTTTGTTTAGGTGAGTAAGGATTACATGAGTGCAACCATGAAGATTAGTGCACATTTTTCCCTTTAAGAACGTAGACAAGGATTGAACGCAATTACGAAACTTATTAAATTAGCAAAATTTTACAGAATTCGCGAAAAAGGATGTCAAGACAGTTCGAGGAGGACTCGTGACGAAACTGCAAATTTAACTAAAATTGCGAAATTTTGCAGAATTCGCAAGAAAAATATCAAGACAGTTCAAGGAGGGTTCTTGAAGAAACTGCGAATTTCACAAAAATTACTTAAATATATATTCCAGTAATTTTCGTAATTGTGATAGCGAGCAGCGTATATCAGCCAATCGGAGAACTGCATTTGTGAAAGAGGGCGGGTAAATTTATACTAATTGTGACGTAGAGGTTAGCTTTTTACTGGAAAGTCAATTGCATCTGCTTAATTGTTCCTTGTAGATGTTGACGAATGCCAGTCTTCAAACGTGTGTCCAAATCTTGTATGTAATAACACTATTGGATCGTACAGATGCGAATGTCTCCCTGGATTCTTCAAAGACTCTAGCTACCAGGATGATCTGAAACCAGTGTGTCATGGTACATAACGACCCTGCTATTAGCTTAACGATAATTTACCATTTCAAGGTACAAACGTATCAACTCTGAAACGAAGATCTCGGTAACCAGGGGTCGTTGTAACCTGAAAATCTCATCATCAAATGAAGTCCTTATTTTTAAAACTACACTTGACTTCATAACAAAAATTTGCATGGCAAACGCATAAAGTAGTCTGTTCTGTCTTATAGACTGAATACAAACCTATAGCTTTAAGCAAGGCTGAATGTGTATTTATACAAGACGTTCTGCTACTTGCTCAAGCTATGAAATATCCAAAATCAAGTCAATTTCTTCTTCAAAGTTTTAGGAAATCTCCATTGTACAGTCAGATGCATTTCCAGTTTTTTATCCAGCGATCTGTTTTCATTTGATTAGTTTTCTATTGATCTTCATTTTCTTATAGTGCAATGCATGTAAAGGATTTTGGTCAGTTTTTAAATTGAAATATTGTTTCTTTTAAAGCTGCTTCAAAACGAAAACGAAACTTAAATAATTAGCAGTGAAAGCGATTAGCATATTTTTTACTTTTAAGAAAACCAAGTACGTATTAAAAAATTGCAATATATGTAACTATATTTTTCATTGTTGTAGATACTGACGAGTGCCTGTCACCAGACGCATGTCGTTCAGATCTTGTATGCAATAACACTATTGGATCGTATAGATGTGAATGTCGCCTGGGATATACTGAAGATCCTGGTTCCCAGAATGACTTGGAGCCTGTTTGTTTTGGTGAGCAAGGAGTACATGAGTGTAACCATGAAGATTAGTGCACTTTTTCACTTCGGGAACGTAGAGATATGTCCAGGATTTAAGGCAATGCATATGCGAATTCACAAGAGAAATATCAAAACGGTTCATTTAGGGCCCGGTCCGTTACTGCGAATTTCAGGAAAATTTCTAAAAGCGCTATTTTAGTAACTTTCGTAATTATGTTCAATCCTGGACATCACGTGTGATGAATTTTCATTGCTTAACGTTCGCTTAAATTTCGCAGAATGCGCAAGAAAAATATCAAGACATTTGAAGGAGGGCACTCAACGAGACTGCGAATTTCACGAAAATTTTCGTCATTGCGTTCAATCCTGGAAATAAGTTGTAACGTACGACGAATTTTCATTAGTTAACGTTTTTAATTATGAAGGTTATAAGGAAGTTTTTTATGAAATATACTAAAATTCATGAACACAGATATACTCTAATTATATTGTGGATTAATATTTTAAAGCTGCAAGGTAATCCCTGTACGAATTGTGTGAAAGCGATTGGCATATTTTTCTACTTTAAAGACAACCAGGTACGTATTATTAAGTTCGAATATATGTATATTCTTCATATTTGTAGATACTGACGAGTGCCTGTCACCAGAGGCATGTCGTTCAGATCTTGTATGCAATAACACTATTGGATCGTATAGATGTGATTGTCCCCTGGGATATACTGAAGATCCTGGCTCCCAGAATGACTTGGAGCCTGTTTGTTTAGGTGAGCAAGGAGTACATGAGTGTAACCATGAAGATTAGTGCACATTTTTCCCTTTAAGAACGTAGAGAAGGATTGAACGCAATTACGAAAATTATTAAATTAGCAAAATTTTACAGAATTCGCGAAAAAAGATGTCGAGACAGTTCAAGGAGGACTCGCGATGAAACTGCAAATTTAACTTAACTTGCGAATTTTCCAGAATTGCAAAGTTTTGCAGAATTCGCAAAATAAATATCAAGAGAGTTCAAGGAAGGACCTCGAAGAATTAAATGCGAATTTCATAAAAATTGCTAAAATCGCTATTTTAGTAATTTTCTTAATTGCGTTCAATTCTTGACATACGTGGGAACGTATGGCGAATTTTCGTTGGTTAACGTTCGTAATTATCAAGTTACAAGGCCGTTTGTATAAAATATACGAAAATTTATTTACGCCAATATCCTCTCTTTTTAATGTGAATTAATATTTTAAAGCTGCTGCATGGCAATCACTGTACGAGTTGTGTGAAACTGAAAGGATAAATTATCTATAAAGTGGCGTTTTATTCTGATATTCAGTTGATATTTGCAGCCAAAAGTTCCAGTGAGAAGTTTTATATATATAATCGTTGTAGATGTGGATGAGTGTCAGCTGTCACCAGACGCATGTCGTTCAGATCTTGTATGCAATAACACTATTGGATCGTACAAATGTGAATGTCCGCTGGGATATACTGCAGATCCTGGCTTCCAGAATAACTTGGAGCCTGTTTGTTTAGGTGAGCAAGAATACATGAGTGTAACCATGAAGATTTGTGCACTTTTTTCCCTTTAGGAACGTAGAGTTATGTCTAGGATTGAACGCAATTACGAAAATTACTAAAATAGCTGAATTCGCGAATAAACATGTCAAGACAGTTCAAGGACGACTCGTGACGAAACTGCAAATTTAACTAAAATTGCGAATTTTCCAAAATTGTGAAAATTTGCAAGAGATATATCAGGAGAGTTTAAGGAGGGCCCTCGACGAATCTGCGAATTTCACGAAAATTACTAAAATCACTGTTTTAGTAGTTTTCGTGATTGCCTTCAGTCCTGGACATAAGTATGGTGAATTTTCGTTAGTTAACGTTCGTAATTATGAAGGTTCTAAGGATGTTAGTTGAAAATATTAAAGCCGGCTTCAAGGCAATCAATGTACGAATTGCGTGAAACTGAAAGGATAAATTATCTATAAAGTGACGTTTTATTCTGTTTTTCAGTTGATATTTGCAGCCAAAAGTTCCAGGGAGAATTTTTTGTAATCGTTGTAGATGTCGATGAGTGTCTGCTGTCACCAAATGCATGTCGTTCAGATCTTTTTCATAAAAACGCAATTGGCCATGGTTGATATAGATTTGAATGCAAAGAACACTCGTGTCACGATAAAAGATATATAGAAATAAAATCTATTGGTCAGAGTTGTTTCCAATGCTAGGCACCAGTTTTCCCGTCCTAGAGAAATCATGATACATCTAGTTAGTTCACGATTACTGTTTTTTATTTCAAAACGCACTTTGCTACCGACGTTTGTCGAGAAACTTCAATCCATTTGAAAGTTGAGATCAGCTGATGATAAGCTGTAATCTATTAGATCTGTTAATGTGTTTGGTTTTACCACTGTTTTCTCTCTAACAGTTAGATTATTTTCTTGATTTCTATGGCGTGATAGTTAGAGAGGTAACCTGCTATATCAGGCGTTCCTATTTTTTGCAGCGGGAGAAAGTAAAGCAAAAAAAATAATAAGAGCGAAGCCCGAATCAACTACTTAACAATTAGACCACGGGCGAATAGTCAACGAGGCGCAGAGCGAGGGCGAGTTTTCTAATTGTTTTAGTAGAAACTCTAAAGGATTACATTCCAAAAGCTACCAATCTATGGATTTTTGAGCCACAAATCAAGAAAAATCTTGCTTTCAAAGAGCAACGCGCGCGATCGTTTTCTATTGGCTAGTATAAAGCAGTTGGAGAACCAATCAGATTCACGTATTTCCAAACGAACATCGAAGAGTTTATACCACAACAAAATTATCCAAATCTTCTTGGTGTGCAGACACTGAAAGCACTGCACAAGCGCGTTGTATCACAGAATAGATAGTGAGCAGCGTAGCCAATCGGAGAACTGCATTTGTGCCAGAAGGCTAGTAAATTTATACTAATTGTGACGTAGAGGTTAGCTTTTCAATTGCCTCTGGAAAGTCAGTTATAACTGCTTGATTGTTCCTTGTAGATGTTGATGAATGCCAGTCTTCAAGCGTGTGTCCAAATCTTGTATGTAATAACACTATTGGATCGTACAGATGCGAATGTCTCCCTGGATTCTTCAAAGACTCTAGCTACCAGGATGATCTGAATCCAGTGTGTCATGGTACATAACGACCCTGCTATTAGCTTAACGATAATCTACCATTTCAAGGTACAAACGTATGAACTCTGAAACTAAGATCTCGGTCACCAGGGGTCGTTGTAACCTGAAAATCTCATCATCAAATGAAGTCGTTATTGTTAAAACTACACTTCATGGCAATCACATAAAATAGTCTGTTCTGTCTTATAGATTGAATACAAATAGATAACCTTGAGCAAGGCTCAATGTGTATTTATGAAAGACGTTCTGTTAGAAATGGGATGACACCGTTGTCATTTTGTGATCAGAATGCAAATTTTTGCTACTTTTTGCAGTCCAGGCTTCACCCTTTTCATACCAGAACGTCTTAAAATAACCTTGAACCTTGAATCGCATGTTTATTGGGAGATACTATAAAGTTAGGGGCTTGAACAATGACAATTCTTCGAATGATAATATGATAGAAGTTTGTTTCGTTTGGTAGATATAGATGAGTGTCTTCAGTTACCTGGGGTATGCCGTTCAGAGCTCACATGTAAAAACACCATTGGATCATACAGATGTGAATGCCCCCCGGGACATTATTCAAACAACAGTTTACAGAATCCAGTGGATCCCGACTGTTTTCCTGGTAATTGTTGTTTGATCTGATGCAAATTAAATTGCAAACTTACTTTTGCATCACGTTTTCCTTAGTTGCATCTGTTGTTATTTCCACTATCGAATCTTAGCAGGTATAAGTTAATGACAATATTCAAAGTTTAAACACTTCAAACACTTTAAACACTCTTTTTTTTTTCAGTTTTTCAAAGTTTTGCAAAATCTACTCCAGCTCTTAATAACCAGTTGCATATTTTTAAATATTTCCATTTGCCAAGTTGTTTTTTGTTTGTCTTCAGTTATTTTGTTCTCAAAACACTTTTATTGTTACGAGGGACGAGACTGAATAGAAAGCGCACTCAAAGCGTTGTCTTCAAGTAGTATATCAAACACGAGAGACAGTGTTTCATCACGACTTCAAACACCGAGAAGAGAGTTGAAAATACGACGCACAGCGGAGTATTTTTGACGAACTTCGAGGTATTTGAAATCGTGATGACACACTGTCTCGAGTGTTTGAGATATCTTCTCAAACGAAACTAAAACTACGGAGAAAACGAAGAAATAAATCGTAAAAATCTATGCTAATTAAGATCACGTTTTCAAACCTCCTTCACGGTTCTGATTTCCCTTGTTTTAACGTGATGAATTATTAATGAGTTTGAGAACACTAGCTCAAACCAAAACGAAAGTTAAATAATTAGCAGTGAAAGCGATTGGCATATTTTTGTACAACCAGGTTCGTGTTATAAAGTTGGAATATAAATATTTTTCATTCTTGTAGATACTGACGAGTGCCTGTCACCAGACGCATGTCGTTCAGGCCTTGTGTGCAATAACACTATTGGATCGTACAGATGTGAATGTTCCCCGGGATATACTGCAGATCCTGGCTCCCAGAATGACTTGGAGCCTGTTTGTTTAGGTGAGCAAGAGTACATGAGTGTAACCATGACGATTAGTGCACTTTTTTTCCTTTAGGAACGTGGAGATATGTCTAGGATTGAACACAATTTCGAAAATTACTAAATTAGCGAAATTTCACAGAATTCGCGGAAAAAGATGCCAAGACAGTTCAAGGAGGACCCGAGAGGAAACTGTTAATTTAACTAAAATTGCGAAATTTTGCAGAGTTCGGAAGAGAAATGTCAAGACAGTTCAAGGAGGGCCCTCGGCGAAACGGTGAATTTAACTAAATTTGCGAATTTCACGGAAAGGACGAAAATAGCTATTTTAGTAGTTTTCCTAATTGCGTTAAGTAAGTTAACGTTCATTAGTTAAAGTTCGTAATTATGAAGGTTTTAAGAATGTTTGTGATAAAATATAAGAAAATTCATTTACACCAAAATAGTCTGATTATATTTAGAAGCTGCAAGGCAATCGTTGTACGAATTGTGTGAAACAGAAGGGATAAATTATGTATCAAGTAACGTTTTATTCTGATATTCATGTTGATATTTGCAACCAAAAGTTCCAGTGAGAAGTTCTTTTTTTCTAATCGTTGTAGATGTGGATGAGTGTCAGCTGTCACTACACGCATGTCGTTCAGATCTTGTTTGTAAAAACACTATTGGATCGTACAGATGTGAATGCAAAGTGGGATTTACTGCAGATTCTGGTTCACAGGATGCATTGGATCCAGTTTGTATTGGTAAGGAGCTTAACGTCGAGTTAAAACCGTCGATTCCCTATAGTTGAAGAAGTAGCCTCTTTATGGTACGAAGTCATTAAAGGGAACCTCTCCAAATATCATACCATGTTAATCAGTGATAAACAGAGGGGCAGGAGAGACGAGATTATTGTGAATGTACAAGGAACTGACATTGAATCTCTGAACAGTATCAAGTTATTAGGTGTCACCATTGACAATAAGCTTAATTTCAGTGAGCATATAAATATCACGTGCAAGAAAGTGAACCAGAGGATAGGTGTATTGGTGAGACTCAAGAACTTAGTACCCACCGTTGCGAAACTGACCTTTTTAAGGCTGCAATACTTCCGTACCTCACTTATTACCATCTTACCTGGCATTTTTGCCGAGCAAGTGACGAGAGAAAACTCGAACGTAGCCACGAGAGGGGTTTGCGTGCAGTTTTCAGAGATAGTAAATCTACATTTGAACAACTACTGAAGAAAGCTAATTTAAAAACTCTTTATGAAAGAAGGCCACAGGATATAGCTTGTATGATGTTCAAGATAAAAGACACCGCTTGATAATTCAGTTTATACATAGTTCTAACTGCAAAGAGTGGATTAAACGATATATTATTATTATATTATTATGATCTGTGCCCCCCGAGCATCAAAAACTTGTTACCTTTGAAAAGTTCTACTTACAACCTTAAAGGCGCAGATTTCCACATTTCCAGATTTAATACTGTCACCTATGGGAAACACTCCCTAAGATATATTGGACCAATGCTGTGGAATCGACTATCAACTAACTTAAAACACTTACCCTTCTCTTCAATGTTTCAAAAGATAGATCTGTTTAACTAACCTTTCGTCCAAGATAAAATACGAATGAGAGGACTGTGCCTTATGTAGCACATGACCACCAAACTTGTTTAGGTACGATACTTGTGAATGACTTTTTTTAAATCTTAGTTTTTGTAAATGTCAAATTTTAAGTGTTTTGTATTTTTAATAACTTACATTATCTATTTTAGGTGTCCCTTCTTAATAGAGGGTTTCTACCCTCGGCTAGACTCCCTTGGCACGTAAATAAAGTCTTTCATACAGCTAGTGGTTAGTACGCTGGACTTGTTATCCTGAGGTCTCAAACCGTTTTCTTTGCCGCTAGATGGAAATGTCTACGGTGGTCCCGAATTAAACTCCTGCAGGCTCCGTGTATAGTTGGGATTTTATATTTAACAATTTGTTATAATATAAAATAGGACAGTGACCCTTCTTCCTCATCTATTCTCAGTAGATTGCACTAATGTAGGTATTAACTGTTTGTGTTCTTACAGACGTGGATGAATGCGTGAATAGTCCGGAGTCACTAGGCTGTAGTCCTCTCTCAGACTGTATCAACTTTGTAGGCTCGTATTTCTGCGCGTGTAAGGAGGGCTATTTAGGAGATGGACGAACATGTCAAGGTTAGACGCTGTTCTTGCTTGGGCTTTAATTCCCAACAATTGCCACTGGTCAGTTCATGTAGTTTGTTCGGTCATGGGGTATTTGGATTTTCAATAAGTACCCATGAACGCTGCTGCGGTCAGTGTGCCCACTTCTTATGTTAGCTTCAGATTACTAACTTGGTGCTTACTCTCTATTCTAATAGTGGTTTCGTTTCTATATGCGTGCTAATTAATAACTGATATTAATAACTAGTAAAGCAAGTTCAGGCCAACTGTCTAAACAGACACCCAAATATCCCTTCTTCCATATAAATGTTTCGATTTTCAACAATTTTTTTGGTGTTGTTCTTAGAAACGAATGTTTTATTTGAAATGGTATGCAAGGACCGCGGAGGAGTGGAACAGACGTGTGATCAGAATGAAAACTTCAGATGCAAGTGTGCCTTCGGATATGTGTATGATAGCCAAACCAATACCTGCCAACGAGCAGGATAAGCGGGTTAATCCAGTATTAATGATCACATATCGAGATGAAATACAGATTGAACAGAGGGTGGGAGCCGTCTTCACTTATGTTGTAGGCATATGATAACATCAAATCTCGTTTGATTTTGTCCATTTCTCCTTTAATTTTGGAACATTCGAGTTCCTTTGCTTTAAAAATACTTTCAGTTTTATAAAAAATTTTATGAAATTATTCTCTCAGAGGATGCGAAATCCGCATCAGAGAATAAAATAAGACGAATTTTCGTTTACGTCTCAAAACTGAAGATAAGTAATTGCTGAGTTACCAGTAACAAACGAATGGGGCAAAAGTTAAAACTTGCTCATGTATCACTGGTTTCACGGTGGATCAACATGAAATGTTTTTGCATTCAAGTCAATCGAGGAAGTATTTTTTCTCTTAGACTAGAATGTTATGACCACTAACAGGTCAAACAGGGTTGGCTGTACACGCATAAATGTAAATTTTATTTATTTATTTTTTATTGCATTTGTTGTAAATATAGTCGACGGGTATTTAAGTTCACTCTAATGTAAATAACAAGACCTCTTTCACAATAAAGAAGAAACAAGTTAGTACTTAGTTGAAGTTTGTAGTACCATTAATCTTTTCAGTATTCTCATTTCCAAGGTCACTCGTTTCCGCTTGCTATATACAGTTCTGGGTACTGTTTCTTGGAGTTTCTTTATTCTGAGAGTTGGTTTACACTGGACGAAATTGTTCCGGATTGGTTTTGGTTTTGTTAAGGCAGGTCGGTTTGTTGCAACCTAAAGGTTGGTGTGGACCTGCCAGGAACTTAATTAAAATCTACTGATACACACGAATAAACAAAAACTTACTTAATTTACAAGAAAAAAATAAAACCTTCCCCGTTTGGTCATGTCCGGAGATTTTGAATCCTGAATTTAAAGTGGGAACTTTAAATCCAATAACTTTTGAATTTCGTGGAAACGATTTTCTCTCTAATCCGGATATTTTTCCGCCTGCTAGGCTAGTGCTAACAATACGAATGTTGTTTGTAAACGGTCAGGAATCCGAATATCCTATCTGTAAACGCCCACGAATCCGAATACTCTAAAACTGATGCATCTGGAAACATTTACGAATCCGGCAAAATCTCCTCTAGTGTAAACCTAGTCTGAGGCTACGTTTACACGGGACCGGACCGGAACCGTTCCGAACCGAACCGGGTCAGCTTCTGTTTACATGGAACCGTTTGGAACCGATCCGGGTGTCTGCACGGGATCTTTGTTACGGAGCGGTTCCACAACGTTCCCGTGTGAACAGAAAGCCTATCCGGTCCGATTTTCGGACCGGGTTTCATTGTATTTAGGGTATTCGGATTCATAGGCGTTAACAAAGGGTATTCGGATTGCCAACCGTTTACACAGCGGATCGATGATCCAGGGAAATTTATGCGGTAACCAAGCAGTTTGCCTTGAGTCGCCCATAACCGCCCGGTTTTGTTGTGTTTTCAGTAAACAAAAGCACCAATTGGTGGACAAAGCAACAAACAAATCGCATTTTTTAGAAAAAAATCACAATATTTTTACTGTACAACCAACTCAACCGGGGCCACCCCAAGGTTTGTTAGCCAATCACAAGACGAGTTTAGAACAAAAGAATCAGCGTTTTTCATCAGCAGACCAATCACAATGGGGGTAGAAAATTTACCACTGATGAAAACTCTTCGATTTGTTTGTTCTGAACTCTTCGTGTGATTGGTTACAAAAACGTTGCGTGGCCCCGGTTGAGTTACATGCACTGTAAGTATTCGCGGTCGATAATAATTATTATAATGAAAAAAAATCACAAAGCATCCGGCTTTTAGCATCTCCCGAATAAGTGCTTTCATTTTCATTGTGTTTATTGAGAAACGAAATTTAATAGCTCTCACTTTGCTCTCCCCTCTCTTATTTGCATCAACTCTCAATCAATCACTGGCAAAAGTAATTTCAGTGACGCTTTCGGGCCTTTTTGGTATAATTAGAAATAAATAGACAGCTATTTACAGAGTAAAACTTAATGTATTTGCTATGTGTTCATGTAATAATCTCAAATGATTATTTTCCTGAACGAAAAAGCCAGGTCGATAAATATGATTTTCATAAATTTCAATTCACACTTGGACGTCTGGCTTTGAGAGAAACGAATTTTAATAACACCGTCAGAAACGCCTCGAAACACAGTACGCTTTCGAGGAGAGTAAAAATTAAATGTAAATTTGGCGTATAATTTTAAATGCTCAACGCGCCTCGGGCAATTTATTCCGTTTCAATTTCGAAATACTGGTTACTCCATAAAGCAGCGCGGTTATGGAATCGAGCACAGCGAGGTCAAGAAAACTGCCTCTAAGAAAGGGTAAAATAACAAGAGAAACACTTCATTTTCGAAGAGTAGCCAGACAAGTTATGCTGGCCAATATGTTTACCAGAAGGGCAGCTCACAGCCATTATGCGGTCTCGTCTTGCAAAAGCACAGCTGCCGAACCGGATAAGGTGGCTAGAAAACACGAACGAAAACAGAACACTATGGAAGAAAAGCTACCGATGAAAAGACGAGGAACTCCTGAACTATTTCCGATGTCAGAAGAAATGAAACAAACTGTTATTTCACTAGGCAGGTTGGATCTTTTGCCCGCTGGAGAAAGAAAACAACGAGAAGCTTGCGTTGATGGGGAATCTCGCGCTGAAAAATCTCGAGCAAACTGTAAGTTTCGCGAAAAAACCCGGAACAGGATAATTCATCCGCAAAGGTTTATTCGAAATGTTCGATCTTCTCTGAACAATTCGAAACGCATTCCCGAAAACAGCGTTCACTGCGAAGAAACTCTCGAGGATGTAACGATGGAAGATGATAATGTCTGCAAAAATACACCAGAAGACAGAGCAAATTGCACAAATTCTGCGGAAGAAAGCGATACTGGGTTTGTTAGTCTGAACTCAAACTGCAATATTTTATCAAGATCCCAGACTACGCATTTTCACTTTTCCGCAAAATCCGGCAAAAATCAACATTATCCTTTAAACAATACCCGTCCTTTCTACTTGGCAAGATTTAGCGATCTTGGACCATTTTCAGCACGGAGACCTACAAGAATAATTAGCCGAGGCATATGGCCAACAGATGCGTTTGACGCAACTCGAGCTCGGACTAGAGAACATTATTTTCCCAAGAAAACAAGAAGTAGCACATTTACAGGAAAAGCGTGGGTAGCAAACAGCGAGATTTCTTCGGGAGAGAGCGAGAAAAACGACGAAACGTTAACAACAAGGCGCTGCAAGAGTGTGGAGAGTCTAACGAGGGAAATTGAAATAAAATGTTTCTCTTGGTTGGAAAATCGCTATGGGACAACGCAGTGACATCAAAGATCACGAAGATACATTTGGCCAACATTATAACGACGATTCAGCTTGTTTGAAAAATACACTGTTATTGCAAAGAAATGCAAATTTCTACCTCGAAACATTGAAGTTTTTATTCACAACAATTATGTTCTTTTCTACAAACGCTATGAATTAGTATATTATTAACCCGCAGAACCAGCAAATTATTTTGGCAACTTAAATAAAACTTTTTCTCTTTTCAAGGACATAAAAAGGAAAGCGTGTCAAAATGAGCATTGCACTGAAACGAAAACTAGAAAGTACCACGCAGAGATGCGAAGGAAAACTTTATCTTAATTCCGTGAAGCAGCTTTGTTGCAGCTGTTCTGCTGTATATACACTAATTTATTCATAGGAATATTTGGAGCGTTTAGCACGGTTGTTACCAGCAACTCGACTTATTTCTGGACATAAACTAATTGCATTATGTTTTTGCACACGACGGGGGACAAAAAATAATTTATCTTGGGAGGTTTTGATGTTTTTCACAGCCAAAAATATTAAGAACAAACTTTCGCACTGAATACGTTTACACATTACTTTTGTAACGGAGTAGTTAAGTTCGAATTGCGGCGACCAAGTGCATGAAACAAAACCAAGCAAGAATATAATTTTAATATACCATAACCTTGTTTTTGGCTCCGTTATCCGAATAAGAGCATTCGGTGGGTGTTTTAACTAACAAATAGGTTAGTTCGGTACAATTAAAAGTCGACAGGTTTTCCACACGTCAAAATCTGTTACATGTAAGTGATGTGTTGTTTTCGTACGTGAAGGTTACCAATAAGATTGGTTTTACACAATATGCTTGCAGTTTCTTGAAGAAAGTTTCTTCTACCTTCCTTTTTCGTTACCCAAGATAATACACCTCAGCACAAATGTAATTGTTGCGATTTTATTCAGACAAAACGAATATTAACAAAGCCACTAAAACGATGTCATTTACTTTGCTAGGTAACTTTGCGGCTCGGAAGAGAAGCGTCCGATAATTTTCGCGAAAATTCAGTTTTCTCGACGCTGTTCATGCAAATGGGCAAAAAAGCAAGCTGTAAATTTCTTGGAAATAAAAATGTTCGGATTACATATTAACCAGTTTGGGTGATGGGATTTATTTTCTGTCACGACTTCCCTTAGCCGACTTTTCGCCTTAATTGTTGGATGTTAATATTGTCTAAATTCATCCTTTTCATGTCGTTTAAAGGGGCGCTGTCACGACTCCAAAAATCCATGAGCCTAATCATATATTTACTCCAATGCAAACCTACAGTGGTCCAGGTTTGTTAAAAAATTAGTTTGCCACTGTACTAAAGCTGAAAAAGAAGTGATACCATCAGGCGTTTTGGATCTCAACTTGAAAAAGTCAGCTGACTTTTTCAAGTTTGGACCTTCTGGCTTCAAAAAATAGCTGAATTTTCATTATTGTTCCCCCTACCTTGAAACAAAAATTTACTTGATATCTTCATGTTGACATTCTAGACACATCTTGCGTATGAGCAAAAGTACTTAGCCATAGTTTTATTGCTGTTACACCAAAGAGGCAGAAAAATCCCCGTGAATCCTGTTTTAAAAACTGAAAAATTAAGCCAAAGTTTTGCTTCAAGAAATGGGCGGAAACAGAAGCATTTCGATTATATGCCCCTGATAGCATGGTTTTTGCTACCGTCGTAAAACCACTTGAAAGCAAGTGCGATTACATTTGTAAGCCAATCAGATTTTCAAACAAAAACGGGCCCGCGGGTGGCAAGCGCGGGAAAATGCGAAAACCGTTCACTGCTGGTTTTATATTGCTGTTGATTGGTTGAAAGAAACATCATGTTTATGCCGATTGGATAGAGTCGTTACAACGTGCATTGCGAATGAAGAAAACACGAGCAAACAAAAAAAACTGTTTAAAAGTCAATGAAACTTGATAAAATTAAAAATTGACGTCGGAGCTTTTCCTCGATTTTTAGCACTGAAGGATTAGTAGAAAAGAGGACTGCTAAAGCTTTAAATTAATTCCTAACAATTAACTAGCGGGGTTCTTTTACTATTTTTGTACAAAATTCAAGTTGACTGGCCCTGTTTACATTTGACCTTATCATAATTGCCGCAAGTCCGAAAAATTTCTCAGCCGCACTTTAGTAAATGCATATAAACAGAGAGGAGAATTTGAAAGCTGTTACATATGAACTCCTATAATTTCTTGTAGCCACGTGCTGGTCCTTACATTTGAAGGATTGTTATTGAATAAAATTGCGCCGCATCAACTTGTCAACAATTTCCAGCGCAAGACATCTCGTTAAATTCTCCAGTGATGGAGCAAAATCAGACGGGAATTGTTCCTTGTCAGTCAATCCTCTTTAGCGTCATCGTCATTGTCATCATCAGTACCATCAGATCGAAACTTCTTCCTCTTGCGAATGTCGTTTAGAGTCTCCTCTATCGATCGAACGTCCCTCTTGTTTTCGCTCGGAACTATAAAAATTCAAACAGAACATGAACAAAGCTCAATAAAAACACAACGGATAACGATAAGGATGTTTATGTTTTCCGATACGTTTTTTTTTCGCGCAATAATGAGCATATTCTAAGCTTTAGACCCTAGGTCTAAATGAGAGGATAGATTGAAATGAAATCTGGAAATTTGGGAAAACTGGAAAACCTGCAGAAAAACGCTAAATAACAACATTTACTGGACAGAATCAATCTGCACTGGCCGACATAGATAGAAGGCAAGTGATTATCAACTGTTCCTCGGGCTTCGCAAACATGTTTTAGCACAAGATGGCAACATTATAACGTCACTTGTGTCTCAGTACACTTACCATAACCATAAGCCGAGTTACTCTTAGTAGCTTTTGCAGCATCCTTGCCACTGTCCACGCCCAGTAAATGCCGGTATTTGTCTTTGTAATATGTGGTTGGGGCTTGTTGTGACAGCTTTGAAGAGCTATGTGGTCTGTTCACACTGGGGCCATCTTCATTATTCTGTGTAATTAAAGCAACGCAAAAGTACATGCAGAAGGCAAATGTGTGCTACCTAACACCTCTAGAGTGAAGACAACTGAATAGCTACTTTTCTTGCAGTTTTATATGATTTGGAACTAGAGCAAAATGTTGCCCAAGCTCAGCCGAAACTAAATGTGGACAGGAAAGGATTGAAGGAGAAGGTAGCACCATGTCGTGCATCAGACTGAATGTCTTTGTTAGAAAACACTCCATGAACAAAAAATTAATGTGGCCTTTAACTGAAGAAGTAGGCAAGCTATTAATCTACTCAGTGTATAAAGTTGAACTGAATATAAAACTTCCTGGCCTTCGTTTTCAATCATTTAAAAAACAATTCTCTTTACAAAGAGGATGCAGAAAACAAAACACACACATTCATTCAGCATAAGCCTTTATCTAAGTACCTTGATTTCTTCCTTGAGCTTTCCAACGCTTTCAGGATCGAATTCCTAATGAAATAACAAATAATCTATCTAAATTATTTTAAACAAAACACGTTTCGAGATTTTGGTACCCCCCTCCCTAATATTTCCCACCTCCCAGATATGAGTCACTAGAGCCAGGGAACTCGCCAAATCAAATTTCGATTGTTAAAAAATGTACCTGGCCATTCCTGTAAGCTTCAAGTTCTTCATCTGATGGAGGAAATTCCTTTAAATGGAACACAAACCAGTACAAGATTCCAGTGAGATTTAAAAAAAAAATAATCACGTCAAACAAACTAACATTGTTTTATGAATGTAATCAGACACCTTGAAAGCCATTTACAATTTCCCATCTTGATACAGCAAACCTTCTCCTTGCGACACCTAGATAATACGGACACATTCTCCCCAAAACAGACAAATCACTCGGTACAAGAGACCAAAGCTCATACATAACTATACGAACACCTGAGCCACAATACTCTCCCATGTCCCCTTGGTGTCTTTATTGAATAGGTTTAGCTGTAGATACATGAACTGTTGTTCAGTTCTCCTGTTGTTAGTCTCGGCAAGATCCTGTAGTGAATCCAAGAATAGACCCCTGAAATGAATCTCCAGATTGATGTGTAGCCTTTCAAGATTCACCCTTGGACCCTTCTTTCAGAAATCTCAAGTTCAGTTGAAGGAAAGTTTGGCAAAATTTACCTTTTTAAATAGCATAACATATCTGTCCACCTCATCCTCACCAAAAGAAAATGTAGTGAGACCAGCAACCTCTGCCACATCATGACTGAAAACAAGGAAAATTAAAAGTTCTCAGTGATGTGCATACCAGCCTAGTGGCCATCAGGCCGGAGCTTATCCCACTTTCCATAGCATCAAGCGAATGAGATTATTA
>OX393564.1:905285-1022785 GCA_947652115.1 Blastomussa wellsi | reverse complement strand
GTTTGGTCAGCAAAACTAGCCCGTCCAAAACGAACGCTCAATGACCAATTTAGTGTTGGGCCTTTTGCTGACGGCGTGTGAATTTTAAGCAAATGACCGCAACGCAAAATACGTTTTGACTAGCGAATTCATTCACGACAAAACTTTCCTGTCGACCATGAATAATATATCTGTAAAAACTGCAGTAATCAGTTTAATCAATCACTAGCTTTACTGCGCATGTTATTCCATTTTTATCAAACAATTTGGCAATCTCGTCCCCAGAGCCCGCTTTTCTTTTGGTCAGCATCAAGAAAAGCGGGCTCTGGGAACGAGATTGACAATTTGACTGGTTTCTTGATACAACCCCAAACCTGATGTACGTCACTAATTTGGGTGTGACGCCTAAAAGTCTAATTTGATTACTTTGCGGTTACACTTGCCGCCACAAAGTCTGCAGCAATATTTGAGGGATTTCATTCCACAAATCGTTAGAAAATATCAATGCTTTCAAACTCTCTTCTTTAACACTACTCATTACTTCACGCCATTACAATGTTTCGAAGACATACCCACCTCCGCTTGTGCAGAATGCAACACCAAACGTGATTCCTAGCCTTTTCTTGACAGTGGTAACACGATACTTTTGTTTATTTGTAATATGATACTTTTGTTTTTCTTCGAAATGTTGTAACATGAGCCGCAGGCGAGTGATTTACAAATTTTTCGAGTGTTCTCCCAAACATCCCAAGTGTGTTATTACCCCTATAAACCCCTAGAAAGTGTGGTCTATTGCTTTTATATAATAATTCAGAAGACGCGCGATTTTTCCATGGGTTTACCGGCACAAAAACCATCAGAGCGCGCGCATTGATTTTGTTATCATATAAACAAAATTAAACGATGCATACAAGTGGCAATTTAATTGGTTATCGATCGATAGTATCCTAATTCTGATTGGTGTGAAATACATCGCTCGTCCATTCTAGACTACATGTAAAATTCATGAGCGAATAACAATCCTGTATTGCCGTTTTTCTTCTTTCATCGTCAAGTATTGTCGAGGGGTTTTCAAATGGAAACTGACGAATGTGTAAAACAAAATGACAGGCCATCTTGCGAAAGGGTGTGAAAAGAAATATGTATTTTGGCGAGCGAAACAAGCCGAACGTTAAAATTTTGTTTCGCAAATTTCCCAATAGGGATTATGGAGAGCATGTTCGTAGGCTATAAGATTCCCCGTTTTAAAGATTCCCTGTTTTAAAGATTCCCCGTTTTAAAGATTCCCGCTTTTAAAGATTCCCCGTTTTAAAGATTCCCGCTTTCAAAGATTCCCCGTTTTAAAGATTCCCCAACCCATAGCCCATTCCCCATTCCCCGAATCCCCATTCCCTCTTTTAAAGATAGCCCGAGAAACATCACTATATTTGATAAATACAGGTCGCCTGCTTTATAAATAGAATTGAAATATGCAAATTAGACGAATTATGCAAATTCGTTACAAGTGGAATAGAAGTACGAATCAACGTGAACATTTTGCAATGATCTATTATTAATTCTTTGCTGCGCGTATATTCACACATTTTGATTAGAAATTTTAATTAATGACGCGATTTTATACATCCATGCGCACTTTAGATCACCTTCATTTTCAAATTTAGCAACCGTCTTTTAGTACACTAGTTTGCTCCTAGAGCTCGTCACTGAATCTCTTGGACAACTTTAAATCTGGCTCTTCCCGTAACGTTTACCGATCTTCCGCCAACGTCAGGCGAACCGCTCCTCTTACAACGAGTTTTGCTCGGACATTGAGCAAGAACTCAGTTTTCACGATGAACAAGCTAGCTCTACAAAGTTATTCGCTTGTTATGCATCTGAAACTTTGCTTGGCAGGTAAGCGGGATATTTGAGCATGTGGTTCTCAGAATTGTTTTAAAGCAACTCTCTCTAAGTCCTGTGTGGTAGCCGACAAACGTTCGTGAAGAATTACCCAATAATTATTTTCATTCAGTTTGTCATATTTTTTCAGTGGATGCAAGACTGACAAAGGCAATGCAATTACCAAGTTAAAGCATGTGGGCACAAATTAAAGAGGACTGATCACAACGGAAAACGCACGTCTTAAGGAGGTAACTTCAGTTAATTGTATAGCCATAAAACGCTTTCATTCAGAATTTAGAATCTGATTATTTTGTGAACATCACTTTTACGAGGCTAAAGTAAAGCGGTACCTGACTAGATAAAGCGCCAGCAAACACTCGATGATCTTTTCTTACCTATACATCAATATTCAAACGGTATTGATTTGGTATTTGGTGAAAATCTTGAATTCGATGGAACCGGAAGATGAGTTTCAGGTCACACACTTGGCCTTTGAGTTCTCGGAATAGTCAAAGAATAATTTGGATAGGCGCGACACCAGACCGAAAACAAAACTGTTTATAAAAAATGTTTATATCGCATTTTTTCTTTGCAATTTTATTTTCTAACTTTGAGTAATCGTTCGTCATACTATGAGTCCTGACTTGAGAAATGTTTCAAACACTACAGATGGATACATGGCAAAAGAAAGACCAGAAAGATTAAGAAAACCATCGAGTAGCATGGCATCCGAGTTGCAGTTTTTCGTGCGTCAGATGTGGAACTGATTTTAAATCCTGACATCATCCCGATTCAGTGCATGAGCTGCTCACTCAGCTCACGGTAAGTAGCAACTCGTTCAAGTAAAAATTGAATCCTTTTGCGCGTATACTCTTTTTACAAGAACGGCTGAGTTTGGAGCTGAGGCTGAACGTTCTTATGTTTTTGCGATTTGAGGCTTAAAACGTTCTTAGGATGTTACATGGTATAGCATTTCAATAAATTACTGCGGACGTGACCAGCAGTGCTTCTCATTTTAATATACAGTGAGCAAAATAAAAGTGTTCTTAATCGAGTCTCAAACTGGGGAATGTTCTTAATACGTTCTTAAAAATTTGGTTAATTTCAGCCTCAACGTTCTTATAATAAGATTCTTATAAAAAGAGTGTATATTTTCCCGTGAAAGGAGTGAAATGATGCGAATCGGATGAAATGATTATTCATTAATGAGAGCACTGATCCTCGCAGTAAATTTAAAATTTGAGCGTTTGGAAATTAAATTCAGGTTTCCGATGGGGTTCGAACCCACGCCGTTGCCTTCGTGATACCGGTGCGACGAGAAATGTTACCAAACTAGGAACAAGTTCAGTTCATATTTTCAAGTTTCCGCAAAAGGAGAAAAATTAAATAACGTGAATTGTATGAAATGATTCATATGAGAACTGTGGATGTTATTGGAGATTAAAACAAGCCTGAAAAATTTAGGGCTCCTACGGGATTCGAGCCCATTACCCACGCGAAAGCGGTGCGATTCTCAAATAAAATAGTCAGGGCTCCTTTGGGCTTAGAACACGTGAGCTCCCCAACTCAGGTGCAATGCTCTAACGATACGATACTCTAAGATCTACGAGGAAAAATCAGAGCTCCAACGGGATTCAAACCCGTGATTCCGCGTTAGCGGTTCGATGCTCTGACAACGGGAAACCAATTCAGAGCTCCGACGGGATTCAAACCCGCGTCTCCTCGATATATTGGGATATGATACTCTAAGATCGATGAAAAAAATCAAAGATCCAACGGAATTGAAACTGCTTTAAGATCGGCGAGAAAACGCAGAGTTCCAACGGAAGTCAAACCGCAATCAATCAATCAATCAATCAGCGAGAAAAATCAGAGTTCCAACGGGATTCAAACCCGTGACTCCGCTTTAGCGGTTCCATGCTCTAACAACGGCAAACGAATTCAGAGCTCCGACGGGATTCAAACCCGTATCTCCTCGATATATAGGGATACAATGCTCTATAAAGATCGACGAGAAAGATCAAGAGCTCCAACGGAATTCAAACCGCCCTCAGATCAACGATAAAAATCGGTCAGAGTTCCAACGGGATTCAAACCCGTGACTCCGCGTTAGCGATTCGATACTCTGACAATGGCAAAACAAATCAGAGCTCCAACGGGATTCAAACCCGTGTCTCCTCGATAGATAGGGAAACGATGCTCTATAAAGATCGACGAGAAAAGTCAGAGCTCCAACGGGATTAAAACCCGTGACTTCCCGTTTGCGGTTCGATGCTCTAACAACGACAAAACAATTAAGACCTCCAACGGGATTCAAACCCGTGTCTCCTCGATAGATAGGGATACGATAATATAAGATCGACGAGCAAGCTCAAATGGAATTCAAACCGCTCTAAGATCGGCGAGAAAAATCAGAGTTCCAACGGAATTCAAACCCGTGACTTCGCGTTTATAGCGGTTCGATGCGTTAACAACGGAAAACCAATCCAGAGTTCCAACGGGATTCAAACCCGTGACTTCGCGTTGGCGATTCGATGCTCTAACAGAGGCAAGACAATTATCAGCTCGGACGGGATTCCAACCCGTGTCTCCTCGACATATAGGGATACAATGCTCTATCAAGATCGACGAGAAAATCGGAGCTCAAACGGTATTCAAACCCATCTAAGATCTGCGAGAAAAATCACAGTACTAGTTCCAACGGGAAAACCCGTGACTCCGCGTCCAGCGGTTCGATGCTCTGACAACGTCAAAACAATTCAGAGCTCCGACGGCATTCAAACACGTGTCTCCTCGGTATATACTTATTATAGGGATGCAATGCTCTATAAAGATCGACGAGAAAAATCGGAGCTCAAACGGTATTCAAACCGATCTAAGATCTGCGAGAAAAATCACAGTTCCAACGGGATTCAAACCCGTGACTCCGCGTTAGCAGTTCGACGCTCGGACAACGGCAAAACAATTCAGAGCTCCGACGGGATTCAAACCCGTGTCTCCTCGATATATTGGGATACGATAATCCAAGATCGACGAGAAAAATAAGAGCTCCAACGGAATTCAAGCCGCTCTAAGATCGGCGAGAAACTTACCGTTCCAACGGGATTCAAACCCGTGACTCCGCGTCAAGCGGTTCGGTGCTCTGACAACTTCAAAACAATTCAGAGCTCCGTCGGGATTCAAACCCGTATCTCCTCGATATATAGAGATACAATGCTCTATAAAGATCGACGAGAAAGATCAAGAGCTCCAACGGAATTCAAATCGCTCCAAGATCAGCAAGAAAAATCGGTCAGAGTTCCAACGGTATTCAAACCCGTGACTTCGCGTTAGCGGTTCGATGCTCTAACAACGGCAAAACAATTCAGAGCTCCAACGGGATTCAAACCCGTGTCTCCTCGATAGATAGGGATACGATACTGTAAGATCGACGAGCAAAATCAGAGCTCAAACGGAATTCAAACCGCTCTAAGATCGGCAAGAAAACTCAGAGTTTCAACGGGATTCAAACCCGTGACTCCGCGTTAGCGGTTCGATGATCTGACAACAGCAAAACAATACAGAGCTCCCACGGCATTCAAACCCGTCTCTTCTCGATATGTAGGCATGCAATGCTCTATAAAAGAAAAATGAGAGTTCCAGCGGGATTCAAACCCGCGTCTCCGCGTTACATAGGGACACAATGCTCTATAAAGATCGACGAGAAAATCGGTGCTCAAACGGTATTCAAAAGCATCTTAGATCGGCGAGAAAAGTCAGAGTGCCAACGGGATTCAAACCCGTGACCTCGCATTGGCGGTTCGATGCTCTAACAACGACAAGACAATTAACAGCTCCGACGGGATTCCAACCCGTGTCTCCTCTACATATAGGGATACAATCCTCTATAAAGATCGACGGGAAAAATCGGAGATCAAACGGTATTCAAACCCATTTCAGATCCGCGAGAAAAATCAGAGTTCCAACGGGATTCAAACCCGTGACTCCGCGTTTACAGCGGTTCGATGCTTTAACAACGGAAAACCAATTCAGAGTTCCAACGGGATTCGAACCCGTGACTTCGCGTTGGCGATTCGATGCTCTAACAGAGGCAAGACAATTAACAGCTCCAACGGGATTCCAACCCGGGTCTCCTCGACATATAGGGATACAATGCTCTATCAAGATCGACGAGAAAATCGGAGCTCAAACGATATTCAAACCCATCTAAGATCCGCGAGAAAAATCAGAGTTCCAACGGGATTCAAACCCGTGACTCCGCGTCCAGCGGCTCGATGATCTGACAATGTCAAAACAATTCCGAGCTCCGACGGCATTCAAACCCGTGTCTCCTCGATATATACTTATTATAGGGATACAATGCTCTATAAACATCGACGAGAAAAATCAGAGCTCAAACGGTATTCAAACCCATCTAAGATCTGCGTGAAAAACCACAGTTCCATCGGGATTCAAACCCGTGACTCCGCGTTAGCGGTTCGACGCTCGGACGGAGACTCCGACGGGATTCAAACCCGTGTCTCCTCGATATATTGGGATACGATACTCCAAGATCGACAAGCAAAATAAGAGCTCCAACGGATTCAAACCGCTCTAAGATCGGCGAGAAAACTTAGCGTTCCAACGGGATTCAAACCCGTGACTCCGCGTCAAGCGGTTCGATGCTCTGACAACTACAAAACCATTCAGAGCTCCGACGGGATTCCAACCCGTGTCTCCTCGATATATAGGGATACGATGCTCTAAGATCGACGAGAAAAATTAATTTGAAGTTGCATTAATGTAATCCCATGCTGGGTGGAAGGTTTCGTGCGTTCCACTTGGTGCTTGTCTACTTGCACGCTCCCGAGGTACGGTTGCAGCACTGTTGGGGCTAGGGACTATGCACCTGAATTGGAAACCCACCCTTTCTGCTACTGCACGTTGGTATCATGAGTACCATACGAGTCAACTCAGAAGATCATGTGATCTGAGAGGCAGAGAGGACTGGTTCTTGTTCCTCATGAGGTGGTACTTCCCTCAGAACGCTTTCAGGCTCTAACCCCCAGAGGACTGCCTGTATTCAAGTGGGGATTACACATTCCGAGCCGACTAATGAAAATCAAAGAATCCTGAAAAAAAAACAAGGCTTCCAAAATAATTCACACCCGTAACCTCCACGAAAGTGGTGCAATTGTCTAAAATGGGCCAGAAAAATCAGAGCTCCGACTGGATTCAAACCCGAGTCTCCTCGATATATAGGGATACAATGCTCTATAAAGATCGACGAGAAAAATCAGAGCTGCAACGGAATTTAAGCCACTTTAAAATCGGCGAGAAAACTCAGAGTTCCAACGGGATTCAAACTCGCATCAAGCCGTTCGATGCTCTGACAACGTCAAAACAATTCAGAGCTCCGACGGGATTTAAACCCGTGTCTCCTCGATATATACTTATTATAGGGATATAATGCTCTATAAACATCGACGAGAAAAATCGGAGCTCAACGGAATTCAAACCGCTCTAAGATCGGCGAGAAACTTTGAGTTCCAATGAGATTCAAACCCGTGACTCCGCTTCAAGCGGTTCGATGCTCTGACAACGTCAAAACAATTCAGAGCTCCGACGGGATTCCAACCCGTGCCTCCTCGATACATACTTATTATAGGGATACAATGCTCTATAAAGATCGACGAGAAAAATCGGAGCTCAAACGGTGTTCAAAGCCATCTAATTTCGGCCAACAAAAAAAACAGAGCTCCAACGGGATTCAAAGCCGTGACTTCGCGTTAGCGGTTCGATCCTCTGACAACGGCAAAACAGTTCAGAGCTCAAACGTGATTTAAAGCTGTCTCTCCTTGATATATAATGTACGATGCCGTAATGTCGGCAAGAAAAATCAGAGCTCCAACGGGATTCAAACCCGTGACTCCGTGTTAGCGGTGTGATGCTCTAAGATCGGTGAAAAAACGTCATAGCTCCAACGGGATTCAAACCCATGCCTTCCCGGTAACGTTTGCAAAGAAGCGTTCAAAAAAATTCAAATTCGAGTCAGTTTAAGCTAAGCATTCAACGTATACTGGTTGCTGCGATGATCACTCACTTGTTGATATGTAGATCCTCAGTTCAAACATATGAAATTTCATGTATTCTCCAATTTGAGCCATTAGGGATATCGTCTTGAATCGAAACCTTTTAATTTTTGAAAACAAAAATTAACAATTAACATTTACAGATATTCCTTATTTTATTTCAACAATTATTCCATGCAGTCGTGATTTCTGGAAATGAGAACATCATGCATGATAAGCAATCTCATATCCCATGAGCGCTTGTAGAAGAATACTTTTTTGTTACTAATGTACCAGTTATGATTCACATTAGACAGGAAGAAGACCTCGCGCAGTGTGAACGTCTCAACCCTCCTACGTGGGGGAGGGGGGAGAGAGGAGTGGGAGAATCAGTGAAAAATGAGGATGCAGGCTAAGGGTGACTCAATCAATCAATCAATCAATCAATCAATCAATCAATCAATTAACTTTATTTAAAGCACGGTAAATGGCTCAGCAAGCTGTTTGTATGTACTGCCGCGGGTAATGATTGGCTGCAAGACTGACATGGTTATGTAAAAGTGTTGGGACTTGGTAGGTTAGAGGGCGAAATCTACAATACTACGTAGATATATAATGGACATGTATAAATTCACTCTATCTGAAGGCAATTGAAAGGCAGGTCCTTTTTTATGGTTATGTATTTAAAAGTAATGTCATGTAAAACTATAAGGTAATATATGTATTATAGGTGAGGCCATGTATGACTTATGTATGATTCTTTAAGCTTGTGTAGGTCCATGTATGGTTATATACTTTTATCGGTAAGACAGATGCATTTGTTCTCAGAAAAAGTTGCTCTGCCTATGGTCAATGCAGAAATGGCGCCCAAAACTTTGTACACCTTAGCCTCGTGTAGGTGTTTATAAACAAATTATATTTTTCGTGAATGTGAGGGTTAGGATGTATAAGTATGACGTCATTAAAACGACAAAGGAGTAACGCCCTTGTAACTGGCAAGGTGTTAAGGTTCTACTTCCGGTGTTTCGTGATCTCTGGTCTTTCGGAAGCTTCCGAATATTAGTCGGAACCTTGAAATCAGTCGTCGTATCATTTTCGGACATTTCGACAATGAAAATCTCAGAGACTCAAAGGACAGTGCAGAATGCAACACCAAACGTGATTCCTAGCCTTTTCTTGACAGTGGTAACACGATACTTTTGTTTATTTGTAATATGATACTTTTGTTTTTCTTCGAAATGTTGTAACATGATACTTTGCTTCTCCGCATCGCTGATTTTCAACGCAAAGCGTCATATTTTGTTATTTATTAAACACGCACCAAAGTGTTTTATTGAAAGACAACAAGCGGATCAAATGGAAAAAGTATATCTTTCGAAAGGGTTTTTAAAACGTAGTACAGTTAGTACATTGTTCTCTGGTTGTTACGAAATTTGTGCCGAAAATCCCGGTGAAAGATTTTGCATATTTAATTACGAACGGTTCGTGAAATATTTACCAGAGCTGGTACGTCTGCAATGAAAGCTGGGGCTCCGGAATTACTATACCCTGCGTTCTTGAGTATGTGGCCTCCTTTACTTCAAATTCTTAAATGCCGCAGCATGTAAAACTCTACATCTTCGTACCTTCTTCACCACCATGAAAATTTCCGAACAGTTTTCCGCTTAAAACCCACACACAACGTTCTACGCCAGAGCTACATAAACACCGAGTGCAGGAAACATCATGCCAACACCGCCCAATAAAATACCAAGTTTATACGAAAATAAAGATGGCCGTCCCTTGAATCAGAAACAAATATCGATCGATAGTATCCTAATTCTGATTGGTGTGAAATACACCGCTCGTCCATCCATCCATCCATCCACTAACCTGCGATCATGCCCTCCCTCCCTACTTATCATCTCTGGGAAGGAGGGCATGATACATTTCTTGTACGGATCGCATGCAGAAAAGCCAGATTTTGGCTTTTTGTCTGATTGGTCGAGAAACAATTCTTATGACGTGCCTGTATTCTCATTGACTGTCTTGTTTAAATGAGGCTTCCGGTCGAGACAGTTCGAACGATTGTAACGATTTTGCTGAAATCCTGACAAAGTTACGGCATAATTCTCAAAAAGGCCGAGCACAGAGAGCGTTTTTAAATGCTTACAAGACGCGTAATTTGTTTGCGTGGAGATGTTTTGGTGTTTAGCCCAACGGGTTTTTCAAATAATTTCAAAGGTGTAAATGTTATAGAAATAATTCGTTTTAGTTACTGAAATAACCCCCGCGAACACCAGTTCAATCTTCTTCCAAATAAATTTTCATTTTAATACGCGAGGAAGTTTTTTTTATATATAGTTGTTGCGTGTCCAACGAATTATTTTGCAGCCATTTTTCGCGCCTGGTGGAAATCCGAGCCACGAAATTAAAGCCAATTAACTGCAGTGGTTTTGACAGCTGACTTAGGAGGCAGATGGCGGCCGGTTCAACAAATATATCAGGCATAATTTTTTTCTTCTTCATCAGTTAAAAAAAGAAAACGTCTAAAAAAATTTGCCTGATCGCACGTTATCCATCCACCAATCCACCCATCCATCCACTGAACAGCGACATACGTCCGTACGCCGACTAAGAGTTATTTTTTGAACTCAAATAAAATAGAGCTCTGCCAATTCATCTAAAAAATGCGTCAAATATTTCAAAATTTCTTCCAAAAATCGACCCGAGTTAGAGTAAAAACTCGTATTTCAAGCATTTTCCTTTCACGGTATCCGGGAGAGCTGGTGACCGGTACGGGAGACCGGTAGATTCATTCTGTAAACGTGAGATTCCCGGATAATCCGGGAAAGTTGGCAGGAATTAACTTTAGGAGCTAGTTACACGGTCTAGAAGCTTAAAAACAGAAAAACTAATGTGGGCTGCATAAACCACAGGTTTTTCATAAAGGAATTTAATTAAGGATACTTTATTTGGACAATCAAATTAACGGGACATGCTATCGATCATGTGGTAATTTTACGGTCTAGCTACCAACTTAACTGTTCAAATTTCAAAATTTTTACGGTCTGCCAACTTAATCGAATTTTTAGAAATAATAAAGTTAATTACTTCTTACATCGAAGGCGACATGCATTGTTGTCACGTTCCAGTCTCATTGAAAAATGTGCTAATGCGGAGAGGATGAAGGAAAAGTTGAAACGCTGAACTGAGCTTGGATGCTTCCACGGCAATTTTACTTTAACATGCTTTCCGTTGACGATTTCGAGGAGAATCTGCAAGAGGAATATGGGAAGATATTTAACAACATCGCGTATATTAGAGAAAGAAAGCGTAAACATCACGTCCGTGAGCGAGAAAATGGCAAAAACAGGGGAAAAAACCTTTGTCTGACCTCATCTCACGAGAAGGGTGAAGAAACGATTGAGCAACTAAGCGACGAGTTTCCGCAAACAACTGTCAAGTTGCAATCTCAGAGCGTGGAACAAGAAAAAAATACCAGAGGGAGCACAACTTCCAAAACTGATCACTGGGAAGTAGAGGGGCAAAGAAGAGTACAACCACCCGAAAGCGAATCTCACTGCACCCAGTCATTGTACGAGAAAGTTGCGATAGATTTGGAAACAGCTTTTGACAAATTATCGATGATTAATCTAAACCCTACCAGTGAGAAAAATTTGAAAGTAGAGAAAAACTCTGAAGCTACTTTGGAAGTTCAGACCAAGCACACCACTGAGCAAGAGAAAGCCGCCCTACGAAACGTCATGATTCAATTGGTGGTTTTCACGTCACGCAAGTATCACGCAAATTTCACGCACGCAATAAATAAAATCGCTTACCATTCAATAAATTGAGTCAAGAAATTGAAATATCGTAGAAGAGTAATAAATAAACAACCTGCCAAAGTTTCGGGGATGTACGATATTCCGAACTCGAGTTATTCGGCAAAGTGTATCACTGAAAATTATAGTGTTTAGTATGGAGACGCCATGTTGGAGCCCCTCTGAGGGACTCCAACATGGCGGCCGGAAACCAGTGGAAACATCTGGAGCTTACTTTGACTCTCTCAAAACGTTTCCTCTCGTTGTTAAACTTGAAAACATTCGCATAAACACTTCCCTCAACATATTGGCTACTTAGAACTCGAAAACGTAAGGCGAATCGATATTTTCGCTCACGTACAGAAACAATGCCGATGTCACGCATTGTGAAAAATTTGAAATTCAAAATGTTCTATTTTCAAAACAAAGCCGTCTACCGAGCTGAAAACAGGCCAGCAGATATATGTTTAAAAATGACTTTTACCTGATGAAGTTGAAAACTCAAAAGTTTTAATTTTAGTTTTCTCTGACGTCACGTGAAAACCAAGAATACAAAACAGTTCATACTAAACACGACACACTGTACATTTGGACCGCGTGCGTGTAGAGAGCTGTAAAGAAGGTTTTCACACTTAGAACTGGGAAAGGATAGTTTAAACTTTTATTATCTTTTGGAGTGAATTCGTGAAACCCAATAGACCTTTTTCATAATGGCGGACGATTTTAATTATTCTTTTGTATATGTGTTAATTAGCCCTACTAACCTCACTTTAACGAAAAAATTCTATTGAATTTTGCACATGCTGACGAGGCTAGTAGGGCTCATTATCATAAGAATAAAAGAATAATTTGTCGGGCGCCATTATGAAAAGGGTCTATTGTATCTTTTGTAGCGTATCGATAATTTGTTTTGTTTCTTTTCAAAGCGGCATGATGACGAAATTCCTGAAATTAATGAAGTGCGCAGTGAGAAAGTGAATTTAATAACTTCTTTGTTTCTGAAACAACTGGTTACATCAATTTAATTGAAAAATCATACCAGCATGGTCGATGTATTATTCTAGCGCAAACAATCTTGTAATTAAATTCTTAGAGGGAGAGCAAATAACACTAAATGCTGCTAAATTTCAGACCGTTTTCTGTTATGCAAAGTTAAGTACACTAGAGGCGTTACCTTCCGTCACAACTTTGGACGCTTGACGTCACCGTTTAAATTGTTCCCAGGATCTCGCTCGAGCTGTGAGCTCGCAAAAGCACGTGAAAGAGCAAACCCTGACTGGCTGTTGCAGACCGATACTTTTAAAGGGTATTTATTTATTAACTTCGCCTCACTGAACAAAAAAAAACACTAAATCAATGAGAAATGAAAAGGTAAAGTTACTTGGCACCGCATCAGCTAAGGCCTATTACTGAGGGCCCGTATTAAGAACTACAGAAAACAAGTAAAACAAGTTCCAAACGTTTACTCATTCGAACTTCTCCATCAGTCCAGTTACTTAAATTTTTCGCATAGAATTCTTATAAAGCAGGGTCTGAACGATCCCACCTGAAGCAGGTCTGTATGATATGTACTACACAACACACCTGAATAAAATTCCTTCACTTTAATTGAAACTAAAGTGTTAACATTTCGACAATCGGTCAAATGATGTCTTAAAAATACAACTGGTTCTTTAAAATCAAGAGGGGTTTTTCTTTTACAATACAACGCCCTCTTTGAGTGACAATAATTATGTAGCTTGAGTAAATAGCCGTTTCAATCCATGCTCTCGTTTCTCCCCACGTTGGGGAATCATTACACATTCGATCCAAATTCTAGACTTAACGATATTCAGCGAACTCTTGTTAGCTGATGCTTGGTTTTTAATGAACCTATCAAGGAGGGAGAGGACAGGCATAGGCGGAGCATTTAAACTGAGCTCAAATTTGTTTCTTTAAATGCCCTACTCCAGGGCATTCGCGAAAGGCCGAAATGGTCAATAATATAAACGACAAATAATTTTATTAGAGTATAGTATAGTATTTTACTGTTTTTTAGAAGTATACCAATTAAAGATTAAAGAGTCCACTAAAAAGGTGCCCTAGCTATGCCCAGCCTCCACTGCCGCCCTGCGGCTTAACATTCATAGATGCACAAGTTGACAACACGAACCAGTCAGACACAACTCACACATGTCCTCTGCATAACGAACTGAGCATAGTTCAGAAAAGTCTGCTCGTCCAAGCTATATAGAATACTATGTACAACAATTCCACTTTAAATATCTTTTAAGCACATAACGTAGCATCAATCTGCGTGACAGTGGGAAGGGCGAGTTTGACTTTTCGCCTGTAGGCCAAGTCTTTCCAGATTGGATTTCTCTCCAGGTAAATTGTTTGTAGCTTGGTGCAGTTTTTGAACTGGTCCAGATCTTCCCACGAGTCCAGCTGATTGTCATTGAACTGTGAGAAGAAAATAACACGTAACAGCTTACAACAAGGATTTCACAAATCTTAAGCTAACATAAAGTCAGGGCTGATCCTTTCCACAATCGTGCTTTTAATTCAAGCTCTCTCTCATAAAAATGCCTGTACTGCAGGCTAATTGGCCAACCGCACTGCTTCTCCACTCTGATTGGATCAGGATGATGGAACTGATATCCCGCTACATGTACATGGGTCGAACTCAATTTATAAAATACCCTATGAGCAGCAGCCCCTTCAATAAAATAACAGAATCTGACGCTTTGAAGGCAATTCCAAACATTCCTACAGGATGTTGGAAGATCACTTTAGAACTTTCACCTTCGGCAAATAATGTGCAAACTCTTCTTGTGACCTTTATGAGTGGACAAGCACTTAAATAATCTGTGAACCTGTTGATATTATTTAGGAAGATGAGACGGTTTTACCAAACAGAGAGAGCTTGAATTCAAAAATACAAACCGCCTTACTAGTACCTTGCAAACAACAGAGGAAATGTTGTGTAAACTGCAGCAAGCAAGCTGTAACAAACATACCCAGAATTCCTCCAAGTTCACTAGATGGGAAACATTCTTGATCCTTTTTATCCTGTTAGATGCTAAGTCCAGTGTTTTAAGGTTCGTCTGAGCAAAAAAATAAATAAATAAATAAAAATCACACAAAATCAGCAGCAGAAGACACAGGTTGTTAATGCAGGGTTGCAAATAATTTTTTCCCATGAAAGGATATCTGTCCAACTAAGTAGTTAAGCCAGCATTTTTATTGTACAAAACTGTAGGGATGTCTGAAATCATACAATGTGCAAATTTATCTGCAGCCAGTTGCCTAATACTAGTTGTGAGAAGGGCCATGCCAGCTGGGCTAATATCATTATTTTGTTTAGACAGTCCACCTCACCCCCCCCCCCCCCCCCCCAGCCCCTAGCTTACAAAATGAGGACAGTTGATGGGGAACTCAAGTTTAAATAGATAAATACTCTAGATATAAACTCATAATCATTCCTCCAGGTTGAGTATCTGACTTACCAGGTTATCAAGCCCTTCTATTTCCTCAATACCATTATGACTGATGTAGAGTTCCTCTAAGTTTACCAAACTGTCCAAGCCTTCAAGCTTGATGATACGATTGCTCTATAAATATAACATACATGTCGTGTTTCGATTTTATCTTTGGTTCTTGAGTATGCTATGCTTGCGAGAAGTGCATGCTCTTGTTCTTGAGTATGCTAATGATTAATTTTATGGAACAAAGAAAAATAAAAAATGAACCACATTTACATCAAAAGACACATAGATACTCAAAAGCTAAAGACGTTCTAAAAAGACATTATTTTATCGACTTGATTACAAACCTGTATACTGAGAAGCTTCAGGTTTGTGAGGCAACCAAGATTCTGCAAATAAAGGAATAAACAGCCAATAATATTTAATTTTGATTCATACATGCAGTCATACACTCGAACAGTGCCATGCTCCTGTGCCACAAATGGTAACTGTACAGTAAATATACATGTGCAGCTATAATACCGTCACCAGTCATGTATATAAAATAATTTTCAGCCTGTGCTAATAAGCTCATAAAAAGACTTTGCCAGGTAACCAAAACATTCATGATGACCCTGATGAATACTTCTTATTCAAATCAATATAGCAGCCAATCACAGCAAAACAAAACACTATTGACTTATTGATCATCTTTTTTGACAACTTCCGTCCTTGCAATCATCAAAGTCTCAGCTACTCGGAGCGCACGAGTTGTAAAACAAAATGCTCATACTCGTACTCCGTCTAAGGGGAGAAAGGTACATTGGGAATATCCCTATGTTAAGCACCAACCCGTGATACGAGGCCGGACCACAACACCAGGAACCTTGTTCCCTACTCTTTGCGAGAAGTGCATGGGTTCTTTAGCGTCCCTTGCTTGCCGTAACACTGAAGATGCAGGAGACGGGACCTACGGTTTTTCGTCCTTACCCGAGAAGACTAGAATGTCTAACCATTTGCAGTTGTCATTGCAAAGGCAGCACATTCTCCTCAGTTATTTTAAGACCCTGAGTGTTGGTCCGGTCTGGGTATCAAACCCGAGACCTTCCGCACAACAGTCCGGCGCTCTACCAACTGCTCAGCGGCGGTACCTGATACTGCAGGCAGAATGTAGACTTGTAGAAATCCAGAAATCTGTTCATCTCTGTTCATCTCTAGAGTGCCTGCCTTCTAACCTTGTCAGCAATAAAAAAGACACTTGCTGGTAATCGGATACCCACCTCAAGTTTTGTAATTTTGTTCTTTCCAACAAATAAGCTGTGAACCTGTGTGAGCCCTTCAAATCCTTCCAGAACCTTAAACCAATATTAAACAAATAGGAAAATAAGCCATCTTTAAATACAAATTAGAACAACTGCAAACTTAGTACATTTTAAACATCTTTTCTTACCCTTATTCTGTTTGCACCAAGCTCAACCATTTCTAGCTGTGTAAGATTCTGAAGACCTTCAATCTTAGAAATCTTGTTTGAAACAAGAAATAACTTCTTCAGTTTTGTTAAACATCCCAAGTTTTCTATTGTCTTGATCAAGTTGAAAGAGAAATCCACACTCCTGAAAATACATAATATTAATAATTGGGTTTAGCAGACTCATTCGATGTTTTTTAGTTAAAATCTTGGGAAACTTTTAGGCCGACCTGTCTTCCTTTCCCTAGATACCTTTCAAACCAGTTATAAGATTAGAATTGGCTGACCAGACTGGTCCATTCATGAAGAGAATCCTGTTATTAATCAGAACTGTTCTGCCAGATATGTAGACTCTATATCAGCCAGTTCCTCCCCGAAGTTCAGGGAGGAGCGCGTGCTAATAACGGCTGGTAATCAAGCCTACCAGATACATGTATGTCTTCCTAAAAAAGTTAATTGCAATCCACCCTTCTTACACAACTTTATAAAAATTGCAGAAACCTCTCAAGGCCTACCGGGTATTTATTCTTAAAATATACCAGTCGGGCCAGACTAATGATAATATCATGAGTAGAAAATAAACAATAAAAATTTAACTGTTGTTTGTTCTTGTTGATGATGCCAGCTTAACTGTGTGGTCTTACATGAGATTGACAAGGTTGTCCAGTCCCTCAATCTGTGCAATCTGATTATCATAAAGGTCAAGATCCTCCAATGTTGTTAATGAGCTGAGTCCTTCTAGCTTGGTGATAGTATTTCGTCTTAAACAAAGGGACTGAAATCAAAGAAGAGAGAAGTACTCTAATTTCTGTAAGTGATACCAAGTTACACAGATATACATGCTGAGAAAGATGATTTATAATAAAGTACCTTTACACAAGTCAGCCTTTCAAAGTTCTCTAGTTTTTCAATTTTTGCATGAACAAGGTCAACTTCCTGCAAAATTCAAAGATTAACTTTCAGTTGGATTATTTTTAATCTGTTTTTGTTTGAAGTCTGTTTTCAGTAAATTATTGTCAAACTTCCTAGTAGGTGGGTGGGTGGGTAGCTAGAAATGTACATCACTTAGCTATTGCCTCACGAGTCTACAACAAATATGACAATGCGATGAAGAAATTCATGTTCAGTTATGGGATATACCATAACAAGCTCACGTCTATTTGTTAATTTTAGGATACTTGCCCCATCAACTATAAAAGTAACTATTCTCCACAAGGGGCATGTGACTACAACATAAGTTCAATACAAGTACAGGGTTCAGGATTCGTATTTGCTTGTAGATGAAACTGAAGGCAAAACCAAAGGTCTGTGTTAATTTTTTTTATTTTTTTTCTCGTCCCCAAAGGGATAATAGCATCGTTTATTTTGAAATAGGGTAAGGGCTTCAAGAACTAGGCCACACAAAATGAGGTCAGCCTTGCATCAAAGCGCACCATACTGCTTTTAGCATTAAGCAGCAAGGAATATTTCTACTCCCCCCTAGATGGGATGGGAGTCCAGTGCACTAACCATTAGGTCACCATGCCTCTCACAGTAAGAACCCAGCCAAACACTTACAGATACAATAGCTATATTACTGGAATTAAAAGTAATCTAACTCACAATATTCCGATAAGCCCTAAGGATAACGTTTTTGTGGGGTTGTGTGGCCTACTCCCCCAACCACAGGCAAGGGGATGACAGCAGTTATCTGCACCTGGTTGGGACGGTAGCAGGAGGCTTTGCGCCCAATCAAGTTTGCACCCAACACTAGTCAGAAAAAAAACAAGGATTATTTGTCGTTCTTTAAGCGCTGCAGAGTGAAAACACTGATTATTTTCTGTTCTTTAAACATGAACTAGGGCGCGAACTCAGGCGATGCGAAATCGGTACAATCCATCAAGCTTACGAGAGCTGCTACACTACCGCTTTACAGGTGCAGCTAAAAAGGTGCACTTTACAAACCATTTCCAAAAATCGAATATAATTGTTTGCAGATTTGTTTTTTGCAATTTTTATGGTTTGTAAAAGGGACCTTTTTGGGAAAAAAAGGAAGCCAGAACTTTTGAACTTTTCAGCCCTGCAAGAAAAATGAGCTTCAGGAAATTTAAAGTTATGTACAGCTGGTCTGTACAAGGTATGTGATGTCGTAACTAACCTCTGCATCTGGTTCCACGCTAAGTATTCGAGCTTGACCAGACTCTGTCGTAAGAATTAGAGTTAATACGTGATGTAGTACCTAACTTCAAGGGAATTTAACAAACAGACAGCTGTGTTTACCTTCTTCATTTGGGGAAGTAGGAGATGAAGGTTTGCTTACCTCCATTTCCACTTTCAATATTCAAAATTAAGTCCTGGCCAGCGGTATCACAGACCTGTTGTATATGTCTACACTAAATGTCAAGACATTCAGAAATGCAAGATGGCGGCTGATTGAGGTCGAGAAGTTTGCTAAAACATGTCAGGACATTCCCCTTCACCCACCCCTGAAAGGGCAATTTATGGATTTGTACTATATTTAGGCACTTATTTTGGATTTGGTGAGTACCGACTGGTGGGGTTTTTATAATTGCCATAGGCTATCAACATATGTCACGCAACATTTTAATTTTCATTGCTTTTCATTAAAACAAAAATTCATCTCGATAGATCGATTAATCGTACCGAGTTTAGTACACCTAGGAAGTTTGTTAATACTCTGTTGCAAACTCTCGGAAATACGAGAGCCCTAAAATGCCAAAATAAACAATTTTGGCGTTTTCGGCCTCTCAAATTTCCCAGAGTTTGCAACGGAGTATAATTTTATCAAACTTCCAAGGTGTACTAAATTATAACCGATTGTTGTCAAACTTTGCAGGTTTACGATAAACCGTTTATTGGAGACGAATTTTTTTAATTAAAAGCACTGAAAATTGGTATTTTTGCGTGACATCCGTAAAACGGCCCATGGTGAAAACCTGTTAAAAATAGAAAAATATCGAATTGGTCTGAATCATTATTTTCCTCTGGTTTACTTTACGTTTTAATCACCAGGCCTGTATTTCATGTGGGCTTGCGTTCCAGAAGAATGGCTTCATAGTATTGGAATAACTTATCTTCCTCAAAGGTACAACAACAACAACAATCTTTATTTGACTAACAACAAAAAGTCATTATAATTTAACAAAAATAAAATTGTACATAAACTTTTGTTTATAAACCTATAAGGTAGATCAATTTAAGCTTATATTGAGACAAATCATTTCTTTAGATTATTAAGTATAGTTTTATATATTAATCATTATCTGTTTTTTATTTTTTTAAACATTTAAAGAACTGACTCATGCTTTCAGCTCAAGCTATCTCCCAGGTACCCACGCCCTTTTACATGACTTGTGATGTTGTTTGATTTAGGACACTTTACAATTTAACTTGTGTAAATATCTTTGGTTTTGTTTATTAGGTACTGGGTTTTAGCTGGACCAATTTATCTTTGTGTTGCATTTTTATTTGTGGCTCTCTTTTATGTGGCCTATAATTTCACCATCACTCTCCCAGTAGATTCCATCAACACAATAACAGGTAACACTTTTTCCAGAGCTTTATCTTGATATATGAGAAATTATGCCTACTGGCCATCATTCAAGATTAGAATCTACAATAACAACTCAAGTCTCTCTCTTTAAAAAATGTTAGATCTCCTAGACTCTGCAAGGTCCAGGCATGTTTTATGTTGCTAGCAGAAATTGACTGGGAGGTATGGACCCTAACTCCAACTCCCACATTTGTTCTCTCAGTTTAGGCGTACTTAACAATTCTTAACAATAATTGATTTTGAGAAACAATAGAGCTTGTTTTTTGGATCAATTATCATACCTGGGAAAACCCTTACCCCCCACCCCAACCCCCTTGACCTAATGTTTCTACACTAAAGTCACAAGTCACTGAGAAACGTGGGCTAGCAGGGTTCATACTCTCTTTGAGCTTTTGAAATTCCATGACTTTCCATGACCTTTTCCATGACTTGTCCAAGTTTTCCATGACCTAAATTTGAGCATTTACTAGGAAATCATCTTTCATTTTGGGTATGTTTTAACGATTTTGTTCACAAAAGAACTTAATTGATTTTGTACTTTTTTAATAAACATAATTTTCCATGACTTTCCATGACCCACATTAAAATTCCATGACTTTCCAGGCCTGGAAAATGAAATTCTAAAATTCCATGACTTTCCAGGTTTTCCATGACCTGTACGAACCCTGGCTAGGGTGGGGTGGGTGGGGTTTTTCCTAGGAACGATGATTGATCCACTTGTTTCATTTTGTTATTTTTTTAGATAAGCATGCTCGATATCTGGATCATAAAACAAAATCCATCCCTGCTGGGTCAGTTCCACCACTCCATGATATTCCACTCAGCCAAGTGAACAGGGTTCTCTATAAAGACTCAGAAAACAACGGCTTTCAGCCAAGGTGATGAGGGCATAGCCAAACATAAAGGAGCCTTAACATGGTACATGATCATGTTTGTCAAGTTGACAAACATGATCATGTACCATGTAAATTCAGTTATTGTTTAGTTTTGTAATCAGTAAGCCAGCTAGCCTGCATTGCAACTGGACGTGTCACATAATCCTCAGTATAAGCCAGCAAGTGACAGTAGAACTCTGAAACACAGGCAACCCTGGGCTGTTATTTGGGACAAACATAAAACATTCAATAGCCCGCTTTCACTATATTAAAATTCAGCTTGAATTAATAAACAGGCATTTTTATTTTCTTTGTTTGTGTCCTCACTACCACGCTGAATTTTAATATATCAAAAGTGGCCCATTGAAAACATGTCCATAGTACCAGTAATTAGATGGCAGGACTAGTGAATTTAGCAAAACTGTGAATAACAGCTACCCAAAAAATCTGTTATTAATCTGACAGTCGACTGTTGGGAAGGACAAGTAGGGAGTCAAGTTCAAATGTGGCACTTCAACAGAAAGAATGGAGACCATTAGATTCTACGACGAGGGCGACTACGAGTTGAAGTTTTTTCGCTCGTACTAACCAAGCAGCCTCACCAGAAAACTTCATTTTCCTTTTTATCAGCAGCAAAGTTAGCACGGTCATTTTTATTGAAGGCAGTTACAGGCCTTCTCCTTATCGCAAAATGATGAAACAAACATTATGATAACTTGTTTTCACCACTACGAGTTTCAGTGAGAATGTCGTAGTGGCGAAAACAAGTTATCAAAATGTTAGTAGTTTTATCATTTGGCGATCAGGAGAACCCTAGCTCCTTTCCATTAAAAACCACCGTGTAAACTTTGCTGATGATGAAAAGGAAAATGAAGTTTTCTGGTGAGGCTATTTGGTTAGTACGAGCGAAAACACTTCAAGTCAAATCTCGTACTCATAGTTGTCCTCGTTGTAGAATCTAAAGGTCTCTATTATCATTGTTAGGAGTACAATGCTATAAAATTGACCAGCCCATTAAGTAGGTAAGAGAATGGAGACAGCCTCTTAAACCTGTGAGACAACAGATATCGTGCACACAGATTTTGTAAGAACTCTTTAATATTTGGTTTGATTAACCTTGAGACAAGATGGAATAACTGCAGTAAGAGACAATAATTTTCATAACTACATGCACTTTGTATATTAATGTTACAAAATCCTTTTTTCACGAAGAACAAGTGATATGAGCTCCTTACAAGCATTGAATCTTTACTATTAACAATGATTAGCATCCAATCCACACAATCTCGCTATAAGCTGTATTGGGGAATATTGGATCCCAGCTTTGGTTTGTTGTTGTTGTCTTTGTACAGACCTTGCTTGATAAGATTAGCCATAATGTCTACCTCTGACACACATCCATATTCCCCAGTACAGCACTGGTTCCAGAAAATATGCATGCATAGAATGCTAACTTGAAATTATGTGGTCTCAAATGCTTGAGTTAAATGTTATTACCTATAATCAGTAGACAACTTGTTTTAGGCTGGTGAACATTGAATAAAGTGACTTTATGACAGGATGTAAAGTAACTGTTGCTAATAACATTGTTACCTCAGTATAGCCAGGTCTCAAGGTACTATTTGTCTCGTTAGTTGTGTTGAAATTGATTTTACCGTTGCTCAGTTCAAATCAACACCATATGCAATCTACAGTGTAGAGCCTACTCAGGTAGTCAAACAGAGTTCATTTTACAAGGAAGCCAAAACCTCCAGTATTTAAAAAGACTGACAACCTGCCAGATCATGGCTTCCAAAAGATACTGTTCTATTAAAATGCTTTTTTGGTGGTTACTTTTCACTGGGTCCTCAATCTGTGAAAAATATTGATACCAGCAAATTATACAAAAGTTCTAGGGATTTTAGAAATCCCCAGGGTGTAGCTAATTAATTTTCACATCAGAAATTGAAGATTGTTTCAGTGTTTGGTCAAACAAGTCACTAGGCCTACAAAACTACTTTTGGCGTTTGTTGAGAACACTGAAGAGTTCTTGTTGCATTTGTCTCTGTTTTCCTTGATCTGCAAGGCTATTGACACTCCTACAAGATAAAAAAATACGTACATTTTTGTCTTAAGTTAAAGGGACACAGTCAGCTGGTGCACATGTGCATTAGATACCATTTCATAGCTAATTTGCACATATTTTATCACGATCCAGACTGTTTTAACCAAACATGATAAAATAATATCATAGGATAAGCAAAAGCACACTCAAAAACATGTTTCAGTAAACAATTGAAAATCAACTGAAACACTGGGAAGATTGAAGCAGATTTCTAGATGTACTTTTAATTTCAGGTTGAGGTAAACTTTTTCAAAGTGAGAAAAAATAGTGTCCAGGTCAGCACGGTCCTAAAGCTGACTGTGTCCCTTTAAAGAAAATGGGTTAGGTAGGCGTTTTGGGTGGCAAAACGTTTCCAAATAGAACTAGCCTAAATGGCAGGCTTATAACAAACTGTTTCCTATATAATCCAGCCTACAAATCACTTGTGACTGTCGTGGTAGGATTTTGAACCATGTCTGTTTTCAAATCCTACAACAATGACATAGAACAACATTGCACCCTTCAATTGGCCCTTGTGATATTGCCCAAAGAGATCAAACCAAAAGCCACGACACAAGTGACAACCTAAACAGATACAACCATTGTTTCTTCACAGGCAAGCAATGTTAGTGTACTCCTCACCTCACCTCCTCACCTCACCTCTCAAGCAATGTTAGTGTACTACTCACCTCAGGGCATTAACAATATCCTTTGTTTTACCAAAGTATATATCATTCAGAGTATTTCTCATCTTGTTTTCCATGTCCTAAAGAAAAGTTTGGAAAAACACACCAAAAATATGTAAATAATTGATAGAAAAGTTTCCTCTCACCAAGACAAACAAGTAATCAATTAAACAGTACCTCAACCATTCTTCCAATGTTGGCAATATGTGGACTAGCATCATTCACTGCACTGTCCTGCTCAACCTAAAAGCCCAGTAAATAAATGGTACTTTTAAATTTTTAGTTCAAAAAGATAAGTGTACTGATTCAAAGTCAGAGCCTGAATAGTAAAGGCACGGGCAATGTCTGAGATGTCAAAGTAAATCATTGGTAAAACAATATGGGATGCTTGGTGGCCAACTGCGCATGTATAGGCCTGGCCTCCAGTACCTTGCTATCATGTTTTACCATAAAAGCCTGGACTCCAGTAAATTGGTGTTCACAGACCAAATATACCTTGTTAAGAAAACTGTTTTGTTTGGATTACAGTCACACAAGAAACAAAATCTTGAGTACTTTGGAAGCAACTTAGTGCAAAAGAGGTCACGGAAACAAAACAAAGAAAAAGAAACTAAAACAAAAAGTAAGGGGTTACAAATCTGGAAGTAAGAAGGCATCAATTTGAATTGTCAGGTGCTGCCCTCTACTGAGGACCCAGCAGACATGAATGCTAAAATGATGTTAGTTACCTGTCTTGTCAGACTTCCTCCTAAGTTCATGATACCAGATCCAGCTTTGTTTGTCTATAACCAAAAAGAAAGTAAACAAAGAAATTAACAAACTTGGTTAAAAAGAAAGTGGATGCACAAATATTGACAGTTTTTGTTTTTTAGAACAATATTTCATTGTCTCCATGCAGCTGTGACAGGAAATGAGCTATGCTCAAAGATCAAGGTTGCACAAAGAAAATATAATATTCAATGTTTAATTTAGTTGAGGCAAAAGGAGGACTAAAACTGCAGAAAAAAGGTTAGGAAAAATGTGAATTCTGTTATACCTGAAGCCAAAGCATGGCAGTTGACGTGAGCTTATAGTGAGCTTGTCGGCCACTGCTTTTCTCCTGAAATAAAATTAAACACCACAGATACATGACTGTATAATTACACATCATGCCTTTGACTGTTAGTTTTGGTAATAATTGTGTTCTTGTGATTTGAATGCCAACTAACACACCTGAACTTCCACAACATGGATAGAATCCCAGCATCCTTTGATCTTTTTTGAACCATCCCCAGCTGAAATGAACATAATAAAAATAAAGACAAAATTAATCAAAAGCTAGTTTACTCTGTCTTGTGTGACATAACCCGCAAAATTAATACTGTACAACAACAACATGCAGATGTAAGTTTTATTCATCATTACTGCCAGCTATCTAGATTGAATAATTTACAAAACAACCTTTCTTGATTAGGATAACACCAGCAAATCCATGATCTAAATCCCAGAGATACACTGATGACACTCCACCCTCATAATACCTTTAGATAGAGACATGTCACATCATTAGTAAGGCAGCAACAGAAACACATCATTACATCAAGCCACAAAGTTGACCTACATTTCTCGATATTGATCAAAGGCAGTGTTAGCGTCAATCTCAAGTTTCCTTAACCGATCAGAGGGCACTGCACCATCGTCCAAAGGAGGATCGTATGTATTACTCCAAGGTGATCTAACAGCAAACAATACAAGATAAGAAATATGAATTCAAAAAGTACAACAAGGAGCACACGGGGAACACTTTTTCTACAGAAGCCATGATGAGATCTGTGTACTGTATGCACGGTATGAACAGATGGATTTGGCACGTAACACTGACTCAGGAATAAAGGTGATAATTAACAGGTAACCTTGGCAAGCATTTGCCACACCTTTCAGTTTGGTAAAATCTGTTTAAATGAGTTTGATCATTAACAGATCAAAGATAGTGTGAATAGACCAATTCCGATATATTAAATTTTAACATGGCGCCGAGGCTTAGGGGAATAAAACAAAATAAATTATTTATTCATCCCTAAGCCTTGATGCAAAATCTTTTGTTTTATTCCCCTAAGCCTCGGCGACATGTTAGAATATTAATATATCGGAATTGGTCTATTTGACTAGTGCGATTGGTACCTTTGATTCACATCAAACCTACTAATTTTGACATGCATCAAATCTCTGTCAGAGGCAACTTCAAAGGATTTAGTTTACATATATGTGTCACACTTAGCATTCCATCTTTGTCTCACTTACGATGTGAATCAAAAGTGTAACAAACCTACATTTTGTGCCATTTTGTGCAAATTTGTATACATATATTGCTGTCAGACAAAAGATGTTTCACTTGAGCTTGATCTAAGACAATGGTTGTATGACAATGTATAGACTCCTAAGCTATGTTGAAGTGTTATTACCTGTATGAATCTCCATCTCTATTGTAATCACAGAGGAGGTAATCTTTGCCTGTGCTTTTATCCCTAGCAATCTTAAGTGGTTGATCAACAGATGATAACAAGTCTTCACAGAGGCTAGGAACCTGCAAAATCAAAGAACAAAACATGTTAATCGCCAATATAAATAAAGATCAATTTTGATCGTTGATAAAAATAAAGATGAAAGTAGTCTGCAGCCCCACTCAGCTATCATCTCGAGGATCCACACTAATTTGATAAAGTGCTGACAAAATTCATGATAAATCACAGGACATGTACATAAGCTTAAAAACTGACATCTACTTGTTACTGCATTTTTCAACAGCATGCGAACTCTGAAGTTCAATTTACCTAACCAACAATTGCATTTTTCGCTGCCATCAAACATAATTATGGCAACAGCCAATGAACCCTTAAAATCAGAAACAAACAAAATGGATCGAAATCTACCAATCACAACTGAGACGTGACCTTTTGACCCTGTTGAAGTGATCTTCTATTTCCTCAGAGGTCTCCTTGATGATTGACGGCAGTGAAAACATAACCGTTGACATGAGCAGAGTTTGCTTGTTATTGAAAGGTGCTATAATATGCTGTAGCACTTGACATCTAAATTGCTTGTGATAGAGTATTTTCTTAGAACCAGAAAAAGCTGTCCACCATACATCAGTTGTCCAGAGATGTCTGTCTTACAAGAGGTCTACAGCGCAAATGACTGAAACATGCCAGGAACTAACTGCAGGTCCTGATGGCTCAAAGGGTAGACAATGCTATCCACCAGATAAATCGCTATGCACTGGATAGCATAGTTTACACTACCAACACTTATCTGCTGGAACAGGATAGCAATTTATCCAGTAGATAGCGTCATCTATATCCACTGAATAAATCACTATCCAGCAGATAAGTGTAGCAATACACAGACTAAACTACAGGAGCTTGAGGGGTCAAGAACACAGACTGCAAGTACACGGCCACGTACGCAAGAATTCACTCCAAAATAACACCACATTCCTAAACAGGTCAAGGAAAATTACTCAAGTTTCTGCACTGGAAAACAAGTGATTTGTTTGCATTGCTAACTTTGCAAACTGATAACTGGCATCATGTCACCACAGAAACCAAAATAATTTTGAAAATCAAAGCTAACAAATGACCGTCTAAACTACCATTTTATTAGTATCTGATAAATTCCATAACTGTGTACACCTGGAACACACAAACTGAATTTCCCACACAGTGATAATCTTCCAAATAATTATTATCGATCAAACTTACCAAATCAATTAGATCGCTAAGATTCTTCTCAATTTGTTGAGGAGGCAGCCGTCGCATTAAATCTAACGCACAATCTAGTTGTCTTTCCGTCTGTAGCAACAAGAAACAACAAGGAATTGTCAGTAGATGCGTCTCTAATACTAGCATAAATTTGGACATTTTTTCAGTCTACAACCCCTGCAACCAAGAATTTCATGCATCAAGTGAAGGTTTGTCTCTACAGAAGACGGTCTTGTAGAAGAAACCCTAATTTGTTTGCTTCATCATTTAGAGAAAATAACGTCTTCCTATGAAGGGTACGAGACAAGGCGGAGATTTTTTCTACTACACAGACCGAAGACAGAGGACAGTTTGGACAGCTGTAAAAACTGCTCTTTTTCGCCGACAAGAAGTGTATTTAAAATAAAACTTACCATGGTAAATTCAAAGTGTATCCAAAGCCCTAAGCAATTATTATATATTAAACAGAAAACAACTTTCGAAGCGGCAAATAAAACCCTAGAACCAGCCGGAAACACCGCTTTCTCCACAAGATGGCCGCCGCTCCTACCACACCAGCTAAACAACCAATCATACGTCACTTACCAAATATGGCTTATACTAACAAAAAATTTTTAAGTTTCGCAAAACTACGGAAGACCGGGGAAAATATCTGCTTAGATTTGCAAGAGTTCAAAAAAGTCTAAGAAATTTTAAATATCAAGGCGCTTGATTTTTTTCTTGTCGCGCATCGTGTATCAACCCTCTGCACCCTAGAATTTAGCTAACATGATGGGTATCATTTTTCCTTTTTTCTATCATTTTATTCTCCGAGATTTAGCATTTATTTGCTAGTTGATGCGTTGTTGTTCTTCTTCTTTGACTCAACTAAAAGGAAAATTGAAATTAAAAAGTAGTCAACAAATGAAACCCAATCTTATAGTCTTTTAAGGCCAAGCCCAGACGATCCACGAACCTCCCCCCACCCCATTTAATTTTGTTAAAATTTACATCAACAATTTATTTCGATATGACCGATATATATATTACGAAAAACGAAAATCTGTCATATGTAAAGAAGACTAGACCACATTAGTAAATGGAGCGCTAATTTGAAATTCAAATTTTTTATTATAAAAGAATGATGTAATTCATTATTTCGGTCTATTATTCTAGACGCGTTGTTTCAAAACACACGGCTTTCCAAAAACACCAGCCGGAAACTGGGGCAGTCTACGAGATGAGCTCTCAATGGACGCTGACCGTTTTATGATTTCAGATATTTCACAGGTACACGGTTTTTTTTTCACGATTTATTTTTCTTAAACTTAGAATGCCACTTGAAAGTTTTAAGGATAACTTTACTGGTTATAATTCACAAATTCACCTGCTGTACTATTCAAAAAATATTATAATTCTAACAGCATATTAACTATAACATGGGTGTATCGCAAAGGTGACTTACAGAACGTATTTCCTTGGTTGACTACACAAAATACCGTTGAAAATTTTCTCCGATGTATCTATCTGTTCCGTCTATTATAATTTTTATTCTGTATACTGGAAAAGACCTGAAAAATGTACTGGACGTAATTTTTATTAGCGAAGTAAACACCAATTCAAAATTCCGCGTGCACGCGGTGACTTCGATTCGTTGTAACAAAAGAATTTTTGAAACCTTAATTCGCATGTTATAATCACATATACCGAACGAAAAAAGAAAATCTCCGACCCGGAAGCGGAAACTATGAGTTAAGGTACGTCGTAAATTCGCCAAATCAGAAATATTTAGTAATAAAAATTAATACTGGGCCATCTCCAAAATTGGCGGGAAAATTAATACGTGACACTCCACGTTATGGCGTTATTTTAAAATGTCAAATTCTTTACGAGGTGGTAGTTAGTTGTGAGTCTTCTTAGACATGTCTTTGCTCTAAAACAACGGCCTTAACTCGATTCTTCTTTTTGATGCCAGGAATTTGACTATGGCCGAACTCAGTTTAAATTGTTTACCAGTTGGAGTGACATCAGCAGGGAAGAATGTCTACCCAGTATGCAACACGTGGGAAGAGTCCGTGAGGAATGGCGATGACGAGGGTAAAGAATTAATAAGACCAAATAAGGTTACATATAATTTGCGACCATTCGCAATGGCGGACAAGTTTTGAAATGCCCTGACATTTCGAGAAAAAAATAATCGCAACAAGTTATCAGAGACATCTCGAAGAGAGCAAACTGGTGAAATTACCGGCTTTGCACGCATTGGGTCGCACTGGTACATTTCTCAGCAGCTTTTTGCAAAGCAAAAATGCAAAATCTTTTGGGATTAATGTGTTCGTCATTCACAACTGTATTAATTATAATTTGAAGTTATGCGATAAAGACCTAACCTGCGACGACTATTACAGCAGATTTCCCAAAAACCGCCGTATTATAAAAAATCATATTTTCTCATTGCATTTTTCGGAAAAACTTGAAGAAGAACAACTTGAGAACAACACAATGGCTAATAAACAGATGAACAGCGAATTGTTTCCTGGAGTCACAAATAAAATGGACAATCAAGAATGTATTATTTCCTGGAGTCACAACGGGCATGGGAATGTGGATTGTCCTGACCCGACTCTTTTGAAGTTTTTTAGTTTTGACCAATTATAGTGCAGCTGCCTCTTTGTTGTTAAACATTGTTGGACAAGTTCTCTGCCTCAATCTGCCTCGTCCCAGGCGTCGCTCCCGGCCTGGCGTGATAGGTGCGCTTTGCGATTTGGGATTGATTTTGCGCGGTTCGCGTGCCTTGTGGGACTGATGCGGAGTGCAACCTATTCATCAGTCCCCGCGCTCTTTTTAGCGGAGTAAATGGATTGTGATGAACTCTCAAAATTCGCTTCCGTTTGACAGTCCATGAAAGGACTTCCTGGATCGAACCAAGGACACTGTTAACTCGCTCCGACGAAGGGCTGACGCTCGAAACGTCAGCTCTTAAATCTCTTTACGGTGGCCAACTGATATTATCAACCCAGTTGATAAAACCAAATTATATTGTTATACTTCCCACCTACGCAGCACCACAGTTTCTTTAGAAACTTACCCCCTCTAAATTAAACTAGCACCCCTATCCCCCGAGATAATGGGGAAAAGGCGGCCTGAGAAATAAGTGGAACAGTCTGTTCACCGCGGCAGGGTGCTGATTTCTTAATATGCTTTATCAATCCAACAGGGGCTGATCCGTGTATCCTGACTAGCTACCGTGAGGTACAACCTCGAACTGAAGGGTGTGGCATTGAACAAATAGAACCCCTGGAGGGAAGTGGAGAAGAGCGCTTCCCGATCTTAAAAAATCACGAGCTGAGCTTTATGTATCCAGCTGTGCGACGGTTGTCCATTAATTTACTCGCAATTTTCGAGGGGTAAGAATATGTATTCTTCTTTCGATTCCAGCCGAGTTTAATAGTTGCCCGCGCGCGGCAACGCGAACGTGTTGTGTTAGAATCCGTGATGTGTAACCTCTAATTACTGGACGCTTGGAATGTCACGTGATCACCGATAAATTCCAAGGAGATGTGTTGCAGGAAGTGCAGTCACAGAAGGCCTTCATTACTCAGAATTTACCACAAAACAGTGTCCATTGAGCAGCTTAATTACGATCTTGGACTATTGTAAACGCTGTGATCTATGCCAGCCATGAATTCAGAAGAAACGGTTGCCGTAAAAGCGGCTTATAACGGGTATATGTTAGCATGCTCTATGCGGTGTATTTCATATTTTGCATTGCCGACGCCGAAATCCACACAGTTTAGTTTCATTTGTTGTCAAGCTAAATTGATTTTATCCATTATCTTAGAACAATTATGGTTTTGTCAATGGAAACTCGCATTACTCTGGAAAAATTTTGCCATGACATGCGAGATATATTCAAGTTTGGCAAGGAAGACGATTTCACCTTGAAATGGTTGGATGAAGAAGGTAAGCTAAGTGAGAAGTCTCTCGACATTTTAATTGTTTTACCGCGATCTAAATTCGCATTTATTTATATGCTACCGATCTCATCACTTTGAATTTGTAATGCTTGGTTTTTAATGATATTTTATAAAAACATTTGTATTGAATCGTGTTGGGTTTGTCGAAACTCAATAATTGAGCGAAACGTACTTGCGCATCCGAAGTGTTTTGTAAATAAACATTTTCATTTTCGCTCATCTCCTACCCTACGAAGTTAGAGCTGCCAGTATTTAAATTGGCGGGTTTTCGTAAACTAGACATCAGGTATAAACGATATTTTTCACTGGAATTCCGTGAGATTTTGCAAGGGTAATACGAGGTAAAAGAAAACATTCGATTGAAAGCAGCTTTGCAAATTTCAAGTTGATTGGTCGGGCGCCTGTAAAATAAGCTTACATTTAATAAATATTTCTTTCAATCGTCTCGCAATAACAATTAGGGCCATAATTCAATTCCAAGTAAGGCATGTTGGCTGCCTAAGGTTGATTTACTCAAATTCTCACAACAAATAGCTATGAGAAATATGAAGTCCAGTTAGGAGAATTTGTTTGATGGATCAGAGCTACTTGATTATGCATTTATGTGGTATATTTGCCTACACCACAGTTTTTTCATATTACAAATGTGGTTCACATAATCATTGCACATGTAATAATTATAATTTGCAGATTCAAACAGCTGTCTCTGTTTTAATGAATTGTAGGATTGCAGTCGTTTTGCCAACAAGTTGTTTTTGCCACGAGTTGATGATAACAAAAACTCTTATGAGGGTCAACTCTCATCAACTCTCATCCTTGTTGGGCCCAGGCTTAAGAACAAGAAATAGTCAGTGTTTTCTCTCTCTCTAATGAAGCAAATTATACTAAAGGAAAAAGCAGGACTCTGGTAGACATATAAACATTCTGCAGCTAATGTATCAAATTTACAGCTGCAATATGATATGTTGGCAGACTAGCTTTAGGCGAAACAGCCTCGTTGACAAAATGGCTGGTTACTGAATTGCAAAGTTGCAAAAACTGTTAGAATTTAAAGTATCCTGCCCTGAATAGGGGCTGGGGGTCTCAAGTTGTTGCTTCCTATACCCTCCTAGCTATACTCCTTGCTCCTAGTTCCATCTCCTTTCTTAGAATGCTTGCCAGCTCTCTGTTTTGACGAGATCACACGAGAAATCATCAAAACTCAATCTTTGACTGGGTCAAATCTCACGCTGGGATTTCAAGCTGGGAGGTTTATCTTAGCAGCACCTGAAACACTAAGATGCAAAAAAGTTGCATTTTAGTGCGCTGATAAAAATTCAGTGATAAAAAATGGGGGGCACCAAGCTTGTTTTTTTGTTATAAGCACTTGAAGCTAGAATTAAGGGTGCTTTGAAAAGGTTATGATGTTGCTATGGTAACCAGCCATATCACAAAAAAGATACACCATGCTCACCAATGATTGGGCATTTGCTTGATGCCAATATTCAGTGCTCGAAATTAGCGGTTGCCCGAGAAAACTAAAACTTTGTTTGGGCAACCAGTTTTTAGGAAAGTAAGGGCTGGTTTGCGTTAGATTGTCTGGCATTTGTCATAAGGACAACCTGGATTTTTTTTCTAATTTCGAGCACTGAATATTATAGCATCAACTGATAAAAAGTGGTATTACTGACCCATCAAAGTTTAAGAGAGCCACCTCAAGTCTAGGCGTTGTTCCTAAATGAAATGTCAGCTGCTCAGATTAGTTGTTTGCGAGCTGTTGGCTAAATTCCAGACCTGAACATCAACATGGAGTCTTGCTCATTAAATTGATTAGGCACCAAATTGTTTAATATCCAAATGAATTTTTTTGTATACTTCAGGTGACCCATGTACTATTTCCTGTCAAGAAGAACTTGATGAAGCAATAAGATTATATGAGCTAAATAGGGATTCTGAGCTTGTCATTCATTGTAAGTTCTGTAGTTAAATCAATGACTTTACACATCTCCCATAATACACCTTATTTTTTTCACAAATTTTGCATAACCTTTGTTTCCCATTTCTCCTGGGTATTACAGTTGTCCCAAAAGAAATTGAAGACAATGCTTATACACAATTTCGGGGTCAAACAAGTTGTATTATGGGAGATGTGAAAGTGGCGAATGTAAAATAAAATAATGTTCATAATCTGATTCCTTTGTGTTAATCTAGATTTGATTGTATGTTGTTTGATAAATATGTTTGTGATGCTTCCATTGAAAAGTCAGAATGCAGAGAAATATTCATTGATTATACATTTGTATAGATGAGAATCTTGAACAGTATTAATGGTTTGCAGTGTTTAAAGGGATCCCTAGGGAACCAGGCCAACTCTGTGATGGAGAGACAAGTAAGTGAAATCATACAATGCACAGTCAATGATGCATGACAGAGTTTAGTCATAACTTTATTTGCCCTAACCCGATTCAGGGTTGTCACAGTCAGAGAAATGTCAGTGAAAAGCAATTATAATTTTTCAAGGTCAGGGAGAAGTCAGGGAATTTTAGAACAGGAATTTTGAAGTTATGGAAAATATTTCAGGGAATTTAGTATATATCTGTACATATATTTCATTTCAGAAAAACATGGTGTAAAACAGAAGCCATACTACCATTTGTATCAATCTGTGAAGCATGACAAATTTAGTGCACAGTTTTATTTTCGAAACATCAACGGTTTTGTCTGGTTTTGTGTCACTTTCTATCAGTGAATCATGCATTTAATATCTTGCTCTAAAGTGACTCCTGGGCGAATATTCATTCCAAAGTTGTTAAATTTTCTCATCTCCATTGCAATAATTGTCCCAAGCAGACTTCCATCAAAGTGGGGCAGCAAGTTTTGAAAACAGTGATAGCTCGTGAATGAAGCATGCATGATCATATCACACCAAAAATGTTGTCAGTTTTGCAATATGACCATAAATATTCTATTGGTCAAAAGTGAGACACAACCAGACAAAAGCGTTAATGTTTTAAAAGTGATACAACGCATTGCATTCATCACGCCTCAAGGATGGACACAAATGGTAGTAGTTTTGGCCCAAATGGTAGTAGCCTGCGAACAGCAGACGCATTTCCGGTCGTCGCTTCTCTCCTTCCGAAAAATAGCGTCTGCGAAAACTAGCCGAAATAAAATTTCCATGACGTCAAATGTTAGCGACCAATCACAATTCACCTTGCATATTCCAAGAAGTAACTCGCGAGTTTTTTCGTGGATCTCTCGCTAACGCGTGGGAAAATATGGCGGAAGATGCGTTGAGGAAAGTATGCGAAGTTTTCGGATTTGAAAGACTAAACAAGCATCAAGAGAAAGCCTTGCGACTTGTCATTGAATCTAAGAGCGATGTTTTCGTGAATCTTCCGACTGGTTTCGGCAAGTCTGTAGTATTTCAGGCTTTGCCTGTTGTGTATTCTCATGTGGAACCATCTCGTGAAAAGAACATTGTGATCGTTGTATCGCCGTTGGTTAACCTGATGAAAGACCAAGTCAGCCGCTTAACATCCCTTGGAATAAGCGCAGTATCACTTAGTGATATCTGTTCCGATGAAGAAATGAGATCAGTCGAAAAAGGAAGCTATTCAATCGTGTATGGATCACCAGAGTCTTGGCTCGGTGAAACAAGATGGCGTAAGATGTTGTCGAGCGATGTTTACAACAGTTCAGTGAGAGCTGTCGCTGTTGATGAAGCACATGTCATTTGCCACTGGTAAGCTTTATTCCATTTCTTTCATTTTTTATGTATTTCAGCTTATAAGGTTTTGTCCAGACATCGGCAATGTTGTTAAAATTATGCGTGTGAATTGCACGTCTAATGTTTATGTTGTGGTTCAATTTTATCCTTGGTTCAAATTTTCTTTTCTTTTGTTTTTGGGTATGGTAATATATGATAATAACATGATAATGAGTTTGAAACAAAGCGAAAAGAAAATTTGAACCAAGGATAAAATTGAACCACAACATTTACATCGTATGTGAGTTTTCTCTACTTTTTAATTTAGGAAAAAAGTAGAGCGCTTGTTGCACCCACTTTAGCTGGAAAAAATGAATGTTCTAGCTGGCTAATATTTCGTTTAGCTAACATGTTAATACAAGTTTATTTTCCATTCTAGGGGAAAGTCAAAAACGAACAAACATGCAGCTTTTAGAGTTTGGTTTTCGCGTTTGCACGAGTTCCGGTCCCTTCTTCCAAGATCCCCATTCATTGCATTGACTGCCACAGCCACAAAGGATACCAGGGACACAATATTTGAAGTGCTGCTAATGGATGGTTCCCACATTGTTCATGAAAACCCAAACAAAGAAAACATAGCCTATGTTGTCCAGTACGTGGGAAAAAATGCAAGCCTTGCAGAGTATTTCTCCTGGATAGCCGATGAGGTGAAAGACTGTGGCTCAGCAGCAACCAGAACCATAATTTACACGCAAACTATCAAACAATGTGCTGTTGTGTACTCAACACTGAAGACCCTCCTTGGGGACAAAATTTATAGCTCAGAAGAAAGAGATCCAAAGACTGTGTTGCTAGAAATGCTACACTCTTGCACCCCACAGTCAAACAAGGACCACATCCTTGCATCTTTCCAGAGTGATCAAGGACCCATTCGCATTTTAGTTGCAACGATTGCTTTTGGCATGGGCATTGATTGTAAGCAAGTCCACCGAACAATACATTTTGGTCCAGCTAAAAATGTTGAATGTTACATGCAAGAGAGTGGCAGAGCTGGAAGAGATGGTGCTCAAAGCACTGCTTTCCTGCTGTACCAAGGAATGCAGCTGATGCATGTTGAAAAGGATGTGAAATATTACATTAAATCAAAGGAATGTAGACGTAAACACTTGCTCAGTTATTTTGACGTGGAATGTCATTCCAAAGATCCTGCACATTTATGTTGTGATAACTGTTCTACCTCTTGTAAGTGTGGTTTGGAGGATTGCAAACCACTTTGTTACCCACTGGCAGAAGTTGACAAACCAGTTCATACACCACAGCAGGAACGCAATGTGTCAGGTGAGGAAATGAAAAAACTTAAGACCAAACTTGTCTCCTATCATAAACAATTATTGACAAATCTCACAAAGAGGGATGCAAGTGGCAAGTTGAAATACTTCACACACCCTAAATTTCTGTTGGGATTTTCAGAGTTGCAGATTCAGCAAGTACTGGATCACTGTCCTAACTTATTTTCAGTAGCAGACATTTGCCACTTTGTTGAAATCTGGGATTTGCAGCATGCCTTAAAAATCCGTGACATCCTTCAAGAAATGTTTGGAGACTTAGAAGACTCCAGCACCTGTTCTGATGATGAACTTTCTGATGACGAGGAAGAGTTCTTTGGCAGTGATTGGAATGATCTTGCCTTAGACAATGAAATGGCAAACATGGTACTAGAGAGTCTGAGTTTTTCTCAGTTTGAGGACTCATTGGAAGAATTGGTTGAAGAAGTACAATTTGATGTACCATTTTCTGCCTTAAATGCTTTAATGAACTTGAGTTTCGATGCGGTGTTGGACAAGTGATTGGACCCTATTTGTAGAACAACATTGCACAGCATTAACATTAGTTAATAGCTGACATCAAATTTTAGGAGTCTCAATTAATGGTTTAAAGTTTGGGTAATTCCTGAAAAGATTGGAATTCGTCACCAACAAAATTGAAGGCCATTCAAATCTATGGGAGCAAATTTAGTAATCATGACTATCAACGATCATTTCGTCTATATAGCCTGTGTTCAATATGTTTCAAACATTATTCATCGACACAGTAAACATATTGTTTTTGAGAAACCTCATAACAAATGTTGTTAAGATACATGAGTGAAGACAAAATCCATTAGGAAATAGAGTAATTTTAACTTTCAGTAAAACCTTGTACCAGAATATTTTAAGCCATAGATACTGCATTCTTTGTTTACATTTTTCAAGGGCTATAGATGTAATAATTTTTTTTGGTTGACTGTGAAACACCAAAGACAATTTCTTACAGGAGCCCGAGCAAATAAATGTCAAATTTCACAGGGAATGAGAAAACACAGGTAAAATCATCATTTGTAAGTTTTCATTTTGTGAAAATTGAGACTTCTGAGGTTTGTTTTCTTGGGCTCAAATAAGATCCTCTTATTTGGAGTTACTTCATACAACTTATCGCATTTACAGCCCTTAAAAAGTGTGAAAAGAATGTAATATGCTTGAAGTTATTCTGGTACAAGTTTTTGTCTACTGAAAGTACAAGTTCTGTAGGAACCCTGGTTAATGTTTGAAATGTAAAAGCAGTTTTTCATTTGCAACTGCAATAGAATGTGTAGTCCGAAAAATTATCCATACCTCCCCCACAGAAGGGATTTTTCCTTAGAGCCCCCCCCCCCCCCCATCCCCCCACCTCTCTGGAAATTCCAGTCAAGCTTCATAAATTTACCAACATTTTTAGGCCTTTGAGAACCCCCCACCCCACAGGAATTTCCAATCCCTTCTGTGGGGGGAGTATGGACAATTTCTGTAACTACACAATAGATGACTCTAACAAGAACGTTTGCATGCTGGTAGTTAAGATAACAGTTACTTAATATTGTTTTTGGCTTAGCATATGTGGCTGAACACAGTTTTTGATACTTCTGTCATGTCTTATTTCCATGGTAACAATCCAATAACTGTACTATAAACATGCCTTTAATTGAAATAGGTTTTGTATGTTTGCTGAAAATCTTGCTACATGTATTATATTTCTCCCCTCATTTATCGGAAACAAACTTGTAAACAACGTTCTCATGTTAACACTGTTCCAGTGATATTTTTCCAACAAGTTTTTAGCTCTCCTTTGTTAAAGGAAAACTGGATTATTGTTCTTTAAATTTCTAGTGTTAAATTATAGTTAATTTGCAATAATCTACCTTGTTTCCTGAAGTGTATCCCTGCCAAATGTTAATCAAACTTTGGAGTGGTTCTTGATAAATATGCTCATTTCTGAGAAAGCCACTGCATTCAATGTTAATTTTATACCACCTATGCATGCATTGCATTTAAGGGGTTCTCATGTTGATTACAAGAGACCATTGAAATACAGTGTAGCAGATTGCATCTTGACTGCTTGTGGCATACCATTCTATGAAAGGGTTTCAACTTACAATTTATATAGTCATTTTATACCACACATAAAGCCTGTTTTAACCCTTTAAGCCCTATGAGTGATCAGCATGAAATTTCTCCTTGTAATATCAATGCTTTCTAAAATACAGTGGTTATGAGAATTACGGCAATGATCACACAAGATAAATTTCCTGGATATTTAAACAACTTCTCCCCACCACTTCTGTAGGAAATGAATAGGGGCAGCAAGTGAGAATTCAAATCTTGATCGTAGGGTTTAAAGGGTTAAACAGATATATCATCAACTGCATCATGTTTTTTGATTGTAATCTTTGTGTACGTGCCACCTTGCAACAGCAGTAGAGACTACAAAGCATGTACAACAGCTGTGTTCAGCCACTTGAACATGTAAACATCATAAAACTTCATCTGAATTGATAATCACACTAATAATATAATATATTTCTGTACTCAGACTTCATCTGGCCTTTACACCTGATGAGAATTTATTTTTATGATCATTTATCCAAGTGTAACACTTGGACATGTTCAAATCAGCCAGAGGATCTCTTTCAAATCCTTTAAAATGTCTGTAACTTCGTCCCTCTTGATAACTGAAAACATCATTCTCCATGAGCTTTTTGATCAATTCATCAATGTCTACCATTGGTGAACGCTGGACATGTTTTCCTGAACGAATGAAACGCTGGAGACTTTTGTCCACCTTGCCAATAAGACCTCTTACTGGCTTCTCTGCATGGCAAATTCTTGTGACTGCTTTCTCCGTCAGGTTCACTCCTAGGTTTCCAAAGCCTTGCTTGTTGTAGTTGTTGCTGTGCTCAACTTCCAAGTCATGAGGAATGTTCTTCCCAAGCCCACCATGATTGTTGACAGTCCTATTCCATATGAAGATTTCTGCTTCTTTCTCACTTAAACCATTGGCAAGAATTAACTGATACAGACTTTCAAGAGCATATTTAACACTGTGAGGATCATCTGCCTTGCACAATAGCATCAGATATTTATACTGCCTAATAATCCTCATGCCATCTCCTTCTGATACAGCATCAAGAAAGTTTAAAAAGAACAGCCCTTCAGACAGGAGTGCAGCATTGTAATTGAACATGTCATCTGCAGCTTTAGTTGGCAGAGTTGTAGACTCTGTTGTGGCATCAGAAATGTCCTCAGAAATGACAACTGGGGGATCATGACCAAGTTCATGCCTTCTTCGACTCTTCCCGTTGTACTTGAATGAAGCTTTGCAGCCAGGAAATCGGCAAGGAAAACGCCCATCTTCATTTAGCTCTAGTTGGTTAAGAATTGCCTGTCTCTCTTGCATTGAAACCATTTGTTCTAGGGAGCCATTCATCATTGTCTCATCAATCACCACTTCATCTACAATCTTAGCAGCAGCTTTATGTAAAAACTGCAGCTGCTTAAATCTGCTCTGACTGGCTAGATTGTCAGGGATGGTGAAGTGCTTTGGTTTGTCTTGCTTGCTTTCCATTCCAAGGACATGAAAGGCAGCTGCCATCACACGTGCTGTAATCTCCAATACCAAAAAATCTCTGTCTGCTCGATATGCGGTATGTGGGTCTTCCCTAACATTTCTGCGATTTATGACATTTCGGTCTGAAAACAAGGTGCAGTGGTCATCTGATGAACTGCCAGAGTAGAATCTTCTAAATATTAGCTGAAAGTGAGAGAAATTAATATTGAAATAAGTACACCGTATCCAGGCAGAAGAGGGAGGAAGACAACAATGTCCTGTCTTACATGAATACTATTTAATTATTTACAGTATACTGGATAAAGGTTGTGTGTCAAGTAAAATGTAAAACGAAATAATGTTATTAGTAATGAAATCCTCCTGGCATAATCAATCAATACAAACTAGTACTGATTTTTCAACTGACAACTGACTACAATTGGGTATCAGTTTATCAGAGGTGCAAAAAATTACAAAAACAATTAAATTTTTACTACTTCAAGAAGTATAAAAAAGCAAGTAAATTAAAAATTAAACACCTCAAGGATCTTTACTCCAGTGTGCCAGTCACCAAGTTGCATGTTAAAGCCTTGAAGCCGGTCTTCAGCTGTGTAACCATTGGCAACTGAGTGTATGGCATTCACTGCACGTTCAACTGATAACTGGTCGCCCGTGCATAGTTGGGTTACAAATCTCTTCTCCCCATCAACTGTGGTGTATGGCAGATATTTTTGGAAGTGCCTCAGGATATCTATCATGTCCTCTGTCAAGTTTTCATTTTTGAACAACACACCCATGGGTAGCTGAAACCGAAGAGTAATCACTATTAAAATATAAAATTTGAAATCTTGCTTCAAAACCAAGATCACTCCTTTTTTTTTTTGTTACATGCACTACACCATTTTCTTGATATTCCTTGCAGATGATAAGTACATTAGGTTCCTTTTTATTAAAACATACTGGTGGTTTTCATACATGTATAGTTTAGCTTAGCCATTTTTTAGATATATATATTTTTTTCTGTTTCCAGTTTCCATGCCATACAGATATCACATTAACTTTCATGCTTGCTTTATTCTCTTTACCAGTAGTAGTGTAATTCCAAAACTAACTTACAGTTTCAGATTTCTTAGCCATCTCCTTGGAATATTTGTGTGGTATGTGATAAATGCACACATTCTTCAAAAAGGAAAAGCATTGTAAATTTTCCACAAGAATCCTCGACACTAGCACTGTGTAATTGTGTCGCTGGAGCTTCTGATCTTGGACAGTAGGGAGAAATTTGATGTTTGACACACCATTAATGTCTCTTTTAGAAGTGCCAAGTCCATTGCCTGTAACTCTGTTCATTATGATTTTGTGATTCACCCAATGAAAGTCCAAATTCTGGTTATCCTTGGTCATGTGTTTCCGCTCACGCCTTCCATCAATGTTGTCAAATGCAATGGCAAAGCCAGTGTGCATATCCAACTTAGCGTGTTTGAGATCTTTTTTGGCCTTTGAAGTATCCTGAACACAATGGGGGTTGCATGCATGCCCTTGTAAACTGCACATTTCAGTAAGTGTAACTACTCTTTTCTCTTGTTCTGCAACCAATTCCTCTTCCTTAGACATTTTCTGCTGAAGATTAATGATTTCTTTTCCATGGTCTTCGCCAAGTAAATCAAGCTTTGCACGGATTCTGACATTGGAGCATGTGACTGTCAGCTTGGCAAGTCGATCCATTGTTGCCTAGAAAAATGTTAAAAAATTTAACAAATAAAATGAAATAAAGAGTAATGAGAATTAAGAAGGCTGAGTAGAGTATAATTCCTGAAAAAAAAAACTGTTGCTTAGAACAAATCAGATTCGAGAATGTTGTTATTAAGACAATAATAACAGTAACAACATTAAGAACGACTCGACATATATGATTTTATAACCTGGGAGGGGTAACCTGCAAGAGCATGAGGGGTTCTCTTGTATGTGGTGGCAAAAGGTATGATTTTGGAACCATTTTAGTCTGAAATAGGGCATAGTTTTTGCAATCTGGGCAAGATACCATTTTAATGGTAGCTATTATAGGGATCCCTTGACATTTAGTGCTATATTAAGGCCTTAACCCTTTTAAGAAATCCTAGACCAGCATCAAATTTCTCCTGGTAATATAAATGCTTTTATTAATCAGAGTGGTCATGTGAATTGACGGGAGATGATCGCACAAGATAAATTTGCTTGCTATTTTAACTACTTCTCCTTATTAATTCTATAGGAAATATGAAAGGGCAACAAGGAGAAGTTATATTTTGATATTATTTGACAAAACTGACAGAACTACTATGAAAAAATGCTTTTAATAAGACACTGCTCTCACCTCCAAAGATCTTGACTTGATGAGAATTCCAAGAATTGTGGCACAGGCATTCATATGGGAATTGCGCTGCTTTAGGAGGATTGATCCTGAAACTGCTACACTTGGTAGCCATTCCAAAGCTTTCTCCTTTTGTTCGCCTGCACACGTCATGAGGAAAGCATAAAAAATTGGAGCTCTCTCTTTCCATTCGAGGCAGGCTTTCTCGAAGTCAAAGTTCTCGATTTCGTCCTTCGTGTTAGCTCTAAGAATAGTTGGCCGTTTTCTGGAACAAATGTCATTTAACTGCGTGTTCATCAACTGAAGCACTTTCTCGACAACAACCTTTCGAAGTGCGATATTTTTTAGCACAGCTCTTGCAATTCTCTGCGGGGATCCGTTAATAATTGCTTTGCCAAGAACTGCAAAATCACCTTTCAATTCCTTGTGAAAAGTTTTGCTTGGATATGCTACAGTGAGATGTACTTTAGACTCCTTTATAATCTCTGTAATGGGTGTTTCTGGATTCTGAAACTCGACTTGTTTCGACTTTGGCGTGGAGGTCAACACTCGGTCAGTGAAGCCCGATGTTACTCCTCCAGAAGCATTTTGAAGCAAGCCGTTTGGAACGAGAAAACGACGAGATGAAAGCAAAGCTACTGGGGCAATTGGGCTAACAGCTCCAAAAGTGACAACGGGAGGCGGAGAAGGGCTTACAAAGGAAGAAGCACCAAAGCTCGGATCGAACGTGACATTTAATTGCGATCGATTATTTACATTCGCACCTCCAAAGCTCAGACTCTTTTTCGCCTCTGGCGTTTGTCCTGGCTCTTTAGCGAGTCGTTTTACACGGAACGGGCCATCATTTGTAAAATCTTGTTTCATTTCCTTCTCGAGTTCTGCTACTTTGTCCAAAGCCCTCTTGTAGCGAAGCAGACGATTATAACATTTGGAGCGGCAAATGGCAGCGGAATCGCTTCCAACGTAAGCAGACAGATCGACTTCAGTTGAACGCAGTATTAATTTGTGAATTTCCAGAGAACTTTTTCCAAACACTTTTATCTTCTCTTCAGTGGAAACTTTTACTTTGCATAGAAAACAAACCTCAGACGTGGAAATCTTTTTCGGTGTTTCGCCCGAACTCATCGCAAATGCCAGTTCTAAACTAATCGAAAGTTCCCGCGTCTCTGACTCTGCATCGCGCGTGTACTCGAGTGTCAAATTCTATCAGTGAATTTTATTGGCCAACAACAGGACAAAAGCTTTGACGTCATGGAAATTTTATTTCGGCTCGTTTTCGCAGACGCTATTTTTCGGAAGGAGAGAAGCGACGACCGGAAATGCGTCTGCTGTTCGCAGGCTAAAATGGTAGTAGTTTTATTATAATTTATTCATGTAATCTGCAGTCAGGGAAAATTGTTCAATGGTCAGGGTAATGTCAGGGAACTTTTTACTTTCTTTGGCTTAAGTTATGGAGTACTGATAGGTGGCTGATTTTGCCATCTGGGAGATGCAGTGGCCTAATGGTTAGTGCGCTGGACTCCAGATTGGACGGTCCGGGTTCGAGCCTCTAGCCGGGGCACTGCGTTGTGTTCTTGGGAAAGACACTTTACTCTCACAGTGCCTCTCTTCACCCAGGTGTATAAATGGGTACCGGCGAATTTACTGTTGGGGGGTAACCCTGAGATGGACTAGGATCCCAGGAGTAGAAATACTCTTTGCCACTTCATGCTACAGAAACCGGGATAAGCTCCAGCCTGATGGGCCATTAGGCCTGAATGCAGACTTGCCTTACCTTACCTTTCTAAAGAATGAGAAGAACAGCTCAGCAGAGTAGCGATCCTAGACAATGAAGTGGATGGTGATTTTGGCTGGACATTAAGTTACCTACTTTTGACCAACCCTGCATGTTTATAAGATGTGTGTAGATGCTCAGAGTAAAAACCCCCATTTTAAAATTTTCTGTACATAGAAATTCTTTGACTAGTGGTATCTCACTCAAACCGTACTGAAATTGCAGCTGGTTACAATTCTTTCTGCATGCAGAAAGCTTTCGAATCTCTTTACGGTGGCCAATTCACATTATCAACCCAGTTGATAAAACCAAATTATCTTGCTATACTTCCCACCGATGCAGCACCACAGTTTCTTTAGAAACTTACCCCCTCTATCCAATCAGAGGTTGAGTTTATAATTAGCTGTTTGTAGCTTTTGGTTGGATAGATTTCTGCAGGAAAGAAGTCAATGTGAATTAATAATTAAAATGAGTTACACTTTTAGGCTTTGGTTTGCCAACTAATACAAAAACACCAATTGAAAGAAGTAACAATGAATTGAGAAGAAGTTAAACAAGGGTGGCTTTGAATGAGGAAGATTGAGCAGGATATTGTTAGATATTGTTAGAAATACTATGATACAAGGTTTTTTTTTTGCTTTTAATATTTAAAGCTAATAACGTCCCATGTCATACTTGATTCCTTTTGAAGTTCAAAAAAGACAGACCACTGTCTGTGAAGCATTGATTTGTTGTGGTAGCAACAAGTAAAGAGATCGTGAATAATCAAACAGCCATGTTCAGCTCAATGATTAATATTTTTAAGTATTACATGTTTTAAATAACTTTTTGAATCAACAAGATTTGGTGTAAAATTTAGTCTTATGGAAAACATAAAATACAAATATGTAAATAAATGTAAACATATTATTAAATAAATTGAGTAATGAACTGTATTGTATACAATTTCTTATTTGTCTATTAATTTGCTGAACTAATTAAAAGCAATGACGGTGGTTGCCAAACCTCAACATTCAAACTGATATAACTTTTTCAAAACTCAGATAATTTTTATGAAATTAATTGTGAATGGTCATTGCTGGACTCAGTAATTATCTTTCTAATTTTCCAAGTTTATATTTATTTAATAAATCAACATCTACATACAATAAAAAATGAACGTATTTCCACTTCAAAGCAATTAAAAAAAGATACTGTGTTTCTTTGTCTTTATTTTTGTAATAATAAGTTATTATAATTTTACTTTACGATTTTTTGGAGGTCCTGTATAATTATGTTTATTATTTTACAGCAGAAATTAATGGATCTTTCAATCATTATTGCAAGGAATTATTAATAATGCATCTCTTTGCAGAAATTATAATAATGCTTAAACCAATCTTTTGCAGTCTTCCTAATGCTAATGGTGTCTTGATTATTTTATCCCAAATGTATCTCATAAACTTTATATATAGAGTAATATTTTTGATTTTTGATACTGTTTTCTTTTATTTTTCCATAAATAAACAAATAAATAATTTTTCCATAAATAAAGGCCCAGATTTTAATTCTTTCAGTTTTGTAAATCTGTGGATTACATTTTAAATTAAGTAATGGGTAACTTGTTGTGATTGGTGTGTGGTTTACTTGTCGTGTAGCTACCAGCAGGTCCTATGTATTATTATGTACATGACTTGTACATTTTAATAATTTAATTGATATGTATAGTTAATGCCAGAAAAAGACAGTCTATTGGTCGTTTTCTGAAAACAAAATTAACTACCAGTATGTTAATGTTTACTGTGTTCACTGGTCTGATGTTGTTTTGAGATTTTTGTGCATAACCTATCAGCACTGGAGGCAACTTAGTGCAGCAACAGCAAACTTTCAGAGCAGAGCTTTAGTTAATTACTTCCAAGGTGTTTTGAAGACTTCAGGATTTACAGCAGCCTTAGTATTCTAAGTTGAGATTTGTATGCATTGAATGAAATGGTTGTTGAATGATGTTCAGTTCGTTTGGGACCTGCTGAGCACTTGGTGTGAGTTATAATTTCATAGATCTTCAAGTACTGGAACAACAGAACTAGATTTTTACAGCTTTTCAATCGTGGATATACAGTGACTGAAGTGGTTACCGGATGCAGTTTTGTTCAGTTTGACATCAGAGATTCGTTATAAATGGACTCAGACGCATGCTCGATTTCTGGCTTCTTTGGAGCATGTACAGAAGAGGAGGTCGAGAAAGGAAGTCACAAGTTTGGCTTTATTCGTCAGGCTTCTGCACGCTTCTTCCGATCCATCAAACAAGCTCACAGGAATATTTCTGGAAGCCTTAGTTCTGTGCTCTCAAGGCAAAGCAATGAACCAGAAAATTTGCGCAAATCAAAAACACCAAAAAATGCCAGTAAAACCAGGCGTCCCCACTCAATTGCATTTGGTCAACTAGAATTCAAGGTCTTTGGCATCTCCAGTAGGCTAAGCATTGGTAAACTTTTTGCAGTTATAATATTATTTTCTTCTTAAATAAATATGCAATGTTGCAGTATTATTTTCCAATTGAGTTTCAGTACGTTGGTATCAGTGACAAGTGTCTTCTATGTATTAAAATACTCAAGCATACCCACTGCAATGAGACCTTTGGAAACATTACTAACTAGACTTTGCTAGACTTTGTTTTTGCCGCATATTTTTTTATAGATTGAGTCATTTTGTGACAGTAAATGTATAAAGCAGGGTAATTCATACAGACAACAGTCATGTAGCTGTATATAAATATCTAAACTTTAGCAGCAGATTTCTATTTATCTTCATTTTTCCAGTGGTTAATTTTCACCATCTTTGTGTTGTTGGAAATACAACTTATACCAGTATATATACTCAAAGAGGGACTCGATATTTAAATGTAAAACAATGCTAAAACGAGTTAGCTTAGTCAGCAGACTGAAAATGTTTTGAATCATCATTTCTTATCATTCAACTATCACCTGGCTAGTTCTTTTAACATTGACAAACCAAAGTACACAGCTTTTATTCCCAGTTTAAATAATGTCACAAGTCAACTGAAAGTTCAGCTCTAACCAGACAAAACAATTTAACTTTGGGCAAACTTTAATAATTAAGTGCTTCCTAACACTTCTAAAAAAGTTCTTTTCTGATTCACAGGAAATATTTACAGACGGGGAGCTAAAAGATGGAGAAAAATTCATATTGTAAATGGTCATTCCTTTGTGGCAAAGAGATTTAGTAGAGTGAGTAAGAACACTTGTTATGGTAACCTTTTCATGGTAACCAAAATCCAAACTTTGGCTTGCCCTTTGGGTAAAACCTGTAATTTCATCTTACTAACCCAAATCTTTGAGGATCTGGCCTGAAAAATATTTATCATTTTACACATAAATTTATCTTAAGACGATATTTACAAGACAAGTATTGTTTCACTTTCACTTTTGAGCTCTCTTGCTAAATACAAATGTAAGACTACTTTATCATGGGCTACTGGACAGCATTTTTGTAATGTCGTAGGAACAAAATAATATTCATTTTATTAATTAATACCTTAAGTACGTTTTCATTCTAAATTTGAAATATTAACCAAATTACAGTCATGTAATTTCGTTTATTGGTTTCAGCTTGCTGCTTGTTCATTTTGCTCAGATAGAATATGGGGACTTGGACGACAGGTAAATAATTGGACAATTTTTGTGCTTTGGAACTAAATCCATCACATAATAACATGGCTCTTTATTAAAGCTTGCTATAAATGACATACTTTTACGTGGTCCTGAAGATGATAATTAAAAGAAGAAATCAAGCATGATGTCAACTGTACATGTTAATTCTGGCCTGCCGGGAGCTGTCTGAGTAATGTAAGCATAGAAATTGTTGCACAGCAGCTGTACCTTGTAACTGATTTGTTTTTGTATACAACGTTGTTAATCTTTTAGGGTTACAAATGTCTAGAATGCAGGCTGGTTGTACATAAAAAATGTCACAAGTTGATCAAGATCCAGTGTGGACAATTAGTAAGTACACACTCAGTTACCTGAAGATAGGCTGAAACATTTACTCAATAAATCTACACAAAATGCAGTTGTGTTTTAAAGATGCATCATACCAAAACTTGTTTAAAAATAAAGTGAATTACCCAATAGGGATAATTTCCAGTTTCGAGAATTGCCCTTCTTCCATTATAGAGATCCAACTATAACTTAAAAATGATAGTGGTAACTCAGACAGTCACTGATCATTAATTTGCTCTCTCTTTTAGCATCCACCTGGACAAACAATTCATTCCTCTTTGCCACCTATTGGAGCAATTGGTACCAAAATCCCCCCAGCAGAGGAAGCGCCAGGACCCAAACGAAGTAAGTTTATTGTGTAATCAACTTCCAACATGGCCTATTTAGTGACTGGTTAGTTCAGTTGGTAGAGCGCTGTACTACCATGTGGGAGGTCTCGGGTTCGAGTCCCAAGATCGGACCAACAGTCAGGGTCTTAAAATAACTGAGGAGAACGTGCTGCCTTTGTAACTACATCTGCAAATGGTAAGATGTTCTAGTCTTCTAGGATAAGGACGATACACTGTAGTTCCTGTCTCCTGCATCTTCAGTGTTATGGGTCAGTAGAGGAAGAACCCACACACTTATCGTAAAGAGTAGGGCATGGAGTTCCTGGTGTTGTGGTCTGGTCTGTTTCGCATTTGTACTCATGGTTGGGTGGGTGGGGTGAGATCATAAATGGACTCTGATAGTGGCTACCATCGGCAACTTTGCATGCTAACGTCCCATGTCACCCCTGACTGGAAATGTAAAAGCGCATTTCAATATGTATATGGTAAGTGTGCCGTTATCATTCATTCCTTAATCATATGACTCGGGCAAGGTGAAATTTGCAGTAATGTTATAATTTGGTATTCTAAGTAATTTCAACTTGAGTATAACTTGCAGGTAGGTAAACTTATTTTTGGCAAATTGTTCCATTAAAAAGTGAAAGATACCTTTAGTTAATACAACATAATTTACATAATTATATGCAGCTTTGCTGTACAATTTTACAGCCCAGTCTTGTACATCATGAGCAGAAGTTGCAATTTGATTTAACAGATTTAGGAGGAGAAGAAAGCATTACAGTAAAGAATGTCTTGCTGTAAGTTTTGTATACCTTCCCAAACTCTTTGAACAGTAAATGAAAGACTAATGAAAGACTTTCAAGGGAACCCACAGCCTTAGTTAGCTTATACATGCAAAATGCAAATCAATTCTTTGTCAATCATATCTTTTATTTTGATTATTAGCTAGAAGTGACAGCCCAGCAACTCGTAAGCGTGGTCTTGTCAGTGTAGATTATTCTCAAGGATCCAAAGCAAAGGAGGCATCTTCTGGAAACAGTTTCTTAATATCTATGAATGACTTCACTCTTTTAAGAGTGATAGGAAGAGGCAGCTATGCTAAAGTACTGTTGGTGAGTGACAGAACCTAGCTAAAATATAAAATATTTTCCATACATTTCTTTATGTTCTAAGTGCATGACGAGTGTGCACCATAGCTAAAGGAATTTATCATTTGTCTGGTTTATATTTATACTGAGTGTATGGCTAGAGAAAATAAATAAAATCATTTTAAATGGGAATTTTTATGACTAAAAAGTTATTTGAAGTTCATACCTTTTTAGAACAATACTATTTTCTATCATGCTGTATTAAATGTTACAAGTGGCTTCTTGTAAAAAGTAAATGGAACATTTAATTTTTTGTTTGAAGGTGGAGTTAAAGAAAAATAAGAGAATGTATGCCATGAAGGTTGTCAAGAAAGAACTAGTGAATGATGATGAGGTAACGTAAGTTATTGGCGTCACAATTTATTTTAAGTAAAAATGTTTTGTGATGCAAACATATGATGGACATCACATTTATTTCAATGTCATGTAATCAATGTTTGTTTGTCATGATCAATTAACAGATTCATTTTCTTTCCAAGGATATTGACTGGGTTCAAACAGAGAAACACGTATTTGAACAAGCATCAAATCATCCATTTTTGGTTGGACTTCATTCTTGTTTCCAAACACCAAGCAGGTACAAGAAACTTTTTTAAATTAATTTTTTGACAAGTTTTGAGGAACTAACCGTAATTAAAACACAGTAATCTTGCTTATATTGCAGGTTGTTTTTCGTGATTGAGTTTGTCAGTGGTGGTGACCTTATGTACCACATGCAAAGACAGCGAAGACTACCCGAGGACCATGCAAGGTAAGAACTAAATCAATAAATAATTAAATTAATTTAAATAGACAAAAAGATAGATTTACCAACTGGCTAGGCCAGGAGTTGTTGACTGTACTGGCAAACTAGAAAACCAGGCAACTAACCAGATTGGTGGGATTGTTATCCATTTGGCTTAGCTGGCTTGTTATGATTTTCATGTGTATATCAATTAATAGGCTATAATCGTCAATACTTGTTTTTTTAATTTGTAGGTTTTATTCTGCTGAGATATCATGTGCCCTCAACTTTTTACATGAAAGAGGTAAGTACAGTAGATGCTTGGCTTGTAATTTTTTCAGTGATAAAAGTTATTTACTTTATTGTTTGAATATCTAATGACATTTGATTTTCTTATCAGGTGTGATTTATCGGGATCTCAAGCTTGACAATGTTCTACTTGATTCTGATGGTCATGTGAAACTAACAGATTATGGAATGTGTAAAGTAAGTGGCCACAATGTGTACTATGAATGCTACTTATAATAACAAGCTTTCATACATCACACAATGGAGGCGATAATGATCTTTTGTTGTCTTTTGCAATTGCAGGAAGGACTTCGCCCTGGTGACACAACAAGCACATTTTGTGGAACGCCAAACTACATTGCTCCTGAAATTCTTAGAGGAGAAGATTATGGTATGTGCAAGGTGTAACAAAGTTTACTTGAGAAACATTTGATAACTGGCAGTTAGGTGGAATCCATGTACCATTACTGGCAACCCCCGGCAGCCCAGCAATAGACTGTAGAAAACATGCACCTGCCCAACTAACAAGACAGTGGAGAGAGGGAGTGGGGACAGGCACGTAGAAGCCCTAGACTTGAAACGAACAATACTGACGACACCACGTTTCAGACTTGGTGATCATATCCTTGCACAAGTCATGCCTTGCTTGACATTTTAACTTTAGGGTTTTCAGGTTTTTAAATTTACTATAAAACTGCAATTGTTGTACATATTGCTTGCAGGGTACAGTGTTGACTGGTGGGCTCTTGGAGTTCTGATGTTTGAAATGTTGGCTGGAAGGTCACCATTTGATGTTGTAGGAAGTGCAGAAAATCCAGATCAAAACACCGAGGATTATCTCTTTCAAGGTTTTTATCTTCACACTGTTTTCAAGGAGCTGTATTAGCTGTTTTATCTTGAAAAATACAAATTGTCAATTCTTGAAATTACTGTATGGCCTGAACCTTCAGGTTTGTGTCTCTGTTGTCTAGTCCGAAGGCTTAGGTCCGCCCCTATTGGGCATAATTTGTTTAGCTAGTTTCATTGCCAGATCAGTTGCATTCATGTGACAATTTCAGGTTCAGGATTATATTTTACAAATGCCAGTGAAATAACCATAGGCTGGAAAGGAAATTCCATTACTTGGTCAACTCCCAACTAACTAAAGAACTTGGACCACCATTGGGACCATAATAAGGTGTCGATTTATAATAGAGAAAGTATGTGTGATAGTGGGAGTTATAATTTTTGAATTCTTGTTTGCCAGAACTCCAGTTACTGTCTGTAAAAATGGGGTGTCCACAATACAGTGTAGCAAGGAGTCTGCAATGCAAGACTTGACTACATATTTAACAATTAGACTACGAGCCCGAGTTTTCTATGAGCGAATAGTCGACGAGGCACAGCCGAGTTGACTATCACTCATAGAAAACAAGGGCGAGTAGTCTAATTGTTTTAGTAGAAACTCTGATGGGTTACATTCCAAAAGCTACAATTTGTAAGTATTTTTGAGCCAAAAAACAGGAAAAATCTTGCATTCTAATTGTTTTAGTAGAAACTCTGAAAGGGTTACATTCCAAAAGCTACAATTTGTAAGTATTTTTTGAGCCAAAAAAACAGGAAAAATCTTGCATTCAAGAGCAACGTGCGTGCGATTGTTTGCGATTGTCGGCGAATAGAAAACAGTTGGAGAACCAATCAGATTCACGGATTTCCAATAGAACACAGCTGAGTTTCTATACTAATATGTGTTAATATGTGGAATTTGAGTGAAAAGAACAATATGGAAAGTAATGTCAGTTATGTTTTTCTTTGTCCAGTAATTTTAGAAAAGCCCATAAGAATTCCTAGGTCTTTGTCTGTGAAGGCGGCATCAATACTTAAAGGTTTCCTTAACAAGGTAAGGACTGTCAGCAGGAAGTGTGTGCATTTTCAGCCCATATGCAATTATCTTAATTAATCTTATATGTCATTGACCCAGCCAATCGGAAGTGGAGCAAATTGAGTGCAGAAGAGTTTGGTTTATTCATGGTGGCTTAGCTCCTCTGTGCAGCTTTGTTTGCAAATGAAATTGGAGGGAGTTAATAACAGAAAGGTTAAGGTTCAGCAATTTGGCTAATTTGAGAGTCTGAGAATGAGGACTAATTTTCCTTTTTTTCCAAAAATGAAAGGACTTCAGGCAGGAGACAAACTTTATCAGAATTCTTATCTACCTCATATAATTTATAATGGGTTCAAAAAATTAATTCAAAGAAATCAGTTTTCTAACAGCCACTTGATGGTGGAGTTTCTCTTGACTGATGTTGTTGTGTACATGACTTACAATTTACAGTCAATTATTTTTTCTTGATGATCAGAACCCTATTGAGCGACTAGGCTGCCATCCTCAGACAGGGTTTGCAGACATAACCTCACATGTATTTTTCCGACAAGTTGACTGGGAACAGGTTTGTGCAGAGCTTTTTGTCTGATGAATGTTTTACAAAAAAAAGCCCAATAACATCATAATTTATTATGTAGTTTTGGGTTAAGTTCACGAGATATATAAAATATGTAAAGTGCCTGTTGGCAAGATGTTGGAACAAATTTTTACACTAAGCTGACTTCCAGTTAGTAACCATACAATATTTGACCAAAAGAACTCAAAATTCATCTTCGTTGTAACATTTTGTTGAACAATCCTATTGGCTTTCCCTTTTCTGGACCAAAAGTTGCATCAGCAGCAGAACCTGGGATGCAAATTTGTATCAGTGTGGATGATAAGGATGAACTCTAGTTAATGAATAGTATGTAAAGTTTTGATTACAGTGCAGAATCAACATCATGTTATCTATTTTAATTTACAGTTAGAAGCACGGCAAGTGTCTCCGCCCTTCAAGCCAAGACTTGAAGACCAGTATGGTCTGGAAAACTTTGATCCTCAGTTCACAAATGAACCAGTTCAACTCACTCCTGATGACTCGTAAGTTGCCACTTTTCCTATGTCCTACTAGAAGGGTGCATATATGCTTGTCCACTGTCCTTCCCTTCTTTTTGTAGGGCTTTACCAGTTGCTATTAATCAGTAGTCCAGTAGTGTGATTTAATTGCAACATGTTTCCAATCTGATGCTGTGTCAAAATGAGCTCACATTTTATAAATCCTATTGTTTTTCACTGCAGGAAAATCCTTGAGACCATTGACCAGTCAGAGTTTGAAGGATTTGAATATATTAATCCTCTATTAATGTCCTCAGAAGAATGTGTGTAATGTCTGCTGACTGTTCATGATTGACAAGTTTAAATTATAAAACCAACACAGTCATACCTTCACAGTACGTACATGTTGCTAACAAAAATATATTACCAGTATGTACCTGTACGCAAGCTTACATTTTGGGTTGGAAACTGACCGTAATATATGTCATTAGGGTGCAACTTGCCTTAGAGTTACAGTTCAGTGATGTAAAAGTAAGATTTAAAAAACTGTGCAAGTAAGTTTTGTAGTGTTAAATCATAAACGGTAAGAGCTTAAGTTACTTGTTTGCCAAAAATACAATATTTTACCTCAGATGGGGCTAGTTGCTCTGGATTTTATAAAAAAAGTAAATTAATTTGCTGAAGTTTCTGTTATTTGACAGAGATCTGCTTGAACTAAAAAAGACACATTTTATGACGATTATTATCACATTAATTTTGATTGAAAAGCTTCTCTATTTTGGGCTAATTAATGAAACTACTAACAGCTTTCAGAGATATCAGCAAGTCATTTTGTGATTTAGAAAATCTCTTTCAAATTGTAGGGAACGTAAAAATTGTAGTTTACTGACTAAAGAGGTTGAAGAGGTAAATAATAAAAGCAACAGGAACAAAGGTGTTTAAGATTGGGCAAGATTAAGGATTGCAAATAAAAATATGCCAAATTTTTCAAAATGCGTAGCTCCAAAAAGATAAATCTGACGTTATCATGGTTACTTCAACTCTTCAAAATTCACATGGTAGTGTATTCATGCAAGATTCATGGAGCTCATTCCTGGGCTAATCGAAACTTAGGTTTAGCATTACAGGTATAAAGGTATGTAAAACATAATTGTTTGTACCTTGCCATTCAAGTCACTCAACATTTATAATTATAAATTAAAATAATTGTAGGTTAATAGCTCATTAGTATGGCTTTGTTACAGTAGGTAGGTAGGATGTTGAAAGATTTTGAATTTATATCCTGTACATGGAAATTGCATACTATTTTTATGCTTTGACATGTTGTAATAAATTCATTTTGGTGGAATAATTAGCTTGTCTCAGACTGGTGTATTTAGTTCAAGTCTTGTGTGAGGCCTGATGGGCCATGCTGCTGGAGCTTATCTGTATTTCTGCAACATTCAACAGTTAGTAGTATTTCTACTCCCCCCTGGATGGCATGCTAGTCAAATACAGGATTACCCCCTCCCCTCCTTAGTATTAAACTGGTCATGACCCATTATTTTATCCACCAGGGTGGAGAGAGGTACTATGAAAGAAAAGTGTTTTAGCCAAGAACACAATGCAAAGCCCTGGCAAGGCTAGTCTCTTACGCAGCCGTTATTAGGGGATTGCGTTACACTTACATGTGGTAACGCAATCCCCTAATAATGCCTGCATAGGAGGCTATGGCAAGGCTCGAACTGGCACTATTTGCATAAGTGTACAGGGGGGGGAGGGCATTTGCCCAAAAAATTCTACCAAGTTGCCTTGCCCAAATTTCTCTTGCTGCCCAAAAAATCTGAGTTGCCCAAAATGTTGGGGGCTGCACCCCTCCCCCCTGTTTATTTACAATGTTTGTTAACATTGGCCCTGCAAAGCCCCAATTGGGAGTGGTCAATTAAGTTATTATTATTTTTTTGTATATAGTCTGACAGAATGCGTGGGCAATTTTTTACACCTTACACCAATGTTTTGGGTTGACAACGCTTTATTGAGAAGTTCTGTAATATGAGTGCTGTTGTCCGATCAAAATGGTGACTTAGTTGGATACGTCCTTTCACGGGGAAATAATATGTTACGTCAGTCTTTGATTGAAAAGTAAGTTAACACTGTAGACTGACTTTTCTTAATACAAAACTTTTATTGATGATTTTTCATATTGTTACAAATTTTTTGTAATATTAGATAGTAGGACCCAGCTTGCAAACAAACTCTTTTTCACACACACACACACACATCTCAATTACATGGTGGGTGAAGCCTAAAATATTTTGGGATTATGGCTACCTGTTGCAATCAAACACCCTCTAAATTAATTTTAGAATGAAAGCAGACAGTTATAAATTATTTGTTGATCAATTATTAGATTTCGTACCATATAATTATATTATTTTATGATTATTATTAATAAATTAAATATAAATATCTAGATTATCGGTTTTCCAATTGTTGGGTTCCACTTGAATGAAGAATCTCGCTAATTCGGTGAAGTGTGACAAAAATAAATTAGAGCTAATACTTCCTTTGGCCTGAATGTCACCTGCCTTCTATCTCACATGACCAGTGATTTTTTTATCCAAAACAGATCCAATTTCACAGAGAATATGGAAGTTTTGGCTAATTTTCAGGCATTGCATTAGTTTAATTGAAGTATAGTGACATTCAAATATAATTATCGCTGTAATAAATTAATCAACATTAATAAATCAACATCCCCCGCTTGTAAACATTTTTTTTCAAAACACAACTTGATGTTCCTGACAGTTATACAGTGTGACCCGGAAAACCGTGAACATCTAAAATTATTTCTGGAATGTTATTGTTGTTTCTCAACCCATCAGATGCGAGATGAAACCACAAGACATGACCTCAAAGGTTTGGTTTACTCACGAAACAACAAGTTGAAAATCCTGAAATTGTCACAGTGACTTATTGTCAGTTCTATTTCTGAGCTAGCAAAGAATAATCATGACCAATATTTTACTCAAAAGAGATGCTGCATTCGTTTATAATTCTAGTAGCTCTCAGACACATTGTCTGGCTGTGTCAACATCTCTTTTCAGTGAAATATCGTTCGTAGTTATTGTCTGCTAATGCATAAGCTCTCAAATAGAGCAATAATAACAACTTCAGTATTGTTAATGGTAAAATTATGGAAGGAAAGGCCAACACGTTTTTTCGAGACTAATTTAACCATTCAGCTAATTACTCTAAAGACTTGCGGTTTGCTGCGGTTGAGTCTTCTGGTTTCATGTTGCATCTGATTGGTCGCAAAACAATAAATATTCCAGAAGTAATTTGAGGTGTTCTATCACAGTTTTCTGGGTTGCACTGTAATTATCAGCACCATAAAATATGTAGCATTTCTTTTCATGAATGAAAAAGAAAACACTGTTTCTGGTTCAACAGCAGTATCTTTAAGTCCCATTCATTTTTTCTTATTTTAATTCAGCCATCATTGAAGTGAAATCTGATAAAGTTTGATAATCAGGATCAGATGGAACTATGTTCATATATTCCTCATCCTCGCATAGTACATTAGATCCAGCAATCAACAGTCTACATGGAAGGCCATCCGCATGTTGGGAGTAGTGTTCTACTAGAGATGTGACATCAGGTAACACCTTGTCAAAACCCTGTTGACAAAACATTAATATTTACAAACAGTTGAACATACCAGGTAAAGAGTAATACCATTTAATATTTGCAATGGAATATGCCAGTTTTATTATTGCAGTACGGTGTATAATTATCCGCTGGCAATGTGCTCAGAATAAGAGGAAAGAATGCCCATAGCATACCCCAGTGTGTAACAGTAATGCTCTGGAGGAGGGGTTGCTTGTTGAAGAGATTCAAGGTAGCAAAAAACTGTGTTTTGGTCAGCTCAAATTTGCTGTGCTCAATACAATACAGCCCCATATGTTTCCGCTTGCAGATCCTACACAAAACTACACTTGTCTATGTCTTGGTCCTCTTTAAAAACTCAAATTTTGCAGGTACCAAAGCAAACCAAAATATTAATTTTAACTCCTGGTTATAGAAAAGTACAGTAGGTATATACTCCGTGCCATTTATTTATTTATTTATTTATTTATTTATTGTAAACCCAGCACCTGTATCATGACACCACCTCTCACTTTGACAATCAGGAAGTTGCCAAATCCACTGGGATTGGCTTCACGAGGAATACGCATGGTCAAGGCATAGCATCCAGGTTGACTTTGACTGTCACGCACAAAAAATGACCCCTCTTCTGATTTCTCTAGCATCTCAGTAACAAACTCCCTACAAGACAACACATGTAATTATTTAACATTCTATGACCACAATACTGCTACTGTCAGTGGTAGTCATAGCGGCTGCCATGGTATGATTCATAACTATAACTAATGTTAATCACATTTAGTATGAATTACTCTCACTGGTGAAATAGGTCAACAGAGATGTGACTATCTTTGATTTGTTGTTGCTCGATGGGGAATTTCCACGAGCAAGCAGGGCATGACAAAAATGACGGTCCGATAGCCCAGGACTAGTGGAATGATTGGCCAGGTTTGTGCCTTATTATTCGAGGTTGCCCAATGGGCAAGCATTAAAGCAAATCTTTTCTTCATATTATAATGATAAAGTAAAATGAAAACTGGCCAAAATCAGTTAAAATGATATTTTTCAGACTAGCACCAGCCTCAGAGATTAAGATAAGATAAGATAAGATAACTTTATTTATACATGGTATAAATAAACACGGTATAATGATTTGGGCTAGTGAGACAAAATTACAGCTGGCTTGAAGGGCAAGCCAAGTTTTTTAATTTAATTTCACCCTGGCAAGCATTATACTAATTAAATTACATTATCCAAGGCACTGGGTTTATGTAGAGCAATACTGCTACTGTCAGTGGTAGTCATAGTGGCTGCCATGGTATGATTCATAACTATAACTAATGTTAATCACATTTAGTATGAATTACTCTCACTGGTGAAATAGGTCAACAGAGATGTGACTATCTTTGATTTGTTGTTGCTCGATGGGGAATTTCCACGAGCAAGCAGGGCATGACAAAAATGACGGTCCGATAGCCCAGGACTAGTGGAATGATTGGCCAGGTTTGTGCCCTATTATTGGAGGTTGCCCAATGGGCAAGCATTAAAGCAAATCTTTTCTTCATATTATAATGATAAAGTAAAATGAAAACTGGCCAAAATCAGTTAACATGATATTTTTCAGACTAGCACCAGCCTCAGAGATTAAGATAAGATAAGATAAGATAACTTTATTTATACATGGTATAAATAAACACGGTATAATGATTTGGGCTAGTGAGACAAAATTACAGCTGGCTTGAAGGGCAAGCCAAGTTTTTTAATTTCATTTCACCCTGGCAAGCATTATACTAATTAAATTACATTATCCAAGGCACTGGGTTTATGTAGAGCAATGTTATCAGTGTAGTGTGCCTCTTGTTTTGCAGACTCCCTTTGAGTAGAAAAAGAATTGTGTGTGAGAAGACTTAGACAAGGAAGGAACACTGAATAACTTGTTACTAAATAAAGTTGCCAACCTTGGTATTCCAGGAAGGTACCAGTTTTCATCTTCGTGACTGTTGCGTTTGGAGACAGCCTCATGTTTACTGCCTCCTGCTAGCTCATTATTTTCTGCTACCAAATTTGGATCCGAGGCAGACTTAACAAGTGGTGACATCACAGCAGGTACGCCAACTGATATTTTGTCACTTCTGGATGGTGGAGGAGTATGAGACCGTTCTTGCCTGACAGGTTGCTTCTCTTCATCTGGTGGAATATAAAATGTTTGTTCTTGAGGTTTTTGTGCCGTACTTTGCAGCAAATGAGCTGGTGTGCTCATTTTCCTTTCTGCCACTGGGCTACCATCAGCTACTACATCAGAAGGACATGTCCTCTTCTCATGCTGCGCAGCTACACCATCACCCCCACCACTACTCTGTGGAATATTTGACCTGCGGACCTCAGGTGGGGTATGGGCTTTTCCAAAAGACCTCCGTCTTCCTAGTGGTGAGGCTTGAGAAGGTGTGGTAGTGGTTTCTACCGCCGCTGTAGTGGGCGTGGCTTGTTTCCTTGGCGTTGGTGGGCTTTTATTTGGGGACTTTTCTTGTTGCTTCTTTAACCTTGCAAAAATTGCATGCTGGGAATGCTCATGACCTTGCTGAGCTTCAAGCCTTGCCTACAATGAAATAAGTTGTAAATGAGCAAAGCAACAGATCACTGACAACAAAATACCTGTACGTTATTACAAGTAAGTGAATTATGACCTTATTTTTACAAATATTCACGGAACTTATTTAATTCGCAATTTTTGTCCACTCAAAGTTTGACTGATTGATTGACTGACTGACTGACTGACTGACTGATTGATTGATTGATTGATTGATTGATTGATTGATTGAAAAAAATAGACTCCCATAGAGATTACATAATACAATGAATAAGGTACAGGTAATTGTTATAATTATTAAGCTACTAAAACAGAGATTGAAGTGTTCCAGGGATCACAAAAAGTCCATGGCAAATGAGCGAGTTACCAACCCATCTCCTTCCCTGTCCTCCTTTCTCATTAGATCCTGTTTTAAATGGTTCCATTTTCAGTTCTGTTCCTTTTGGAAACTTTGATTCAGCAAATGCCAGTTGAAATGCTTTGCCAATAAGGGCCGTAAGGTTCTGAACCTGTTGACAATAAAATTTATCGATTCAAGGGAACACTTTTAAAAGGGAAGTGAGTAAACTTTGTTTCCCACCATTGTTTTAATTAACAATTCCAAGTCCAGAACTGAACTTTCTCCAAAGGTTTTTTTTATAGGTGAATTACACCAAAGAGCATGTTGCAGCATAATTTATAATGATCATAATTAGGGCCAGGATGTAATACATATGTGCTATCATGATGTTGGTGAGTAGTTTTACTTATTGTTTTTAACTTATTTTGTAGAAACTCCAAATTGAACACCTAGACAAAATCCAACAACGCATGCGATCTTAATCTAAAATTTATCACTGAATAGGAAGTGTCAAATGAGAGAGAACTGTACAGCCCCCAAAATGATCCCACCCCAAACTGATCCCCAACCCCGAAATGATTGGGGTCGGGATCATTTCAGAGTCAAATTGGGGGTCATTTTGGGGTTGGGATCATTTCGGGTCAAATTGGGGATCATTTTGGGGTCAGGGTCAATTCAGGGTCAAATTGGGGATCATTTTGGGGTCAGGGTGAATTCAGGGTGAAATTGGGGATCCGTTCAGGGTCAGGATCATTTCAGGGTCAAATTGGGGTTCATTTCGGGGTCAGGATCATTTCAGGATCAAATTGCAATTGGGGATCATTTCAGGGTCGGCATCATTTCAGGGTCAAATTTTAATTGAGGAAAATTTTGGTGTCAGGATCAGTTTGGGGGGCTGTACAGAACCAGTCTCATTCATGCATTTCAAGTGAAATATGACAGTGTTGTTCTTACCTGTCTGGTATACTTTGTCATGAAAACATGACAGTGTATTGCAGTCCCCAGGGGGGAAGGGTTGTGTGACATATAAGCAAACAGTCTACACTCAGGGTCACAAGTCGCAAATGAAATCCTCTGCAATGGATGGGCCATTCTAACACGCTAAATGATGGAAAATGACAAGAAGTCTAATATCATAATAATTCCTTTTAACAAAAAAATAATCATTTCTTCAATTAATAGGCACATTAAAAAACCAACCACCTCAAAATTAATTTCTAATTTAAGAGTAAAGGGAAAAAATTACCTGCCCATCTGGGGTAATAACCTTGATTCCATCAGCAGAGATTAGAATAGCCACACCAACACCTTTTTGGACATACTGAAGAATCAAAAGAAAAGATGAAAAAAAAAATGGTCACTGGAAGGTGCAATTGGTGATTAATAAATGAAATGCACCCTTCAATGCACATTGACTGCAAGACGAAATTCTATGGTCTAGGACGTCTAGCAATGCAATAAATTTTAAAAATAATAGTGATAATAATAATAATTTTTATATAAGGTGTTAAACTTTGGTAACTAAATTCAATCAAATTAAGGCTATTGACAGGAGTCGAATGTACTCTCATAATCTCTGATTACTCCTTGTAATTAAGGGTAAATTGCATGCTTTAAATTCAGCAAATTAATAGAAATTATCAAAGGAAAATCAGCGTACCCGATATTCCTTTAGTTTCTTTTTCACAAATCTTGTTCTTTCCTTGTGAGTTGTTAAGGTACTTTGACCTTCACCACCAGTACCAAGAGTGACAGCAAATGTTCCGATGTACTACATAAAAATATGATTAATACCAAAGATTAGAGGAATGTTATGGAAGAGAAAACTTGTTTAGTTGTTGATAATTGGAAAGAGCTAGAGGCAGCAAGAATTCTAAGAAACAAGACCTTTCTTCATGTTCCTCTCCAATAAAACGATCTTAGGTCATGGCTGGGGTGGAACAAAACTACGCCCAGCCCTCACCTTGAAATCATATTTGTTCGCGGGCATGCATCAAAGTTGAATGAAAGTGTTGAGATTATAAATATTGATTTCTTTGAAAGTGCTGCATATATTTGCATATTTACTGCCGATATTGGGTCAAATTCTGTTCACAATAAAATCCACTTACAATTTCATTACGACTCTCGAGAGAAATCTCAGTTTGAACAATGATACTTTTGCATCTGTAAGCTTATGTGCGTGACAAATTCGTTAATCACGTTCAAAAGGAAATAATAATATATATCTCCGGACCTGCAGAATACAACTTGACAAAGTAGGTACAAGTTTATAAATGGTCCCGCATTCTTCGGTTTAGCAGGAAGAGTTCAAAATATTTCACATCGGGATAAATGATTGCTTTTCTAAGTCAAGTTGAACAGCTGTCATTGAGCCAAACAATATGACCTTCCTTTGTAAAGTATAAAATCAGACATTGCCTACGGACCTGATGAATAACGACAATTTCTAATTGATTTTCTCTTAAATCGTTAGATCACTGAAAAGTTCAATGATGCAAATCTGTTCAGATTTCATAAGATACCTGGCAAAGTTGTTTGGGTCCCAGCAACTTGGGTTGGTTCTCTGCTGGTGTCAGGTCAACAAAACCCTGCGAGTCGAAGCCATCCGCCTGATCTGCAAAAATGTCGCCAGTTCCATTTTCGTCCGCCGTAAATGATGAACCAGCACTGATATTCGAACACCGATTTTGCTGATTCTTGTTGTCAACTATCAAAACATCTTCTTTCGTTTTATTTTTTCGCTTTTTGAACATTTCCTCGAAGAATACCAAACTGCCAGATCCCCTGCCAGGTGACGCAACGAAACTGACTGCAAATATAATCGACTGCAATCGAATCTGTTTGGTCAGCAGTGAGTTCCCGGAAATGCCGTCACCGGAAGTAAGGAAGACGGGAGACCTGCGATTCATAAGTAGGGAGGGAGGGCATGATCGCAGGTTAGAGTGCATCATGATGAAGGGCAAAAGGGAAATGTTTCTTCTTTTGTTTTCTCAGCCAATCCTGTTTACCCCTCTAAGAGCTGCCAACCACGAACCGGGGGAGGGGGAGTCCACGGGAAAAGTAAACAATGAAAATTTTCTTACTTTCATCACAGCTACAAGAAAAAAAGAAAAGAAAGCCTCGAAGGCTCGGACAGGGAAGGAACGCGTGACGAAGCCCAAAGGACGTCTGCGTGGGAGGCTACTCAGGACGGACCATTTTATTTGGGTTGGGCAATTTTTGCTTTGCAAGAATTTTTTTCTTTCACTTTCAGGTTGAGCAAGATTTTTTTTTTGGGGGGGGGGGGGACTGTGAGCCTGTGCAAGATTTTTTTAACATAATCACAGGACCGCGACATTAGAAAGCTGTGCTCTACCTATTTTTCAGCACAGCAGGTCAAAGAACCTTTCATACCGGTAAAGAAATTCTAGGGAATCACAGTGAAACAAGGCTGTTGTTGTAAGAGGTATATTTCCCTCGCTTACATGAAGTACTATCTCATTTCTTCTTTCCACAATTTTCTGCTGGCTTCTAAATTTCATGAATAATTCATCGAGTTTAAACAAAGAAAATCATAACCGTGAAGGAGGTTTGGATACCCGGTTCGGGGCTCAGTGCGACATCCGGAGGGGAGTGCGGTTCGGGCCTAAGTGCGACACCCAGCCGGGCGGGGTTGCGGTACCAGGAAATAAAACCTTCATTTATTCAATCGTCAGCATTTGTCAAAAACTAAACGACGTCAAAAACTAAAGGCTGAGATGGTATATAAGTCCTTAAATTGCCTCACACCCAATTACTAGTTAATTCCGACACGGCATTCATGTAAAACAGGCCTTTTTTTGTATACATAGTCTTTTATAGTAATTCATAGTTTTTAGCTTATTAGAATTTTTATGCCTGATGTATATACCGTGATTAAATAAAGATGATGATGATGTAAGCACGCGTCAATGACAGTCAAAGAAAAGAAAAAACATAACAAATTGGCCAAAACAAGAGTTATTCACAAAAACATCAGCCAATATTTCCAAAAATGTCTGTAAAAATACACCAGTGAAAAGAGACATTGATCAATCAAACACAAACCATGATCAATAAAAAGCGTGGGTAATGTTAGTGAGAACTATCCCATAGTCCCCTAGTATAGTACCAGTGACAAGCAAGCATCACTTACCCCTCCCCCCGACAAACTCGCTTTCATCGTCCCAGTCCCCTCGAGGAAAGACGTGCAACGCTGCACAGAACTTATGTAACCAAGATGGCGGCTGTGTCTGTGGTCTGTGCGAGAAACATAACTACTAAAGCCCTGCAACTACGGCCAGCAGTGGCTATTACCAAGGTATGCGAATTTTAAGTGAAAGAATAGTGTGTTACATTGCTTGTTACTCTTTGTACATGATTATGTAAAAGTACTGTATCGATCATATGAAGGAGGTTGTGTCTCAGTGAATTCTCCAAATTAAAAGTTCGTCTTGGGAAATAGATCGTGTAACTCGTTAAAACTAAGTCATTTTTCTTTAAAAAGTTGTTCGAGACTCCATAATCCATAATTTTATTGTATCGCTAATTTGCTTTTCCGTTAGTTGGTTTTTGTCTTGATCATACTAAATTAATATGAACTAAATATAGTATGGGGCCCAGTTCTCGGCCACCAAAAACAAAAACATGCATTTCTTACCTTGGAAGAACAACAGGGACTCGAAATTTCACATACAACTTGCTTCAGTATTCAGCTTACACATGTAAAGCTATCTACAGCTCAACACAGTCTGTGCTATCCATGTGAGAGGTAACCAAGGGAAACAAGTTACTTTTATTAAAAGTAAGATCATGCTGAGCTGAGTTCCATAAACCATGTATTTGGTTTTACAGATCCCTGTGCGAGATGCAACATCTGCAAGTGACAGTCCCCGCAACAAGACTTTCTCTGTCTACCGCTGGGTGAGTGGTTCAAGACTGTGATGAATTAAGTAGCAAACAATTATAATAAATCTATTATTATATAATCTTGAGTTCATAATTTATTATAGTTTAAAAAAATAAATGGTAATCATTAAAAGTAGATGAGTAAAAACCTTATTTTCTGTTTAGGACCCAGATAAGCCTGGTGATAAACCTAGAATGCAAGAATATCAAGTTGATCTGAACAAGTATGTAACGTCCCAGCTTTGTGTAGCAATCATAACCTGGTAAAGATGAATTCCAATAACTCAAATTTTAATTTAGTTCAAAAAACTTTTAATATTGTAAAGGAGGAAAAGTCATGTCAATTTATGTCTTGGATGAGATGTTTTCTTTTAGAAACATCAAATTTTCAGACATTTTTGTGAGTGTCCGTAAAGTTAGTTACACATCTACAAGATGTACCAGTATGTAAATGTTGATTAATGCAGGCTTTGACTGATTTCTTTGCAGATGTGGCCCAATGGTTCTTGATGCATTGATCAAGATCAAAAATGAAATAGATCCAACACTGACGTTTAGACGCTCCTGCAGGGAAGGTACTGACAATACGCTATAGCACAACATTAAAGTCTCTGCTAACTGGCACCTTACGGTCCCAGCCCCCAGGTACTGACAATACGCTATAGCACAACATTAAAGTCTCTGCTAACTGGCACCTTACGGTCCCAGCCCCCAGAGGGTGCTCAAAGTATACATGACGGGGGGTCCGACAGAGCTTCATATTGCAAACCCAAAAAAATGCACAAGCCTGAAATTTTAGACCCAAAAAATACCTGGCATCAAAATTTTCAACCCAAAAAAATACCAGACTTAATATTAACAGTTTTTCTGGAACACATGTCGCTGAAAAAAATATGCATATTTTTTAAGACCTAAAAAATTATGTGACAGATCTCTTGACCCAAAAAAATACAGAGTGTGTAAATTTTCAACCCAAAAAAATACGTTAGACCCCCCATCATGTATTTTTTGAGTACTCCACACCCCCCCCCCCCCCCCCTGGGTCCCAACCATTATGCATGTACCGGTACTTGTAAGCATTGCATGTTTATAAACCTCCCATAATATTACATGGACTTCTGAAAAAAATATATTTTAAAGGCCCAGACGTATCAAATATTTTTGTCAACTGAAGGGTTGATCTTGTCATTGCCCTCTATTTACTGTAACTTGTCAAACAGATAATTTTCTGTTTGAATCCCTAGGAATTTGTGGCTCATGTGCCATGAATATTGGAGGAACAAATACTTTGGCTTGTATAAGGTTAGGACAAGTAATTATATATTTTCCTTTTTCTGATTACCTGTAAGTCTATGGTGTAATTTCTCGCACTAGTGGTGGTAACTGGGTTGTTATAGTGATATTAGCAGTCAGAGTACTTTCTTGAAGGGGGGGGGGGGGGGGGGGTGATTGTTGATTGCCAAAGAAAAAGATAAAGAAATGGGAATTTATAGAGCTTTAGTTGTGGGAAGATGGTCTAAAAAAATCCCTTCAGTGGGAGAGTTATGGATTATTATTTAATGGAACAATAAAACATTATTATTTTAAAAAGAATTTAACTTGTATTTCAGTCGAATCAATCCAGATGTTGGGAAGAAAAGCAAGATATATCCACTACCACATATGTATGTGGTCAAAGATCTTGTTCCAGTAAGTTAATATCATTCTGTAGTCAGGTTTTTTTTCTCCATGACTCCTCATAATCCTTGAATTCCTTTGAGATCCAGGATTGGTTAGTTGGGGCAACATGGTCAGAGTAAACCAAGGAGGAAAATCAACATGATTACTTCTATTTGCACTGATGTTCCTTCATGATTTACTTTTCCTGTCTAACCACCCTTAAGTTTTTTAAAGGACTTTTGATCATCTGTATCTTTAGATAGTATCAAGATTTATAAACCTTTATCATAAACTAAAGTGTATTTGTATGAGGTACACATCTAAGAGAGTGTATAATTATGTGTTCAACAAGTCACTGCCCAGAAAAGCCTGTTTAATTGAAACATTTACAATTACCGGTATCCTGTGAAATCGCATGGAATATCACCTGATACTTAGCCAACGGGGCCGTAGGCACTTTGCAAGCCTTTGACCGAATTATCTTTACTTGGCGTATATTGCGGAATATCTGTCAGCTGCAGTTGACGGATATTGAGAGCATGACAACCTACATATGGGCAACGGGACAATTTGTTGAACAACAATACCGGTAATAATTATTATTGTCTTTTAGGATATGACTAATTTCTATGAACAGTATCGGTCAATTGAACCTTACCTTAAGAAGAAAACTGAGGTTGAGTATGGAAAGGAGCAGTACTTGCAGTCCATTGAAGACAGGAAGAAGCTGGTAAGAATAAAGATCCAAGAAATCAAGCAACAGATGCAACGAAATCAAGTGTTATTACTTAGTAGCAGAGTGGATAGACGTATGGATACATTGCAAGAATATTGCAAATATTGTCAATGATGACTCTGAAGTCAGTGAGCAAAAAACTGGTCAGATGTAAACTCATATTCTTTTTTTAAAGCTAATTTTAATACCAACAAAAGAATATTAATATGGAATAATGTATATGGAGCAAACTTATCAATAATGATATTACTAATTCAACATGTGGTTTCCTTTCTTTTGTTTCTCCCAACTGGCAGTTGAAAAATGCAACCATGTAGTTGCCACAAGCTGTCCCCCCGTTATTACCCACTTCTTGTTACTGACTGCTTTTCTGCAGCCATGTTGCTTATGGTTCAAGTGTTCACTTTTGTTGTGTTTGAAGAGTTTTAGGTATTGTTCTGTTATTGCAGGATGGATTGTACGAGTGTATCCTGTGTGCATGTTGTAGCACTTCCTGCCCCAGTTACTGGTGGAATGGAGACAAGTACCTTGGACCTGCAGTTCTTATGCAGGCATACCGCTGGATGATTGATACTCGGGTTAGTTAACAACCCTATCTGCTGCATTTAAAAGAACATGGTTGCCCAGCGACCATGATAGAAACATGAGTGGTAGTGTTTGCTTGTATGCAAACTTTGACCAAATGCCTCTCAAAAGGTTTCAACAACCACTGGCACCTTACAAAACCAATGAATGGACTTCTAAAAAACAACTTAATTTTGACTAACAATAGATGGATTAAAACTGACCGATTACAGTAATTGTTTAACTCTACGCAGGTTTTAATTTTTAATACTGAATTGTACATGTAAATCCTGAATGGAACTACCGTGTATAAATAAAGTTTTACTACTACTACTATTAGTCTTACAGCCAATTTAAAGGAGCTATGTCATTGTCTGTGCACTTTGAAAATTTAGCCTAAACTTTTTAAAATTGTCATTTCCAATCCGTTTCGATCTTCTCCATCCTCAGCCAACCTTGTTCCATTTTGGTTTAGTGTTACTCCTTTGGTGTTTTTCTTCCTTAGCAAACTGTTTTTAGGTTTCCTAAATTTTAAGGGTAATTTACATGTAGTTTTTTGAAGAAATAACTCAGTCAAAATATTGTGATATAGCTCCTGTAATAACATAGCAGACTTATAACCATCATCAAATGACAACAGCTTTTCACTCGACTCGAAAGATGACTTCTACTTGTCAGTCACAACAGTCACTCACACAATGCAAATTGTTCACCAGAGATGCTACTGGGTTCAAGCCATTTACTATACGAGTGCTAGTTTGTAATGTCTGGTTTGGCAGACAGACGTTAACATTTTCTTATGTTGATGGTTTTTTTCTTGAACACTACTTTAGGATGACTACACTGAAGAACGGTTGGCGAAACTGGATTCTGATCCATTCAAAGTGTACAGGTGTCACACCATCATGAACTGTACTAAGACTTGTCCCAAGGTAACTCATGTACAGATTTATTATCATAACCATAATAATTACATTTTATAGAAATTCAGCATTTCTCTTGTGCTGTTCCAGAAAATATCCAAACCCACCCCAAGGATGGGAAGTGGAGATTCCAGCGGGAAACGGGAAAATCAAATGTTAACCAAAAAACCATCCTTGGATAAATGCACATTATAAGTCAGTGAAAATCTGACCCTGTAGACCAATAACTGCCAGCAAAGAGCAGTGTCCTCTTCCTGTTCTGAGACTTGATTTCAGGCAGGCAGGCCAACAGGAGACAGATGTTTGTTAGTACCCATTCCCCGTGCATGGAAAGTGTCAATGATGATTGTTTGATGACTGGGTTGAGTGCTCCTTCTGTCATAGTATTTCAAGAATGCATGTTGGTTTGAAATTGGACAAGGCCAGGCTACAAACACTCTGTTGCATTTTACCAGCTTTAAACACTTGTATTATTGTTGCCTTTAGCTCAATATTTTAAAATAATTATTATATAACGTGATTGTCTAAATGAGAACGATTTTCAAAATGAATTGTTGGTCATACAGCAAGGATCCTCAAAGTGTGACCACTCTTAATGCACTCACATTTTTTCATAAATTAACTGGAAGTTGTCCTCAGTTTCTGATTGGGTAAAAACTACATGAAACATGAATTAAGTAGTTGTCACACTTGGGTACCTTCCTGTAATTAGTTGATTTATTGTTTCCTACTCAGGGACTTAATCCAGGAAAGGCCATTGGTGAAATAAAAAAGATGTTAGCTACATACCAGGGCAAGCAAGCTGCTACAGCTTAAAACAGAATCCTGTTAACTTGTATTTTCACTAAATTAGTGTAATATTGAAAACTGGCTCACTGTGAAGTTGTTTTAACAGATCAAACCGAATTATTGTACATTTTGTTTGATATTTTTGTTGAGGGCTTAAATGTAACTTGACAAGTATGGCATGTACGGACGAAAACTTCTGTGTGAGCCGTAAAGTAAAATTCAAGTTTACACTGTAAATGGTTTTCGACTAGTTTTATTCGTATTTTCCTTTTCTTCAGATTTTTTCTACATCCTTAAGAAAGAAAAGTACCAAATTAATCAAACCAGTTCAAAAACATATTCATCTGAAATTCGTTTCAACTACTGTATAACACAAACAGGAAAATATTAGCTACATTGTAAATTTCAAACTTTTGACAAAAAAGTGTTGTTAAACTTTGTTATGTAACATGGAAAAAGTAGTACTTAAAAAAAATGTCATCAGGCATTAAACAGCAATAAAAGTTTGGCACCAAGATCATACATAAAACAGTACAGTGTATGTTGTTATTTTTCCAAGTAGTATCATGTACACTACAGGGTAATTCCAGCCACAATTCTCATAGAATGTGACAACAAAATGTTTCTTTCTTTTCTTTTAATTAGAATTTTTTACAACTGGCATATACCCTGCATAGAGCCATCTGCTATTTCCAAATTATTAGTTGAGGGATGCACGCAGGCTACTGGCATGCTGTAGCAATAATCTTGTGAGCACAAGACTTGCAGTGTAGTGATGTTTTTAGTGCAGATATAAATTGTCAACAGTACATCGCCATTGTTTGAATAAATTGTTTTGAAACATTTTCTGTGTTATTACATTGTCGTTAGCCTTTGTCTGTAAATTTATGATAACATGTAGTCAACAGGCAGAACCCAACATCATTATCATGATGAATCAAATGAAGCAGCAAAATCATCAATGTTGTTTGACATGACTTGAAAGTTTAGCACAGCTTGATGAAACTGCAGTTGGACGAACAACTCGGTCTACCTGAAGTCCTTGTTTAGATCTAAAATTATATTCCTTCTCTTACAAAGGTATTATTCACAATTCAACCGATGTCAACAATGTCTTCAGTAGAAGATTAATCTTTCATTGTTCCATGACTTGTGTTTCCAGACTTCACTAGTGAAGATCTGGCATTTCATGATTTGTTTAAATCTTGTTTCTTGTACGATCTGCTCTCTGGTTAAAGTTCCAAGAAACAACTCAAATCAAGGCAATCACTTGAAGCACAGCATTAGTGATTACAGCGTGTGGACTTGCTTTCCTTGGCAGAAGCATCGGAAGTTTGTTCTTCATCCCCAGCATGCCATGCCGAAAAGCTGCAATTCAAGGAAGGAAACATTGAAAACATGAAAGGAAATCTTATGATAGTGCTTGAAGTAAAACATTAAATTTTGTTTCTAAATTTCTTGGATATCACAGATATACTCAAACCGGTGTGTGACAAATGCAGACTGGCAGAATTTTTTAAGGTAAATATGGTGTTAACCTTACTATTATTGAGAACAAACCGCAAGCAGGCTAACCCTAGTGCTGTTTAGGCTCACCAGAGTGATTTTCAGGCTAACCTGAGTGATATTCCAGCCAACTGGAGTGCCAGTCTGCATTTGTCGCACACCGCATTCAAACAGTGAAAAATGCTAGAAAATAGATACTAAGTTAGTGATTAGTGAATTACAGTACTTCTTACATGTTCGAGACTTGGTTACTTGGTTTACAAAATTGTGATACACTGAAAGTGAACAACATACCCAGAGAGTCCTCGGCAAGCACTCATTAATATTCATATTTCCCTGCCACAGTCACTTCTTCCAAGTTGTATACTCATTTTAAATTTAATATTAATTAACTATTTATTATCTTTTCTATTCTACTTGTAAGTTATTCTGTGTGGCAAGATAATAAAATAAAATAAAATAAAAATCCATTGAGTTAAAACAAAGAAAATTATAACCATGAAGGTGGTTTGGATACCCGATATTAATTAGCATACATTTTGACGATTTTCTTCTCCGTTTACTCAGTTTTTGTTTCAATTGAGAACATATATCAAACACTAGAGACAGTGTTTCATCGGATATCCAAACACCTCAAAGTTCGTTAAAAATACTCCGCTGCGCGTCGTATTTTCAACACTCTTCTCGGTGTTTGGATATCCCGATGAAACACTGTCTCTCGTGTTTGATATACTTTATTACCTACAGTCTGTCAATAAAAGTTATCAGTAAAACAGTAACTGAAAAGTTGAATTGTTTACCTGCTCTGAATGTAGTGAGCAGTTACTGAGAACGTCCTTCCACATCATATGGTGAACCCAAAGGCTTGGTCTGTGAAAGAACAAGGAAATACACCTTAATACACTATAACTGTCAGTGATAAAGGACACACCCCTCTACATGCATCATATCGCAAACATTTACACTTCCCTATAGCAAATTATAGGAACATTTGTTTTCAAACCAGTTTGATTTTTACTTCCGTAAAGGAGACAATGGAAAATAAAAATCAAACTGGTTTGAAAAATTTAAGCCAAAGATAGATTCAAACCAATAAACTAATTGGGCTAATGGCTTTGTCCTTGGCCTTTATTGGTCTCCAGCAAGACACAGGTGTGCCAGTAAATGATGATGTATACATGTACATGTACTTGGGCACAGCAAGCTGACCGCTGGGCTTGTACATCAACAAATAAAATAACTGTTGTATTGTACTTACAGTATTCCTTGACTCACTCACTATTACCTCGCTCCACACCACTTTAAAAGTCTTACTTCACTCTGAAGCCATTCTGGGCATCACATACCATAGGATGTCCCCTCAGCAACCCAATGATACTCACAACTTCACACTTCATGATTAGATGGTACTCACATCAGCATAGTCTCTTGACTCCCACAAGGCTCTAATCTATTACTCTAACATCGTTATACATTATGTGCTCCCATTGTAACCAGTCAAGATTGTCCACAAGAACAGATCAAATAGTTGATGACAAAGGAAGCATGCGGAAACACTCATGCCAGCAATTGGGCTGTTTATTTTTCATACATGTAGTCCTCTCGTGTCACTGATGGTGTTCAATCACCATTTGGCTCTTGTTACTACGAAACACCCTCACTTCAAGAAATTCTTCAGATCAAACTACAGTCTTGATCAGACACCTCTGCTCATAATCCCAGTCAAATCACTGCCTCAATCAATGCAATCTTGAGTTAGTGTTGTCCTTCTTCTCTTTCCAACCTGATCTGCATCACTCAGGTACTCAGAAAACGTTACACAGGTGCCATACACTTTCACAACACTCACATGAACACAATACTAACATTTTATTGTTTTTTTGTTGTGGCTTGTTCTTGCAAACAAGCTACATGTACAATGCAACCCAGGAACACTGAATGTTACAACAACCATTCATACATTTAGCTTTCCTTCTCCTTCACAGCTCTCTAATGGCCAGATCACTTCATTCTCATTTAACTGACTATCAAGACTTGTCACAAATTGACCTTCAATGTTTAAAAACAGGAATCACTCTGTCAGTATCAATTGAGTGAGTTCTCTCTCAAACATCGCAATTTTGTCCTTGAATCTTTCAGATCACACTACAATGTATCTTCCACTGACTACAACTGTCGCTATTTCATGTAAATCTTGTCGCTACTGCTCTTTGTTGTTAACTTTGTTAAAATATGCATTTTAACCGCATGTAAAATCTAGATTGATTATTATGTTTTTATAGTTGTTCTGTAAAGCCATGTTAACGGAGAATAATAAAATAAACATTTCTACAAATAGAACATTCAGTAGAACCTGTTGAAAACAAGCCATGCATTCAATTTCAGTTACATCTCTGACAATAATAATTATTGACTGAAAGTTAGACTTTTCCAGGGTATGCTTTGTGGCACAAACTCAGCACACAGGGAAATGCTGTTAAACGTACCAGTACATCTTTTTGCACTATCTACTTCCATTATACATACTCCTCTTATTATACAAGTAGACTGAAACAGATGTATCCTTTCAGGGATCTCGATTACTACAAGGTCACCCTCAGGAGACATCTGCAATGAGTTTTAATCCACAAACTAATCTACCTCACAAGTCCTTAAAGAATGTTGGGCTTGAATCTCCGATCTCACAGAAGAACATATACTGTAGCACCAGTAGAAAGACATGTTTCCCAGGGCTCTTGAAAATTTTCCAAGCAATATAAATGCCTACTACAGGTACATGTGGGCAATAAATGGTATGATCTTATATTAGCAATGTCACTGTGTAGATAGAAATCTATAGAATCATCTACAAATTATTTGAAATTTCAGAGGCCTCAATAGCAAAGTGTCATCTAAAAGGTTTTAAAATGCTTGCTTTAATCCCCAAAGTCGAGAGAAGATCCTACCCGGAATGTTTATCGGCGTCCTTGTCGGTTAGCCATCATGTTAGCGGCAGCACCTGATGGGTTCCCCATGTTCATCATACTCTGCATCATGGTGTTATAAGCTGCTGACGCATTGTATGGTAGATTCTGACGACTGGCATTACTCCAAGAACCCATGCCATACATGTCAAATCCCATGCCACCCCACCCCCCAGGGATAGCAGTTTGGGATGCCAAAGGTTGCATGTCTGACGGGGAAGGTATGTGAGAATTTTTTGCAGATTTTGGCTCGGCAAAGTTCACATTAAGAAGATTTGGCCCCAAGCGATGATTCTGGGACTGGACTCGCTTGGCAACTTCTCCTGAAGCAAATGTTACAAATGAAATCCCACGCATGGGTTTTGGAATGTAGACATCAATCACTTCACCAAACTTGCTAAAATAATCCAGAAGCTCTCCCTCAGCTGTTGAATCAGGAAGACGTCCAACAAATAACTTCTTTGGCATAAATTCTTGCTAGTGAGGAAAAAATCATTAATTTTGATAGCAATGCATGTGAACAGTGTGACAAAGGCAATCTAAGTATAAATTTATTTTTATTGCATTAGTATTTCAATGAAAAGAAGCATTATGATTGGTTGTCTGACCAGACAAAATTTTACAATATCAACCAATCACCATTATGGACTACTCATAAAGTACTTGAAGTAGTATTGGCTGAAATGTTTTTTTTTTTTTGTAACGTGTACAAAAGAACATTGTATCGCCTATGTTCAAGTAGAAAACTTGCTGTTGTTATGTTTTGTCAAAAAATAATGATGTATTGTATTGTATCGCATTGTATTGTTTTGATAGAGTACTGTATAACCTCCCTTCTTGAATTTTAATAACAATGTAAGGAGAAGATAAATTAATCACTTGTTTCCTACCTTACATCTTGGCAGCCTCACTTCGCAAAGACGGCCTTGAATGCGGTGAACTTGAGACAAAACTGTTTTGGCCACTTCAGGGTCCCTAAAGTTAACAAACCCAAATCCCCTTGATTTACTGCTTCCGTAATCCATTTTAACCTGAAAAATAAAAAGTACATGTAGTTGAGTAAGTGAAGTCTGCACATACGCCTAGTGGCCAATCAGAACAGAGCTTATCCCAGTTTTCTTAGAACAAAGTGACCAGGGATGCTAGCCCATCACAAGGGTTAAGCCCCAGAGTAAATTGTCTTGCCCTAGAACACAATACAGTGCCCCAGTCAGGGCTCGAACCCAGACTGCTTAGACTGGAGTACAGCGCACTAAGCATCAGGCCACAAAAACATGCTTCTCAAATCAAAGCAATTAATTCTTCCTATCTTGAATTTGCTATAAAGATACTATAAAAAGACTTGTATGAACTGCGTGGTTATGTCAATGTACATGTACCTCTGCCATGACCACTTCACCAAACTTTTGAAAATATTCCTTCATGTCTTCTGCAGTGGTTTTCCAGGGTAACCCAAGCACAATAAGGTCTCCCAACCCATCTTCTGGAGAGGAAATCTTGGTCATTTTAGATTCTGGCTCTTTTACATTAGGTGATTCGTCTATCTTCCTTTTAGTGGTACTGTCTGCAAGAATGAATATTAAACACATTTGATGACTTACTCAGTGCTTTCAATAAGCACCGACAGCCGACCAAAAGCATCGGCTACTCCATTTAAAACTTAATTTAAATACAGTTAGGGCCTCCACAGACCAGACGATTAGTTGTCGACAACTATTTTTTATCACCAACTAAATGTCACAAACAACCAAAAAACGTTGTCTGTGAGATGTGTTGTCGACAGCTAAATGTGAAAACTGTACGTTGTCGACAATTAAAGCAGTTGCTTTAGACATTGACAACCAACGTCCCCGTGTGTGGAATGCTTGCATCGGACACATAGTTGTCGATGACATTTTGTTGTCCATAACAAATAGTTGTCTACAACTAAAGGAGGCAGCGTGGCCGAGTGGTTAGAGCGTTGGACTAGCTGGTGTTGTTCTCGGTAACCGTGAGTTCAACTCCTCAGCTGCACTTGTAAATAGCCAACTGTTCTGCCTCCTGTCAGTTGGGATTATTAACCTTGTTACGTTTATTTACAATGTTTGCTTACACTTGCCCTGAAAAGCCCCAATGGGGAGTGGTCAATTAAGTAATTATTATTTTTTTTTTTGTTATTTATTATGTCCAGTCCCTGAGTACTAACTACAGTGAAATACAAACAATCACATTGAGTCAGTTAGGGGACAGAACACGTTCTCAATGTTTATAGCACTTTGTTCATCCGTGGTATATTTCAAGAAAAAACGTTAAGCGGGCTCATTGTAAACTGCATAAAACATTGAGAACGTGTGGCACCCCCTTCGCAAATCACGTTGATTTTCAGTTGCCACCGCTGATCTTACCGTTCTTTTGCACTACGACATACAAATGGCAGCCCCATCCTTCTTCGGCCGGAGGGCAAAGCATGTTGTCCAACAAGCGAATCCCTCGCCAGCTGTCGGTCTCCGGATTTTTATATCTCAATCCACAAGCTCCGGGAAACTGAGCTTGTAATGTGGACAGCAAAATTGCGCCGTCCGACTCTGTGGGAAGTTCAATTGCAGGAAGCGACTCATCTTCGGTGACTCGAACGTACTGAGCCATTTTAGGTTCTTCCGAAAGCAGCCTCTCGATGCTTAAGATCAGTTGTGAGTCGATTTTGCCGCCTGTTTAGCTTCAGTCCCAGAGAAAAAACTGCATTTAATGTCCCCAGAACAACTCCAGATGAACAAAGATGGCGACCTCAATTTGCCTATCCCAGAATGCATACTAACACTCTGCTGGTAGTCTGGGTCTGATTGTTTGTTTGCGGGTAAACAGTGATCCCGCGGGATGGCAGAACTGATCAACTACGGTACGTAAAAAAAGCTTGCAAAAATTATTCCGAACTCTTCCAACAGGAGAACTTTCACATCCCAATAGACTTGCTGTAGGGTCATTAGCGCGGCGAAATTAAGAATATTTCCTGTTTATCGGTGCACGTGTAGCGGCCGTGGGGTGCAGTGGGAATCTGTTCGAGTGTGGTAACAGTGAGCAACATACTGGACATGCTATGTCAGTTTTTTTACTTTTCAAAACAAGATGCATGGCATTTAAACAAAATTGGGGATGCCAACTCTATAGAAGGCTTGTTTTGGGAGAAAACAAAACTCTTCCGAGAGTCTACAGATTTTTCCGGGAATCGGGGGACTCAGGACATTTTGGGGGCAAATGTGAATTCATGTAGTTAAATTTGCGGGATGTTTCAGGAACGATATACCGAGTTTTCGGAACGACTTTTATTTTCAAATAGTACTGCTCAAACAGCATTTGTAAGAGTTGTCTCCCCCGCATTTAAAGCACGAGCGGAAAGCCTCTCTAATGGGAGACTAACACTTTTTCTCTGTAGTTAAAGTTAGAACTAAAAATCAGTATGGGCAAAAAATCTGTATATTTTAGATTAAAAGCGAAAAATGTTTTATTTGGTCAAATTACCTTCCTCGTATCTCTTCTGAAAATGCGAACATTTGGGTAGGCTCGATTACCAGCGCTGTTCGGGAATCGGAGCCCGCGCTCCTCTCCGAACACACTTCTCCGGGAGGAACGAAGACCGGACTCGAGAGAGCGGCGGAAATCGAACCTAACATTTGGGTCGGTCGGACGACGTTAAAAGGAGAGAACAGGGGATGGCCTAATTACTGTTGGAAAAGATACGATGCAATAAAGTACAAAGTTACTCTCAAACATACAATGCAGATACAATAGCCGTTTCTTCACAGAGAAACTTGCAACAAGTGACCAACTTTGTCTCTTGCAGTACAAGTTGCCAAAGTCGATGTCCTTACTATACATGTAATAACGTTCAATCTAAAAATCAATCCAGCAAAACTCTTCAGGCGTAGCAGCTGAACCCTCCCATCCCCCATAAGATGTAAGAGCTTCAAGACTTTTATTTAGACTCAACTGGGCTGTTTTAAACAACCTCGTTCCCAGGGTCTTTACCCTGGCTTGGGAACGAGGTTGTTTTTTAAATATAAATAAGCAAATTGATCCACGCTTCCATAAGAAACATTATTTTTTAAGATTTACATGCACGTGTCTCGTTGTACATTAAAGCCTTATTATTTAATTGATTGGCCAAAACGTGAACATAACTGACAAAAGACGACTTGCATTCTATCTTTCTAAAATGCGTTAAGCGGTAAAAAATATCCATCAAACGTTAAAATCTTATACCTGCCAACGTTTGCCGAGTCAAAGACGTGTTTTTTTTCAGGGTTTTCGAAGACTACCCAATCATATGCGAAGACATTCGGAAACTTTCGAGGACGAATTTGGTGGAAGTACCGGCCGTCTTTTGCATGCACCTTTCTTGTCATTCATTGCTTCTGGTTTGGAAACCGTATTAGCTGAACCTGCAACAGCTCTGATTTTTCAGCAAGGCGTGAAAAATTGCTCCTTGGCGTGAGCAGACTCGAGATCGAAGGCTTTGATACGGAGGCATGCGAGTTGGTCGGTATAAAATCTTTAGTTTAACAGGTGTCAATATTGTCTCACAAATAGCCAAAACAGCGTTAAATTAGCCGAAAAGTTGGGGTTTACCTCGGTGTAAAATCCTGTGGCATTTTGCTTTGTATTTGAGCTATTGTTTTTCTGTTCTATATTGTTTCGAATTTCTTTGTTGTCTTGTTCGCTCTTTGTTTTACGTCACTGGTGAGTTTTACAGGTTTTTACACCGAGGATGACTGAGCCAAGAGTCTAGTCTCGTCTAGCTTAAGCCATGCGATCTCTTCCTTGCTTGGCAGTAAAGGACGAAGGCGACAATGGCAAGAAAAGACACAACTGCAAGCAAACACCCGACGATGATTAATGCCGTCCTGTGATTAGAAGGAGCTGAACTCCGTCCGTCTGTAAAACAAGGAAAAACATCATATTACCGTCATAAGTAGAACAGCAAGTATTAATTCAATTTCTTTTCGCTCTTAACATTTACTTTAAAACTAACGAACATGTTAACGACAGTTTAGCCATTCGATTGATGAAAGGAACTCGCGAACTAGCTGGAACTAGTCGAATTTTCAGTTTTTAAAGCAGAAAATAATCTGTTTTGTAGCCGTCTTTCTTCCACGAGGCTTCTCCTTGGATCAAGTCAGCATTGCCAAACATTTAGCGTCCAACATAACTAAAATTGGGCTTCAAGTAAATATTGCTCTCGTTACATTCGCTCTTCACTGGTTTTATAGAAACGTCGGCGGACTTGTCGCCTTTCAGAAGTCAATTAAAAACATCAGCACTTCAGTTTCCAGTACTTTTCAACTAACAGCTCATTCTCGACATGCACTTGTATTTACCTTTACTTGGTGACTGTGGTAAGTTTGCCTTTTCTGTTGCAGTTGTCATGGTGCTTTTCACTTCAGAACCTGCAATTCATGTTTAAAGAAGCTGTCAGTTATCAATCTTTCGCATCTCAAAGCCAACCTCGGAGGCCCACGGGCAGTTAGTTGGGACGACGGAAAGTCCAAACAGCGAGAATAAAGTTTCTTTCCAGTGCAAAAGCCCTGACACTTCACACACTTTATTATTTTTAAATCAAGGCTACAACAAAGGACATACCCGCAACTAGCAATAGCTAATCTAGGCGGGCCACGCCCAGCCGGATTAAAAAGGTATACAAAAACAGAAATCAACTAATAAATGAAAAGGGAAAAATACAGTACAGGGTAAGTCCGCAGTCTAGCACAAATAACCATGCATAAAGGCCGGGAAATACTCTGCGACGAGTCGGTACGACAGGTCTCCGCAACGAGTCGCTCCGTGTGTGCACTGCTTCCAAAACATGCCAAGGTTTCAATTCTTGCAACTGATCGCAACGACAAAATTCTGTCGCAGCGACAAAAATTCGCCGAGTTATACGACGTGAATGTTGCAGCAAACTGGTGCACGCGAAGTGTCGTAGCCAGTGCCTCGGTCCTTTAATACGCCACCGTTCCACATGTAGTAACTGACAAACTTACCGATATTTCGCAGAAAGAGTGCCTGAGAATGACAAGTTTTCACGTCATCACGGCCAGACATCTCATAGAAGATACAGTAGATGTTCTCCATCTCACTTGTGTAATTTGTCAGTTTAAGAAACAGCATTCCTTCAGTTAAATCGGCGACCATCGTGGCCCGGTTCACGTATAAACCATCATGTCCACTGTGCATAGAAATTCTTCCATCTTTATAAACCGACACTACGCCCTCGATGTCCTTCTCAACTGGTCTTTTCAAGGCCATCACTGTGAAGCGTTTGAAGTCACTCGCGTTGGCCACTTCCCGTAATAGTCTCCAACATAGGGTGACATTATCGCCGTCTGCGGCATACGTCACGGGAGGACTGGGGCAAGGATAAGCATAACATCCAGCTGAAGTTACAAGGAAGAAAACAAGTAAGAGATAAATCAATCAATCAATCCTTATTTGCAGCTATTGGTCAGTACAGGTATGCCAGAATAACAAACTTAAGTTAGTTCGATTCTATTGTTATTAAAAAAATGATTACGTATTCTTAGCAAATTATTCATGTAAATTTTTTTGTAATTTGTTAATAATCACATTTTATAAATATTTTACGATGTATATAGGCTTACTTATTTTATTTTAATTATTTTTAATATTGTTACGATTAATACTATTTCTTTTTTTTTTCAAATTTTAATTCTCGAGGGCCATGAGGTTATCAGTATTACTACTGTCAAATGTTACCTTCGTTAAATAAAGTCTTACCTTACCTTACCTATAGTTATGTTCAAAATTTTGTCTCGATAAGAGTAAAACGTAAAAATAGTAAAGATTATCGCACATCACATTCATTATTCCTAAAGGCTATATGTTTCAAACTTACTTGACTAGTCTGGTAAACCGATGAGAGAAAGCGTGCGAGATGTACACTACCCACGCGCGCTCCCAATGCCACGCTTCAAAGGTTACCCCCATATGCGGCAAGACAAACATTGCCGAAAATTTCTATTTTATCATAATTAAGGAATGTTCCGATAGACCGTCTCCACCCGAGCTTCGACTTGAATCCATTGCAAGGGCGCAGTCAGGGAGTCCTGGGGTGCCCGTGACCCCCCCCCCCACCCCACCCCCTTTTGTAATACTCATTTTTAAGTAAACAAGTGAGACAGTGCGGATGTCGATGTGACAACCTGGCGATTGCCCTGGGTGTGACCCCTCCTTTGAAAACTACTGGCTACGCCCATGCATTGTTTGGAGGGAATTCGCGAAAGGTCCGAAACACTTACTCGTGAATATGTTTGTCAAGATAACGCCGATAGCAACTCTCAGATAGATTTGATTTTCCATCCTTGTTCGGGCTTGTGAAGTTATGTTACCTCTGGAAATGAATAGGACGAGATGAGAGATGAGAGTAGCAGTATCATTTTCACCGTCGCAAACAGGACAAACTTACTGATCGCGAAGTACAACTGCATGGAATGAAAAGTTGAAAAATCCTGCGCAAATTCATGATTTAGTCGTCCATTCACGGGGACAAAGGGTTCTCTATCTACCAAAATGGCAGAGAAGAGATACTACCTTCTCAGCCACCTCATTTATCTGCAGTTTTGGTGATTGAAAGGCGCATTCTTTGAGGCATTGTTGGGGTAAATTCCAACGTAAAAGTGACACGGAGTTTAAGCAATGACACAAAAGAACGAAACGATTCTAAGCTCCTAAGTCCTTTCAAAAATGTACAATCATTCAAAAACTTCCATTGCTTTGTCCACTGATACAGCTACAGTACTTTGTTAAAAAGGGTACAAGGTGAAAAATCCTTTTTCGCTATGTCTGTGGTCGATCAACAAGTCACCAATTTAAAAGGATTAAATGGAAACAACTCCATAAATTGCTTACCGTGAAGATGTTTTTATAACTGGGATTTGAGAATCCAGTAATGAAGAAAAAAGGTAAACAATGAAAATATAACAAATATCAGTGCTTGAAACAGCGGAAAGCGGCCCAAAAATTGTGCCCTTTGAAGTACAATTTTAGTATCTCGAGCTAGCGCTTAAAAAGTTATGGCCAGTCAAGATTTCCAATTCGTACAGCGAAATATTTCCGTCGATGGAGGCTTTTTGATGTAATGTGTCAAAAACGAGGACAAATACTTCATCACTGGCATCACTGGTTCCAAACACCGAGGACAGATGGAAGCACGAAGCCGAAGCCGAGTGCTTTGTTTCGAGGTGTTTGGAACCCGTGATGAAGCACGAAGCCGAAGTCGAGTGCTTTCTTTCGAGGTGTTTGGAACCCGTGATTAAGCACGAAGCCGAAGCCGAGTGCTTTGTTTCGAGGTGTTTGGAACCCGTGATGAAGCACGAAGTCCGAGCAGAGTTTTCGACACATTTTCTCAAATGAACAATAAGAAATTATGCAGTGTGAAATTTTTGCCCTTTTCCGGGCAAGAACGTGCTTGCATCCACGGCTCATTAGCATCCGATCACGAGGGAAGAGGGAGCGACAAATTTTGGCGAGTAGAAAACGTTAAACGAAGAAGAGAACTCGGCCAAAAAAGCTATCCCCCGTCAACGAAGCATTAGAGCAAGTAGTCAAGAATTACTATTAAAAACATGTTTTAGTGTTCAATGCATAGAAACTTCTGTTCTGTGTCCTGTGTTTACCTGGTCGAGAAGGTAAATGAAAAAGCTTCTTTTTAATCCTCTGCCTTGTGTATGTTAGTGACATCGTTTTTTAATCTTCAAGAAATTAAAACCGGTTTATCTGCGATATTACTTGTCTTTTCTCTCAAGCGCCCTGTCAACGACTCCGATTCAACAGTTCTGACTAAAGTTATGTATAACTCAGTTTGAGTACTTCATCGCGTTTTCAGAAATACAGTTCTCATTGCCCTGCCCCAACGATGTTGGTTGATAAAGATACCTCGGAAAAACTGCATTAAGATGATTAACGGGTGGAGAAATAGTGTTTACTTAAGACTGACGTTGAGAGACCTAAAGTTATGCTGAGCTCTTGCAATCGAGCGACAAGCCTTTGAGTGTTATTTCCAGTTATAGTTATGACCGCTATTTCAATTTCCCGAGGAAGTCTATTTCTAACGAGAGCTTCCACTGTAGGTGAGAAAGTTATTTCTTCGAGCATTCATGTTGCTTAGTGCTTACAAGCGGACTATTAAGTGAGACATGACTAAAATCAAAAAATCAGACGGGAGACATGCAATCCCTACCTTTATAGAGCCTCGTTTATCCGCTGGCAGTCAGTTCAGTGGGAGAAAAGAATGGGTCTTTATTCACGTTTTATGATTCTAAATCTTGAAGGGGACTACCACCTGAGAGAAGTGGTGCTTGTCAAGTGAACGTGATCAACATGTTATGATCATTCATATTTTTACAATGTCTGCACCATTTGGAACTATATTTTGTTTGATTTTCTGTATAAATATTTTGAAAAATACGTAGTGTTTTATACGGCCTTTCATCGTCTACAAAATGGCGAAAACGATAAAAGATCGCGCGTAAGGTCCAAATTCCAAATTCCAGTTGAAAGTTGTTTGCATTCCAAATCCATGCAACTTCCCTTGCTTTAAACTCCGTCTTTTCATATCACCAAATACAGATGCTATTTTTTCACACTCTTTAATCTATGATAAAACAAGAAAAAAGCACTATCCTAATTTTTTCATTCTTTACCTTCGAATCGCCACAATTAACACCTATTTCAGTTCTTTGTCTCAAACGTAAACAGCTGGATCATCTGGGTCTGAAGCGCCGGTCTATAATTTTGGACAAAGCTGTTCTCAATAAGTTTTCTGTTTCAATGGACTTGATAGAAAACTTTTAAAGTGAAATTCTCTTAGAATTCAAATTTAAACCAAAAGGCTGACGAAGCGTTTTGAACCCCAAGTCACGCAATGTTGACCCTCTAATTCGTTTTACATGCTCAAAACGGTAAAAAGTACAAACATATTTTCCCAGATATTTTTCCAAAATGCGAAAATTTAAGTCAAAGCCTGGAAGACGCAATAACCCATTTTCGGGATCAAATAAAATATCTGGTGCATTTCTTTTTCTCAAAGGGGACATGCAAAGCATATTTTGGAAAAACTGACCAAATTTCAGCTTCAGACGAGTTTATTTCAAGAACCGAAAGTTATATTTGTAAGTGACATATTTGTTTATCAATTGCGTGCAAATGATGGGAAATTTCTTCTTCTGTTGTACTAGCTTCAGCACTGAGAAAAATGTTAAATTCATGAGTGTGACGTGAAAGGAATGAGCTAAATTATGGCAAAATTAACTTACCTCTCACCGCTTCGGATATCAGTAAAGCTTTCCACCGGACTTGTGAAGTCAGTCTTGTTTTGAGCACTTAAAATGATGTCACGTCAATTGTAGTTAGATATGACAGAGGCTGTACAAAGTACAAAGTTTCAATAGATCAGTGTCCATTTGTTTAGTTCTGAAAAATAGTGCTTTGTTTGCACATGGAAAACCTTGGTAACACAACTTTAACGAATGAATTCAGACCAAGTTGAAAATACCAAATTCTGGAACTTGGTAAAGAAAAGGCAGTAAAACTAAACCTTTGGACTTCAGGACCATTGTCTGTGATCTTTAGTTGTGATCTTAGAATTAAGATACATATAAATTTTAAACCTGCCGTTCATTAAATATACTTTTTCAACACCTTTTCCGAAATGAAAAACGACAGACAACTTGTATAAGTCAAGCCTACAATACCCAATAGGATTACAACCGGCTTTTACAAAGCTTTGTAATTTTAGTGAAAGTATAAACAGATCCTTCAAAAGTCTATTTAATAAATCCGAGCGATTCTTTTCTATTGTTCAGTTCTCGCTTATCACGACAGACAATCACAATGATCAATACTTTTTAATGGACCTGTCAGAATTTTGGACAAATTGACCAATTATAAATTAACAATTACTATGCATATAAATGAATTAAGATTTTGATAGCTTCTAACCGAAGAAACGTTTGTTCGAATTCAGTTTTATCTTGTTGGCAAACTATCAACAGTCCTTGATCACGTGCGAGCTACGCGAAGCGTGAAAAGGCAGATTACCAACAGGATCTAGACGGCGAGTTCCGATACACCACAGGAAACCCACACGCCTTTTCTTTACTGGTCTCACGGAACGGTTTCAGTGCACACAATTCGCGGAAAAGCGCACAGAATTGTCTGCAATTAATTTATCTTGGTGTGAAAACATTGAGATGAGAAACTATTTGGTGTGAAATTTATTACTTTTGTCCCGTTAAGCAGGTTGTTAGTGTCGTGAAAAGCTGATGAGATTATGGGGCTCAAAGTACAATGTCACGCTGAAAATAGATCTCCTTCGCATCACCCCATCATGCTCTTATCACGAAGATATTTGTATTCTACGTGACAATTACACTACATAAGATGCTGACACCATTATTTCCTCCAGTTTAGAACTTGGCGGATATGTCAAAATTCATCAATTTAGTCAGCTTTTTTATTGTAATGCCGTCTTCTAATTCATCGGACCGCTTGTCAGATTTCATGATGTTATGGGACACTTAAAATAAGTGGAGTAAAAGGGGAAGGGGGAATCAGCGCACAGGGAGCAGAGGAGTTATGCTTGAAACATCAATAAAAGAAACGTCTTACCTTCGTTCTTGTATTTATTCTCTTAGTTAAAACCTCATTTGCGAACCAAAATACGTATTCATTTGCGATCGATCGTTTGGAACCGCTAATTCTGAATAGTGTCGACCGCTGTGCATTGGTTCGCAAATTAGGTTTTAACTAAGAGAATAAATACAAGAACGAAGGTAAGACGTTTCTTTTATTGATGTTTCAAGCATAACTCCTCTGCTTCCTGTGTCAGCGGCGTGTTTCCGAATTTCATCACTTCCATTAGCCTCCAATTTACAGGCGATCATCAGGCTCGTCACGCAATCTTTTCCTCCCAAAGAGCAGTCACGGCAGAGGATCACAGTTATCTTGGTCTCCTTCGCAGCCGTTTTTTGGCGTGACATCCCAAAAAAGGCCGCGAAGGAGACTACAGCTATTATACAGATATCTGGACACAAGAACAAAACACAACGTACTTAAGTTGACATAACAGTGGGTCGTATATTGTACACTCCAATACTGAGTAATAAAAATATAGTCTTACTGTGTTAACCCAGACAAACCAGGTCAATTTTAAAACAACGAAACAAATGTACATTTTCTCTATTACACAGTCAAGTGCCTCTTGCGGACTCCTCGCTCTGCTGGACACGTGTTCGCTATTAAGTAAATACAGTCTCTGCAGTGTTGGACCATTAAATTATCGTCCACCAGACGAACACTCCGGATTTGGTCCCACGGTGGGTAGATATATTTTTGATAAAATCTGTTATTAACTTTCAATAATTCTTGATTCCAGCTCACATCTCCATGTAACCCGCAAACAATCTCGATGACTCGTACACTGGTTACACTGTAGCGACAGTTTTAATGCCCGCGGGAGGTCCCGTCGCTCGGGATCCTTCTACTTCCAGATCTTGAGCACACCATCTCTTCCAGCTGATATAATATAGTTCTGAGGTAGCTTCGTGAGAGCTATGTCATTAATGCATTCATGATGTCCCACAGGGGGATGGTCGGGTCCTCGCCGGGGCAGGTCTTCATGTACGCCACCTTGACGTGGTTTACAGTAAACTTCTTGGAGCACATCGGTACCATCAATGAGACGCGACCTATAAAGCAAATGAGAGGTTAGTTGACGTACTCAAACATAGAGGAAAATGTTTAACTCACAATGTACAAACAAAAGCAAGACGCATTAATATTTTCTTCATTAATTTGAAAATGACTTTCGAGCCAACTTAAAAGATACATTCACCTTGTAAAGCATGAAAAACAGTACTAGTACCAAATTTAAGTACTTCTCAATAGCTTTCATTTGAGTGGTCACACACTTTGGGCTTTTATCCACAGACTAAAACGTTACAACCACCTTTTACAGCACAATAAACAGCACCACATGATAGACGTTTGGGGTTGGCTGGGTCACACTCTTCGTAAACCAAATACCAACGCCACCAAGCAGGCCAACGAACAACTGGCGGCGGTCAATGAGGGAGAGATAAGAGAGACAGGCTTCCTTACGGACCTATGCCCCACCACGGGGTGGAAGGGTTTACGGAAGTCAAGTTGACTCACATGAAAATAGTTTCTCAATATCTTTCATTTGAATGATCACACTAGGGTTTGATTCAGACTTTTGAAAGATAGAACCACATTGCACAGCAAAATAAGCCGTACCACATAACCTCAGTAACTTCCATTTGAATGACCACACACTAGACGTAAATGTTAGAACTCTCATTGTACAGCCTAATTAACAGTACTCCAAAGCTTTAATTTAATTGGCCACAGATTTATTCAACCAATTTCACTGGCACACGGAGCACATTTTCCAAGGAGTAAGATAGCCTTACTTGTACTGTAGGACAACATTGTTCAAGTTATCTGTAGCCGCTCCCGCCACCATCTGAGAATGCTCAGGATTGGCCAAGTCCCACAGGCGAATCCGACGATCTGAGCCTGCAGTCACGATGTACGGACTAGTATCTTGTCTGCTGGTGCACAGCGCGTGAACTGCGTTAGGGGAGACCTGGGAATGAGACGACGAAGACGTCAAAGAAAGAGTGCAAAGTTCTAAGCTGTTCACTGCGCAAGGAAAACCTCGCAGTACGTTAGAGCGTTTCAATCTTGCTGCTTTTAATTATCAAGATAATTTCTTGTTGATAAACAGACATTTTTAAACACACGCATGCAACGCCTTCGAGAATGGGGTCGGATGTGTTTGTGTGCTTAACATCCCCATTCCAACCTTGAAATGCCAAGCATTTCATGCGCATGTTAAAGTGAAATATGCAAAGGACCGCCAAGTATGATGCTGCTAGCCTTCGTGGGATGTACAAGGTCTATGTTCACGGTCCTGTACAGATTTTAATTTTACTTAACCGTTTTTTGGGACCGAACGCCGTTACAGATCCCATATGCTGTGCCTTTTCAAACATGGTTTGGCCCATGCGTTTTGGCTATCCACACCTTGTTTGCGAGACAACAACTTGATACTTTGGGCCCCTTGATCCCCTGGACACGTGACGTGGCAACGCATGATTCACGAAGCAAGAGGGTTCAAAGTATGGAACTTCATATAGTGAACGGGTCATTATGCAAGTTATTTGGGGTCGCATTCGTGCTGGCGCCATTTCAATTTATAAAATAACTGAGATACTACGCGCGCTCTCATTGGTCGATGGGCGTGTTTAGACGAGAGTGTGTAAACAAGGTTGTGACGTTCGGATTCACGAGTAGTTTTAAGAAATATTCCATAAAAGCAATAGACGACTTGAAAGGTATTTACACAACCTTATGTAAACACTCGAAGGGGCTAGAAGAATTCTCGAAAGTTGAAAAACCCGTGTCGCGTTTTCATAGCTGACACGAATTCTCTAAATTCCTTTGTGTTTAGATGAGGTAATATAAACACGGAAAAAGTACTGTATCGCTTAACTCCAACCCCGTGCTGACGACTCCCAAAAAGGAAAAAACAGCTGTCCACTGTTGCAACCCCGCTTTATCGGTTTTTGTCGTGTTTGTGTCTCGCAAAGTCAGCGTTATAACATGGCGTCAACCTTGTTAGTTAATGTTCATGAAAAAAGATCATACTATAAAACGTCAAGTGACAAACCTGTGTTTGTGACAGGGGTGGGGTGTGGCTTGCCCACAGTGCCTGTCTTCGCGCGCCAGTCTCCAGATCCCACACGGTCACTTCATTGTTACCTTGAACGGCAGACACGACCCAGGACTGCTCGGTCGGGTGAGTAGCTAGCCGTCGAACACGAGCGCCTGGGAACGAACACGTTTTAAGTCGAATTAAGAAAAAACACTTTCTGCAGCGACGAAAACGAACAGCAAAACAGACACAATACCTCTTGGATGAGAGAGGTTTGTTATCGGTAGCTGAAAACGCAGATCCCAGCAGACCAACATCCCGGCACTGGTCCCCACAGTCAACCAACTGTGACAAGGGTCCACCACAAAGGCCGTGATGACACCTGACAGAGTGAAAGGGTAAAACAGTTTTTATAGTATAACAATTATAATCACAGAAGAAAATGGATTACAGCTGTAGTAGCGTTTTGCCAAATTTAACTCTTCAAATAAAAACCTTCTAAAATTGGCATTACCATGCGCAGGGTTGTTCTCTAGTTTCCAGGCCAGTTTGGATGATCGAAGGTCCCACCCACAGATTAGACCGTGAGATGTAGCGTACGTCAGTACGGACTGGGAACCTGAAGAAAAAGCGTTGAACTGTTGAATCAGCACTAAATCCTCATGCTGAAAGCTACATGCTCCGCAGTCTACCTGAAGTTCTCTAGTGACAAAACGTCATTCTCGTCCCCAAAGGCCGCGATTCGTTTGGTCAGCACCAAGGTATCGAGACCCCTGGCCGCAACCAAATTGTGAGCATGCGTAGAGAACTTGTTTTGTAGCTTTCAGCCAATCAGATTTGCCAGATTTGACTTTATGCATGCGCAGAGTGACGGGAGCACGAGACAACAAGTTCTCGTTACCTGTTTCAAACTGTGTCAATTCTATGACTGTTCCTTCTTCTGTGGGGTCAACGTCCTTCGAATAAACTTGAAGTCTGGAGTTCGGTTGCTGGCTGGTCTGTTCGATTCTGTTCTCTCAAAAAAGGAAATTAACTTGTTAAATCAAAACAAGGCTCAGGGCGCTTATCATTAGTCACGAACGTCAGATGAATGAATACAATTTAATCAGCAGTTCTGATTAACGGAATTCTCTTCATGAATGGACCAGTCAGTTCGGCCAGTTCTGAGTAAGCATTACCTATTTTTGTATCAATATATTGTTGTGAATTATGTTTAACTTTTCTCAATTTGGTAATAAAAGCTTGTTGTTGTTGTTGTTATTCGGACTAATGGTATCCGACCTAAGTTCATAAATCAACAAGACAGTACATTGGAACGCTCTTCAGTGCTCTGAATTCCACAGAAAATTACCTGAAGACATCAATGGTACCCTCGTCAGATGCACAAGCTATAGAACTCGATCCTTGGCAGAAAACTAACGCTTTCATCTTCCAGCCTGTAGAACACACAACGCTTCTGTTTGAATAACCATTATACTGCCAAACTTGAAAAATAAATTATCGTTACGATTGACATGCGTAACCTTCTGAAAAGGTTACTTCAGTGAATTCTTAGACTATTTCCGTTTGAAGTGCAAGAATTATGAGAGGCGATGTCACTTTCCACGTTCGCGGTCAGCCCCGCCTCACTCATTTCTTGAATTTTGATTTGTCAAATATGAAATAGAAGCTATCAGAAAGTTATCCAAAAAGAAGTACAAAAATTCATCAAAAACAGAACTGCAAGACCCCGTAAGAAAACAATCAAACAAACTCAAATGTGCAGATATACCTTGTTTACTGTGGGTCTGTCTGGACTTGTTAATCAGGCTTCTGCCATCAAGCTTCTGTAAATCCCACAGTTTAACAGATCCATCATCTGATGCCGTAGCAAAGTGAGTGAAGTCTGGACTCACTTGAAGCCTGACCAGCAAAATTGAAACTATCATTTGGGATGTGGAAAGTTTATCACCTTGATTTGTTCTACGCTTGCAGAATCAAGTTAATTCACGCAATGAAGACTGTACGATCAAACACGACCCCTGTCTTGTTTTGTTTTGCTTTTTCTTACTGTAGTTCAGAGTGGAATAGAAAATGTAAGCTTTGTCATACAGTCAGTCATATTAAGTGATGGCTGAGGTTAACTGTTTACCGTTTACACACGGGCGATATTAACAATTGCTGATCATGACACAACTGCACAGGCAGCGACAGAAACAGTTGAGAATCAGATAACAGAGCTGTATTTTCACCTGTTAATAGCAGCTTTGTGCTCGTGAAGATGTGCTACCAACAATCCTTTGGGATGCCAGCTGATGACAGGAACATAAATACACAATTATATCACGCCCGTTATAAATCGCACGCAGAACCTAACTTGAGGATATAAGGCCCTGTTCTGATAACCATTCGTGCTAATGAAATTATGTGTGATACTTATCAACTAGCGAGTGAAACATCTGCAAGCCTAGAAGAACAATAATTTCAAACGTAGTAATTATGTCGTTCTAGTAGTAAATTTTGAATTTAAACCAGTAAGCAACATACGCGAACTTTAAAACTAGGCAAGTCTCCTGTCATGTGAGTAAAACTGCTCAACATTGAAAAACGAAGAAGGGGAAGCACAAAAATAGTTCATCTTTTCAACAAAAAAAAAAAACATTCAGTACTCCTCTATCGCGTTGAAAAAGGAGGAAAGCGGTTTCAATGATACAATATACCAGTCTAACAAGTAAGTGTTCACTAACTTACCGTGATTGGACGGGTTTACTTTTCTCAGCTAGCACAATTCCAAGAAGAGTTTTTTCTTTCATGTCTGAAAAAAAAATTAAAAAGCAAAAAGATGAATATTCTATTCACCAACGAAAGTTTTTGGCATCCGCATCAATTTTCTATATCACTAACCCGCAGCATTTTGCTCTCGCTTGTGGTGCACCAAATTCTTCAGTTCCAGCTTACACATTGCATACCGCGCTTGCAACGGATTTTGGGCCACAAATTCTTGAGGGCCTGGTGCTGATTGTTTCTTTGACTGGGAACTAGCTTCTGGACGGGGCAGAGTAGCAGCCTGGGTTCCAGATGAAGTTAAAGCTGTTGGTTCATTTTTGTTGTCCTGATGTGGAATGAGAGAAATGTTAGTCCATGTATACAGGTATCCAATCCAACGACAACAGAATCAAATATAGGGGGTGTCGCGCATAACTATATGCATCTTTGTTTTTCTCTCATGGCAAAAACTGCAACTAGGATAGAAACAGAAAAGCTGCTTTTTTTATTTTACATTCAAATTGTGAGCCAACGCGAAAAAAACAACTGTAATGTGTCAATTTACTGCCAGGCACTAAACAAGACTTACCCCTCCAGAAGCAGGAAGAGAGAACGTTTTTCCCAGCGGAGATTTTGGTCGATGTGCATTAGCAGGCATTGACTCTCGTCTGGCCATGACAAGCGATACCGAAGCGCTCTCTGCTCCACCGAACATGTGGTGCCATTCAGGGTTCTATCAAGAGCGATCAAAATTGAATTTCTCCTGACAATACCGATACATAGTTAACTAGACACGTGATGAGAATACTCATACTCAGAAAAATACCAAATGTCTTTGCTCTTCGTCTACGGCTCATGTGCAGTCTTCGCTATTTCGAAAGCGGAAGACGTACGTACTAGGGTCTCGTAGTAGCTACGTTGTCGATCTCGCAAGATCTCACACGCACGGCTCGATGCTCTTCGAGAAAACAACAGAACAAACAACAGGAAGAATGCCCCTCGCCCCAAAACAAACAAAAACAAGAGGACCAGTACGTATGGAATTACAAGCTCACGAGAGCTGCCATTGACTACTGGCGGACTATGGTCTTCGTATAAAACGTAAACTCTGGTTTTATACCCTCATTTGTTTCAAGCAAGACAACCTTACAAAAGACGGATACATTTTTATGTCTAAGATATTAAAGAAGACACTCTTTACCATAGAGGGTTGCTCAACCATGGACGCCTTTTTATTTTTAGCACCTCCTTTCTTGGCTGTTGCATTACTGTCATTCTTTCCCTCGGTAGATTTCACCAACTCTGCGTGTCGCCTGGTGACAGTCTTGCCCACATGAAGGTTCTTCAGGTTGATATCTCCTTTTATTACCTCATCATTGTTTTCTGGTTGTTCCATGGCACTGGAGAGAAAATACAACACAACCGCATGTGAATTCTCTTTCTCCTCGACAACTGCACTGGTATAATTTGGTTTTATCAACTGGGTTGATAATGTAAATTGGCCACCGTATAGATTCAAGAGCTGATGTTTCGAGCGTTAGCCCTTCGTCGGAGCGAATAGACGAAGGGCTAACGCTCGAAACGCCAGCTCTCGAATTTCTTTACGGTGACCAATTTACATTATCAACCCAGTTGATAAAACCAAATTATATTGTTATACTTCCCACCGACGCAGCACCACAGTTTCTTTAGAAACTTACCCCCTCTACTGCACTGGTACCGCGATTAAATGAACCTACTAGCAGTCCGTCGAGCGTGGAGTGAAAAAAATAGCTTGTTTCGCCGCTTTGATTTTCCACGGCCGTCCATTGTTCTAAACACACTCTTTTTCGAAAAGAAAAACTGAAGGAACTAATCGTTATCTTCGTCCCAGTCATAGTAAAATATATAGAATAGAAATATTTATTACAGATTATCACATAACTAAACCTCGTTATATGAACGTTCTCGAAAATTTTGCAGACGTTGCCGCCCAGGGTCACTGAGTTGTGTTCGGCTAAACTTTTTTTCAAATCAGTCTTTCCTAATCCTTCTAAATCTTGCTTAGTAGCAATCATCGGTATTTATTTCAGCTTATTATTACTTCTCTGGAGATTTTCCATCTAGAAAAATATTTAAGTGAAGTTTCTTTCAATTTGAAAGTAATTTTGTACATAGGATAACTTCTGGATGGAAAAGCAAATTCTCAGAACTGCCATTAACATCGGTAAGGAGAATTGATATTTTGATACCTTGTTTTAGCTCTGTGTAACTTGAGAATCACTTCTCTAAGGAAGAGTAATTTGTCCTCGTCCTCCTCAGTGATCCCCTGTGAGTGAAGTTTTCGGAAGACGGCGACCAAAGCCTCGCCTGTTTCAGGGTAATTTGGTCGCTGACCTGCACGACAGAGATTCCGAACCAACTGCCTATCCTGCAAACTATGGAAAACATTCAGTAAATAAAACTGATCAGTATATTTGGCACGTTTCCTACAGTGTCCTACAGTAAAGACAATGTTACCCTGTACATAGAAGATGAATTTTAAGGTGTTCCTATCTGCATAAGTTTTAATTCCTTAATTATAGGACATGAATTTGACTGGTTTGCCGTGCATAAAGTAGAAGACTTAAAAATGTATGAATGGCTTTTGTCTGCAGAAAACTTTAAGCCAGGTTCATTTTTCCATAGATGCAAGGCATCCATACCTTTACCTAACAATACACACATTAAGCCATGTCCAACCTTAATTTATGTCAAGTGTAATCCATCTTCATCAATTGAAGATGATTCCAGCCAGTTCTCTCCTGTTTTATTTAAAGGGGCATTTGTCACGCCATTTTAGCAACATTTTAAAACGCTAAAAATTGTCTTCGTTCAAGGTAAACCAATGGTTTAGTTTTGTTACCTAAGATTATATTACTACATTGAAACTATTTACTGACGTCTGTTGTTATGGATGGCAAGGATGGAAGTGGATTGAAAATTGAAAGAATTTTCCATTTTTTTCAAAGTCTCCAGCCACCTCCTCTCCTCACCTCCGGTTTGCTCTTCCTGCTAAATTTTCATTTGATATCTTCTTCGAAATTCTGCAGGAGCATTTTTTGCACGAGTAAATGTTTTAAGCAATGAATTTAGCACAGAATTGACCTGAACACTCACTGACCTGAGTGAATTGACCTGAAATCACTGTGAAAATACCCCTTCAATGATTATATTTCATATTTTTCTTCTCGGCACACTGAAATAAGAGTTTTCAAATGTTATAAATGGTTACCTGTCAAACAGGCTGACAACATGTGGTGATCTGATAATGAAGTCATATACAGCTCTGTTGATTGGTTCTTTTAGAAGGCTCACCAAAATCACCTACAAATAAACAAAACACTTAAAGTAAACAAAAACCATAATATCGATATTAATCATATTTTCTCTTTTTTATTTTCACACAAATAAAACTTACAAGTTTTCCATGAACTTATAATTTACCTCCTTGTCAACTTGTACAACGGGTTGTTTAAGAAAAGGCTGTAGAAGAGGCAACAGATTGCAGTGCACATCGGCTATGTTTAGAGTGCGTGCTACTGCAGCCACAAAACCCACAACTCCATACCGAACCCACATGTTCTGTTGGCCAGAAATAAAGGAAGTGTACATCAGTAACCAGTATTAATAACTATTGGTCATTATTGTACAGGTTCTGCAGCTTTACTGAAAGTGATAGTTTTGAGAAGCATGGGGATAAAATCTATTTTTTTGTCATGTTATCTTTGCTTTTCCTTTAGTTTATTTGTGTCTAACACATATAATTATGTAACTGTGGAATTATTCAATAGTTGCTTTGATAAACAAGGACTTATTGTCATCTTTTCTTGGGGTACACTTTAAATCCACAACATTTCCACAGAACTTTTGCATCTCTAATCAATAAAATTATAGATGCATAAAATGTTCTATTACTGCAGACTTACAGGATGGCAAAGGAAGGGAACTATTTCAGAAACAAGTTCCTGCAGAGTTGGTTTTTGAAGCAGTCCCAGTTCTGCCAGGCATGTCAGTGCATTCAAAGCTTTACAAACAACAAACTCTTCAGTGTCACTCAAGCCCTGCAATTAATGAGACAAGAACTAAATCAGCTGGAAAACAAGGGAAAAACTCGTAACTACATGTACAGTGTATGTACATATATCAGACTTGCTCAAAGCAACCAAAATAATCTTTCTCATAAAGAGTAGTACTTACAACACTTAAACCAAGTTCAATTTGCATGTGACAGATGGTGTACTTTGCTTTCTGGTAAATTTTCATTATGATAGTGGCAAGGCAAGTGTATATATTTTTTACATCTTGTTGTGTGTTAAACAAGGAATTAAGCGGTAGATTCAAGGGATTTGAAGTACCAAATTTTTCCTGAAAGTACTGTTGTGAGGCAGAGATGACTTGCCTCTTGCCATGAATTAAGACATAATTTCCTGTTCACTACAGCAACACATGTTTAAAAGTACAGTATGTTGCCCTATTTCCGGACACTTTTTGCATAAACCGTAATATCTTACCTCAAAACAACACAAACAAGCTGCAAACAAGTTAGCTTCCACTTCTGGCAAGTCGGTTGTAAAGTTTCATCGGCTGAAACTCTTTGGATCCTTCATAATTTGGGAAAGAGTTCGTCGAATTGGATGCCCTATTTCCGGACGATCGTTACGAGACAAATACTCTGCTTGTCTTGGGAACATTCTTCTCCCTTGTGGCAAAATATATCTTATAAAAGTTGAATAAAGAAACATTCATTTAAAAGATTACTTTTTGTCCGGAATTGAAAGCTTTTTCTTTCGATTATTTAACCAAGAAGTCATTGATGTTTTGAAACCGGCCAACAACCGACATATTTGATTTGTATCATGGTAAGAGGAGGAAGACTGGTGACTGATTTATTAGATACTGGACTGGACTTGGAAAACAACACACAAGTATTTTTTTTCCAAATAATTATTTCAGGTGAGTTGAAATTACGAAAGGGGGTTACAAAAGCGCTTGTCTTTACAGAACTCTTCGATAAGATTGCATTTAAAACAGAAACTAGTTTGCTCTCGTTAGGTGTCCCAAATAAACTCAAGTTCGAAGATACGAAACTGAAAACAGAAAATTCTTATATGCTGACAAACCTAGTCCTTTAAGCTTTACTTGTCCAAAAAAAGTTTAATCTGTATTGTATTTTGCGAGAACAGACCACTTAACTGTAAATAGGCAATTCGACGCGCACTAAAAATCGCATTTAAGAAGAAACAAATTTTACCTACCTCAACTGAAAACTTGAATGTTCTCGCCTAAACGGAGCGTGGCTTGGCCACAAAGGTATCAAACGAATGCTGACTAGTCGATAAGTCTTTGGAACATATCGATTGGATTTGTTTTATTGTTTCAACTAAATACGGATTCGTTAAGTCGAAGTGTCCAGAAATAGGGGTGTCTGGGAAATAGGGCAACATACTGTACCTTCTCAAACTCATTAATAATTCATTGAGTTAAAACAAAGAAAATCATAACCGTGAAGGAGGTTTGGATACCCGATCTTAATTAGCATAGATTTCTCCAATTACTATTTAGTTTTTGTTTCGATTGAGAAGATATATCAAACACTTGAGACAGTGTTTCCTCGGCTATCCAAACACCTCAAAGTTTGTTAAAAATACTCTGCTGCGCGTCATATTTTCAACTAACTTCTCAGTGTTTGAATATCCTGACAAAACACTGTCTTTCGTGTTTGATATTACCTGAAGCATCATACTGCACCTGTTCTAGAAGTGGTCTGAGCATCACAAGACTCTGCCATCCCACGTAAGCGGCAACACCTACAATGCTGTCAAAGAAAGCTCCCCTTAACTGCCAATCTTGCTTGTCATTCAAGAAAGTGATCATGTGTGACAGAAGAACATCGTTTGCCTTCTGACGACCAAAGAACACACACAGTTGTGTGATGCCATTTTCAAGCAGTGTCTGTTTAACAATGTTCTCAGGATCACAGAGGAGCGTCACAACTTTTCTTTGGATGAGCTCATGCAGTGCTTGGAGTTCAGTATCATAACTTCCCTGAAGAAAAAAAAAACAGTAAAAGATATACAGTATTCATTTGATGAAACTGTAGAGTTGAACCCAGGCAAAGTGGCTGCCCATTAACAAGGCACTACACTGAACCTATTAAGCAGCCAGTTGTTAAAGTCCTGAAAGCATTGCCAGTGCGAGTATAATATTGTAGGTAAAACCCTTATTTAGCAGCCACCTTTTGCCCATCCCAATGAAATTCCTCTATTGCTTCTACCCGTAATTTGTTTCCATCGAGAATTAAATATTTTAATAAACACAGTTAACATATAACCTGTTTTTAACAAGCCAATGACAGACATAAGAGTCCAAAATTAGTGATGACTGACAAAACATTCAACACCTTCTTATTTTCTTGGTGTCATTCTATTAGACATCACTAAGCTTATTAGTGATGATCTTGGGTTTTCCTGGCAATAAAGTGACATCTTTCATACCTTGTGATCTTTTCTGACAACACCCTTTTATGCAGCAACCCCACTTACAATTTACCCAAAGGTGATCGCTTAATCAAAGTTCAAGTATAGCCAATGGAACAAACGCATATTTCAGATTTGAAACTGCAAAGGCAGACAATAATTCACCTGATATTGTATAGGAATATCATCATCATTACTTTCTTGATTGGCAAAATCTAACTGCGCCATTTCCAAGAACTTTAATGCTGTCTCTGCGAGTGAAGCAATGTTCTCGGCATAAGCTATTCTCACAATGACTTCCTGGTCCTGTGTAAGCCATGACAGGCTTGGCAAGATGTACTCTGGAAAAATGTTTGCATCGCTACGAGGCATACTACGCACAAGCTGTAGACAGTGGGTTAAAATCTTTAGAGCCTGAGCTCTGACTTGTGGTAAAGGGTCATTAACTAGAAAGAGGATGTATGGAAGAAGACGTTCCAGAATAATGTCATCACCCACATGATGAGCAATCTTCAACAGCAGCTCCAAGACTGTCAGTTTGGACACACAGTACTGTGAAGACAGAGACAGTTGTTTACAGCAGTTGTTAGTTGAGTAATAAATAATGATATTTTGAGAGCAAACCACATAAGCCTTAGCTGGTGCTGAAAGTACTCTCTTGTCCATAGCGTAAGGAGCCAAAAGTTTAATTTGAAGTTTACAAAATGTACCTTGCAGCTTCTGATGCAAGAAGTTAGGAGAGAAACAATGATCACTAGACAGCCTGGAAACAGAAAAAAAAATGTCAACACAAACATTACGAATACATTAATAAACTTAACTAATAGACTTGCTTACAAGTCGAGCTCTCGGAGCAAGAAAGCAAGCGCGAATCGCACCGCTACTGTCAAACCAGAAACGAAAAGGGAAACAACTTTGAGAAAGTCTACTGAACTAACTACAGATGATTGAAAGGTTGTTACTGGAGGATGAGTCACTGAGACGTTTACATAGCCCTGGCTCCACACAATGCATGCAGTGTACCAAGGCAAAAAATGAACGGTATTTTTACTTAGCAGCATAAAACGTAAAATTAATTAACCTTACCATCTTTATCTGACGTTGTTTTGGCATCTGTACCATTTATTACAAGCAGTTCTTTGAGAATCTGTTCAATGTCACGCTTTATTCTGAAAATAGCAACATCAATCAGCTGATGATTAGAAGTTTTGTTTTTCAGAAACAACTTAAAATCTAATGCATTGGTGAATGTCATATCCCAATTTATGTAGCATGAAGCAACCTGGAACGTTGTGACTCCCCCTGCCAATTGACCATTCAAGTTTCTAACAGTTCATTGACATGTTCATTTACTAATTTCATAATTTTAAATATATGCTAAAAAGTGGAGGGACTCAAGAGTAAGGTCTTACTCAAAATGCAACACCCCCGCCATGGCATTATGTAACAGGCTTCAACTTCCATTTCTTCATAATTATTAGACAAATCTCGACCAAGAACCAAACGTTTCATATGTTATGGAAATAAAATTATACCTGCTAATCTTCTCATCAGCAGTAAGCACAGGTAGCATGGCAAACTTGCTCATATAGTTCTTGAGAAAGGTGTAAAACTGCTCAGGAAATATTACGCCTAAAATGAGAGATAAAACAACAACACTTGAGATGGACAGTAAGCAGCAGACAAGACAAGCACCCTCACCAGCTGAGTAAATGGACAGAAAACAAGATATTTTTAGGATTCTAGAGAATATTTCAGAAAGCATTTACTCACCTCTGTATTTCGTCAAAAACTCAGCAGCAGCTAATCTGCTTTTTGAATCCTTGTTGATCATTTGTCCTACTAATTCCTAAAATGTCAAGATACAGATCTGTTGAACAGTATTTTGCACATAAATCAACACTTTTCAACATAAAAAACACCAAATACACAATGCATACCCTGATATTAGCATCTTCAATCTTTGATAGAGTTTCTGTGGGATCATAATCTCCGTTGCGATAAGACAGCAGCTCGGAGAGATCAAATAACCTATTGCCCTCACTAAACAGCTCAGCTACTACACATCTGTGAATGAAGAAATATGACAGCAAGCTCTGTTGGTAGTTAATTAAGGTTACCATATACCTTCAAAGGTGTCTCACTTCCAAACAATGTAGTGCGTCCGGGTTAAACTGCAGATATCTAAAACCCAATATCAAATTAAAGCTTATAGAGCTGGCTATCTAAATTGGGTTTTAGATATCTGCAATCTAACCCGAACACGCTACATCGCTTGGACATGAGACACCCCTGAAGGTATAAGGTAACCTTAATAATTGACAACACCAGCTTTCTGTACAAGCCAAAGGGATGCATTTGACAAGTGTAGCTCTGGCAGTGTGGGCTACTGCAATTAACCAGAGTGCAGAGAATTGGCCAGATTTCAGCACACTCACCATAAGGTAACCACACCTCTCACTAAAAATAAATGGATCTGATATATTAATAGTAAAAACTAAAAGCCAGGCAATTTTAAATTTCCTGCCCGTCTTCCTTACCCAGCAGAAAATATGTCCATTTCTGGGGTTAATGTTCCTTGTTGATGCCTAACAATATCCATGTCTGGCAGACTAGGACCACTGTTGTTTGACGGACTGTCACCTTTACCAGCTGTCGAAGAAACTCCAGCCAGTAACTGATCAGCTTGTCTTGAATCCAGAAACCTCTCAGGTGCAATGTAACAGCTGCGACGGCGAGATGTGTCAAAGAAAAAATTGAAGTCTGCTGGGTTATCCTCAGGGAGGAAGGCCGGCTTAAAACTCGCAATGTCTGTTAGCAGGACCCAGTTCCAGCCTGTTACCATGACGTTCTCAGTCTTGATGTCGCCATGGCAAACCTGAAATCAGTCAAAAGTCGTTGGCAATGAATTGAATAGTGACATTATATATTAATTTGAAATCTATTAAAAGCAATACACAAAACCTTTAGAATCACATAACAATATAAATATAAATACCATAATTTATTATTATCTCCTGTAGAGGGTGACAATCACAACAAAATCTACCATACGTGGTATTTGGTTCAGTTGGTAGTTTTGTATAGCACTTCAAGCATGATTTTCTATTTTAACAAACACTTAAAAAAGCAATGTTGATTTATTCTTAGTTAGGTTTTACAAGCTCTTGCAAAAACAAAAACATATTAAACTGTTAATACTTCAGGTGAGAAACTGGCACCAGTGACAACAGGATCCATAAATTCAACAAAATTCCTATACCTTGACAGAGTGACACTGATCCAGAGCGCTTAATAACTGAAACACAATCCACTTCTTTTCAATGACATCAAGAAATGGTCGGGTACTAAAAAATAACAATTTTAATCAGTTGATAACAAGCAATAATAAGTGAAAAATCACAATTTTATATTCAAATTTTATATTAATTTAATTTATACTCCATTTATTTTCACAGTAATTTTTCACAATGATCAGGTAAATTCTGTGCTTAAGTCATCACATAATACCTTTACTTGTGAAAAAAATGCTCCAGCAGAATTTTGAAAATATCAAATGAAAATTTAACAAGGAGAGCAAACCACAATACTTGGTTTCCCATTTTTTTCAGATGGCTTGAGAATGTAAACAATTGGCAATTTTTTTTTTTAATTTTCAATCTACTTCCATCCTCGTCATTAACAACAACAGATGTCAGTAAACAGTTTCAATGCAGTAATACAGTCTTCGGTAACATAATTAAACCATTATTTTTTGTTTCCTTTGAGCAAAGACAAGTTTTAGCTTTTAAAGTTTTGCTAAAATGGCATAACAATACCCCTTTAACACAACCATGCTTAGTAAAATGATTTGATTTAGTGAGTTATTCTGACCTGATCCTGTCATACAGGTTATCCTTAATAAACTGCCGGAGCAGGAGACTTGCTTTGTCTGTCAGAATGGAGTGATGAAATGGAAGAACATTTGGGGCAGTAATGAGTCTGTTCTTGATGTCTGTCAGCTGATCTTGGTATGTCTTCAGGGGAAGTGAAGGGTCTTGGATAGCGAATACCTTCACAACACATAGTCCTTCCCTGGTTTCAGAATGATATTTTAATTACTAGTTTCATTTTAACCTCTAAACCACTCCAATTAAGTGTAGCTAGTAGACTATGAGCAGTCCCGTTCTTTCTTATGTCCACACTAAGCCAGATAAATTTGAAAACAGCTTTTTCGTTTACAGCATCAGCAGATAGAAATGTTTTCTGTCCACACTGCATGCTTACATGTAAATTAATTTATACACACTAGAGCATCCACACATTACATGAGCCATACTATTCAACTTCTTTGATGTCAGCATTTTCAAAAAGTTTCATTTTTGCTGTCCACACTGTACTACCACTTTGGAGAAAAAGTTCAAAAAGTTCCATTTTGGGTCACCAAAAAAGGCATTTTAGTGTGGAAAGAAAATGAGTCTGAAGAAAAATGTTGTGATTTCAATAATTTAATTATCTGGTGTGGACATATTGTTTAGTTAGTCATTTGAGCATGGATTTTAAATGGCTGAGCAAAAACTGGAGACGACCTGGAAAGCAATCAACACCTAGTTTTTTCACCCACTACTGTACAGCCCAAACATGTCAAAGGAAACTTGTTTCCTGGAACAAGTGCTCTCTACGTAACTGCAAGCCGTCCACAGGTATGCAATTCCTTCAACATTTTAATGTATAAACTCTACTTTTCTATGAGAAATATCTTTTCCGACAATAATATCAGCTGCTTTTTAAATACAAAATTAACAAACTTCACTTTTTTGGCAAATGGATGAGAAGGACAGAAAATATTTTATTTAATTCAGTCACTCTGACGTTTGTCAAGATTTTCAATAAAGGTTCATTTATAATTAAACTCATGAAAAATTCATAACAGACCATGCATCTTCATAACAGCTAGCAAGTTTTATTATTAAACAAGAAATAAAACTTATCTTTAAAATTTATCAGAAAAAAACTGAGTTTTTTCCACAAAAGTTTACAGACTACATACTCACAGAAATTTCATTTGAAATGTGCGATCACTACATATTATTGTACAAATGCAATAAAGTACGGGTATGCAACACAAAAAAGCAGTTAAAAATCCATAAGTCAATTCAAGAGGTGGCAAGGTAAAAAATAGTGCAATTAGTATAAAAAAATCAAATCTCCCCAAAAGTCTGGCACCTTGTCTTCAATAATTAAAAAGTTTAGCAAAGTGTCTATTGTTTCTTTTCAGTGTAATAACAGACTAAGCTATCCACAACTGATATCAGTGTCAATTTCAGTAGTACTAGAATAAAAGGTCCATGCAGAAAATATTTGGAAAAAGATCACATGTTGGCAACTGGCTTGACCAGTTGCCCTGCATTAGACCAAAATTTAAGTATTTAATTTTGACAAAATTTATGGGATTTTCCTTTGTACATTTGCATGTCTCTTCATTATAACTTCACAGACTGGGCAAGAAAATTAACACAGTATCTGTTATGGCGAAAGACCTCCTGATCAAAGATAGTTTATTGAATGGTAGATATGATCCAATTAACACTTGATTCATTCAAACAGAAAGCACTCTTAGATTTTTGAAGCTTCTCTAACTTGAACTTCAATATTTTTTATTCATGTGAAAGTGAGCAGTTGATAATGTAAGAATGGCAAGGCAATATTTGCAATGTAGATAATGCAAAATAAACGTAAATTATTTCATTGTGTAGATCAAATAAAAACTAATTGAATTACTTAATTGAAAAGCCTCAAAATATGTTAAATATTTTTTGAATTTTAATTATTTTAGTCAATGTAAACAAACAAATGTACACAAAAAATACCATGCATACTACTATGTTTTGAAATACATCGAAGTAGTTTTCAGCAATTGATATATATAAGCGAAATTATTTTTAACAAGAGAACAGAGTATAATTATACGGCTTTCTAACTACAAGATAATAACACTACATATTCTGGTTGCGATCGATGAAGGATCAAGCACGAAACTAAACCAACCACAAACAGGTGAACGTTTCAAAATCCATGCAAATACAAAAGCAATAAATGTAAGATACCAAAGACATACGAGAAAACAGGAAAATATTAATATGCAAATAAACAGGCTTTCATTGTGTGACTCACCTGTGTTTCGCTCGAGCAACTTTGAAAAACCTTGTGCTTCCCAGACTTTTAAAGAAAAGGAGAAATAAATAAACAAAGCAGTGAGTCATCTTCTTTTACAAGTACTGTCAAACCCAAACTTAAAATTAGATATCAACTTGAAAGATTCAAGACATGCTGTTAAAAGCGAATCATAGTTTTACTTTCGACTTTTGACCACTTCAGTTCGCTTTGTTTTTTCGCTAAGGTAAACTATGACAGTGACACCACACTAAAATAGTGCGATTTACGACAATTTTGTTTATATTTAGAAATCGCGCAACTAAAAAGCTCAACAATATGTAAGGTCTTGGGGCATCGTGTACCTTTCAGTTGTCCTGAACTAAGCTCGCCGGCGTAAATGTTTAAGAGTAAAATCAAGAAACGAGAATTCAATGTTTTTTATAACTGCTAAATACACCATCTCACCTTCCATCGAATTCGATATCTGGTAAATCACTAAAGTAATGCTCTACACTCAAGATCTGTGAAGGAGCTATTCCCGAGAGCTGGTTACCCATCCCACTCGAGCGACATGCAGTGCAGGTAAAATGGCCAATCTACAACGGCACATAACCAGACACGATTCCGTCAGTACGGACCAAGTGTAGCCACTTGCAGCCTTGAAAACCCGTCACTTCATTGTAAACTCTAAACAGTTCACGTCTTGAATTCTTCTAATGTTTTTTTCAACACTAAAACATCAACAGATGAAGTGAAGGAACAAGCCCCATCCGACTTGGCAGCCACGCTTTCTACATTTGATAACCGCTGACAGATAGCTCTGCCATCAAACGTGTCGCGTGCTCGCGCGCTCTCGCGCTCTCGCGCGTGTACGCGAAAAATGACCTGTCGCTTTCGAGGTCCCTCACTTTCTTTTCGCTTTTCCATAGGCATACAGGCCGGGGGAGCTGCAGCCCCCCCCACCCCCCCCCCCCCTCAAAAATTTTGGGCAACTCAGACATTTTGGGCAGCAAGAGAAATTTAGGCAAGACAACAATTTTTGGGGCAAATGATTCACCCGCGGCAAAATGTTGCCTGTACGCGCGTTTTTCCCTGCTGATTTTGAACCAGTTGGGGCCCGTGCGTGTCGCATGGGTTAGTTTGTTAGTTTCGCAATTGAGGAGACAGGTAAGAGTTTTGTAAACGATGCAAGGACCACTTAAAACAGTAGCAGATTGGAGCTGGAACAATTACTTCCACGAGCGTAAGTTTAATATGCCGGATGGCACACTTGGGATCGCCTCTTTGGCCGTAATGATCTTGCTAAGCGGGAGGGGAAACATTGCAAGAAATGTGGCTACTCCCGACTCGTTTTATTTGACAATAATATTTAATTATTAAGAACAGCGGTGACAAACAGGAAAATTGAACGCACCGTTTGGAATCGGTCACTTGACGTTTCGTATGCTTCGACCTCACCGCAGTTTGTGTTTTATTAATTCTCAATCTGAGATGGCCAAAAAACAAGAGTAGAGGGGGTAAGTTTCAAAAGAAACTGTGGTGCTGCGTAGGTGGGAAGTATAACAATATAATTTGGTTTTATCAACTGGGTTGATAATGTGAATTGGCCACCGTAAAGAGATTCAAGAGCTGACGTTTCGAGCGTTAGCCTTTCGTCGCAGCGAATCGAGGAAGTGTGGGTCGTGTGTGATTTATATACAGAAAGGATGAGCTTCGCTATTGGTTGGTACCTGGTAACGTGAAAAGCAACAGAATAAATTAGTTGAATGAAAAGCGTTCGTTGATACCGTGAAGATTAAGAGTGCCGATTTGAAAAATAAATTGTTGTTCTAGAGTTTGGCGGCTTTCCGTGCTTCCTTGATGAAGGGAAAGGCCACAGACTGCGATATGTTGCTTAGAATGATTTGGGAGATTGAAGTGTCTCGCGACCGGTTTAGACGCATTTTTGTCGTCTTTCTCTACGTCACGAACATGTTCTCGGAATCGGTCAGGTGAAATGGTCAGTAATCTTAATGGATCGCTTGCGTCCCGATAATCTGCCCATGGATAACATATCGAGTAAAATAAAAGAGAATCAGATTGAAAGGGGACAGACCACAATCTCAATGTTGGCTCCTGTAAAAAATATTTAATTGCCACAACCGTTCATCAGTAGGATGCCTAAAATGCTTGTAATTCCACAATTGGTTTCGGCTCCATTATTTTTTGGATTAAGATTATTTTTGAAAACAACTCAAGATTAAGATTAAAAAAGATTAAGATTAAAAGATTGAAAAAAGCTCAAGATTACTTTTTTGAAAAAAGTTGTAACTTGAAGTGAAACACTTGGTAAAAGGAGTCTTTTTTATTTACTGTATTCTCGTGTTTATCGGTATTCTAAATACAAAAAATTTGCTAAAACTGGTATCTAAATTGCCAATTTCTATCTAACTAACATATTCATCGTTATACGTCTAGTTATAAATTAATTAATTAATTATTCAATTGGTTAATAGCTGTTAACGACGTTTGTGCAATACTTTTAAAATACATTTGAGTCATACAAATAGAGCTTGCTGTTCATTTGTTGCCGTTGTTGTTGTTTCGTCAGATCATTAGTTTCTGATTCAGACTTTCCTTGCAGCTGGTTAAAGTGTAACTTAGTAACTTAATTAACACTTTCTTATTTTCAAAGTTATTTTTAAATTCATCAGCGTCAGTCGCTAGTGGTTTCCCGGGAGGGGGGGGGGGGTACTCGCAGTATACATGATGAGGGGGTCCGACGTATTTTTTTGTTGTTGAAAATTTACACGCTCAGTATTTTTTTTGGGTCAAGAGACCTGCCACGTATTTTTTTAGTCTTAAAAAAAACGCGTATATTCTGGGCTCACATCTCCGAGAGATCGGTGATATTTATTGTTTTTGGGATTGCAATATGAAGGTCCGCGTTCGGACGCCCCTGTCATGTACAATGCGGGTATTCCCCTGCGAATGATGAATTGTCATATCAGAAAAGTCCTGTAAGTTATAAGTACCGTGTGAACAAATGAAATATTAATAAAGTTTGTAAAAAAATTATTGGTAATTAGATCTTTTCTTTGTAGAAATTTTAATTATAAAGCTGTCGTTCTCAGAAAAACTGCAGCCGTCATACGGATAAAAGCTAACTATCACCTGCATGTGAGGTTAAGTGTTATTCATAATGGTTTTTCGTATTAGGTTTTCCCTAAAGTCTATTCATCAGGTGATAAGCTACAAGGGCGGCGAAACTCCTGTCCACTCTCATGAATCCACTTGTTTGACACTAAAAATTAAAAGGACACTCAGTTCGTTTTAATTGAATTATAATTCTACACGAGTTAAGTTGTTCTTGATAATTAATTCACTCGTTGTATAAATCTTACGAACACCCTCCGAGCGTTTAACCACTGTCCGGCTTGTGCTATCGTTTCTTTTAGCCATTTATGACGGTCATTGTAAACGCTTTCTATTGAGAACGACCTCTAAATTAGTCGGAGTAAGCTGATAAGCTGGTAAACCGACCAGTTATATATAAGGATCATACTGGTGCATTAATATCTCTAGAAATATAATTGACTGAACCTAGGGGGTGGGGTGAGTTTGCACTAGAATAATAAGGACGCACGCTGACGTATGTTGGGATTCCCCGGGCTTCCCAAGATGGAGTGTCCATCAGCTTAAAGTCGACTGGAAGCGGCAAAAGACACAGTGATCGACGCTTGCTTCCTCAAGCATTTTTATTTTCTGACTGATAGTAGTAAAGATAAAAATTTGGGCTATGCCGGTTCCACTAAAGTTATTTTAAGACTGCCCTTGGAAACGGAAGTCTGATCCCCGAGACGTCCGAATAAAGGTAAATTTCCTGTAATAGTTTATCATCTTACCCCATTTTGATCCCACAATGACCGGGCAACCGGCGTGTCGCGTTGATCCGTCTGATTCACCTGATTTGAGGAGATTAAACCAGAAAGCTGCAGTGCCCTGTTGAAAACCATAAAAGGTTTTAATACACCTGTAGACATTACAATGTCAGAGGCTGCGGAGCATTTTAAAACGTGAGTGGGGTCCGGGTGGAGCGGGGGCTCATCGTACACCAAGCCAAGCGGGGGTAAAGGGACTGCATTCAGCCACATGAATTTTATACTGTGACAGCAACAGTTTTGGTACCGAAACGTCGGGGCCTGCAGCCCTAACCACCACCACCCCCCCCCCCCCAAACCCTGCCCCTGCTCCGCCGACCATCAAAATCGTCTCTAGTGATGACAGACCGGTATAGTAAGCTCACCTTTTGTGGTTCGATGATGGTCTCTGCATCCAGAAATACAGTGAAACCACCGGCTTCCACATCCGTCATCTGTAAGGTAAACACCAGCTATCAATTTGCCTTGCCCATTACCATAAATTTCTCATAATGGCCTTACTGACTGAGAATTTGTTCGTTTATCAGAACAATATCCCCACCAAGTTAATGATGCTTTGTAGTTTTATTGCCTCAGCGTTCGAAACGCTTTAATTGATTACTTGTGTAATTAAAGGTTAAATGGAATCTAGGTGGAGAATTCGTTCAACTAACAAGTTATTTGGGAGAATCTCGTATCTCGAGTTTTCTATTCTTACTTCACAAGCTTGACGAAACGAGCGACTTTCCAGCGTCCTTTAGCAGGATCAGTTTTGATTAGCTTTATGAAATGACCCGAAAAAAGGTAGTTGATTGAACCATGCCCAATTTGACAGACATTCTGGTCATATTTTGAACTTCCAATCAGAAATTTCCATGGTCGCTCGTTTCCCAACCGCTGATCAGGTGAACGAAGACTCTGGGTGTGAGACTGTACTTACATATATTAAAACAGTGGCGATTCTATTTCCCATACCCATCTTGAAGATTGCCGATTTCTCTGTCTGTCAAAAAAGAAAAAATGTGAACTGGGGAAAGTGCACGTCAAATATTTTCTCTGATGTCGTTCAAAAAAGTATTCGAACGTTATAGTATTTACCAAAGCGTGATCGACATGAGGCTCGTATTGACCGGCAATACCGTAATTAACAACCTGAAAAGAGAAACATGGCAAATGGATAACAGTAAATTATTTATGTAATGAGTGACTTGATCTTCTATCGTATTGTATTAATCTAATATTATTAATAATAATAATGATAATAATAATAACAATGGTTCAATATCAGCAGGCTGGCTCTTCATCTGATACAAAACTAACTAGTGGAAAAATCTAAAATCAGCATATGGCATACCTGCCTTGTCAATTGTTATTATTTGTTATTAGAACTGAGTGTTGAAGTGTTCCTGAATAATCTGTAAATACCAGGTTTGATACGTTACCTGAAGAGCTTCGCTACTAACTCTGGAAGTTGACAGACCAGTAATAGCTTCTAACTTTCGATTCAACCTTTTCATGGCTTCTCCTTCTTCATCCTCTAACCATCCACTGTGAACAAATTTTGGCTCAACTTCAGTTTTTTTACGAAATGACTATGTGTTTCTTATTATTTTTGTTTTGTATAAAAGAAGCCAGAAAATTAATCTATGCATTCCATAAAGTCTTCATCCTTTTAAATTTCGCGGTCAAAGCATGATCAATTTTGAAAGCTGGGCAAACACCCTCCCCTACCCCCCCCCCAAGGGGGGACAAACATGGCGCAAAAGAGAATGTACGAGAATAACATAGCTATAAAACAGCTGAACAGTTACGAAATATTTAGATCTGGATCTGGCAAAATTTTATACTGTTCAAATTAAATTGGAGAATTTCTGCACGTACGTGTGATGGAAACGTGTAGATGTCGCTTCTTCCAATTTTTTCAAAGTTGTTAGCACATATTTTCGCGGGCTTTGCCTCGGCCCGCAGAAAAATGTTCGGTAAATTGAATGTTATTGAATGATCACCAACTACACTCATCGCGAGGATTGCTGCACCTTAGGGAGATCGGCGATTGTTAGAAAGCACTTTCTTTGGCGCATCTGGCTTTCAATTATAAAACTCTCTGCAGTGTACCTTTTGCTTATTCTGTAATCCGCAAATTCCAGATTCCCTGTATTCCTGTTGGTAACAGTGGCTCTTTGAAGCTGATTGAAAGAGAAATAAACCGTCAAACCACATGTGTTTATCCTTGTTATCCTCGTAATCCTCGTAATTAGACAGTGACATGTTTCGGAGTTTTTTTATAATGCTTTGCAACCCCTAACTCATCACAAAACGATAACTGTGGAATCATTTGTAAAAACGCAATAAACTAATAACTCACCCTTGGAGCAGCGAGGTCTTTAATAAATTCTATATCTTTATCCCTCATAATGTCGTGAAGGAGATAAATTTTCGGCTTCAAACTGGCCAGTTCTATTTTGACTGGTTTGATGAAAAGTAACGGATGCTTGTTGTAGTGGTAACATGTTAGCTTGTCTAGTTCAGATGGACTCTGCGGAGAACAGCAACAACATGATATATGAGAGCTTACTCAAAAAATGTTAAAATGATTCAGTTGTTTGGTCATGTCTGTTAGTTCTAATTCGTTTGTTCCTCCATCCGTCCGTCAGTTGAATTGTTCGTTCGTTGTTTTCTTTCCATTTTGTTGGTTGTGGTTGAGTTGAACCTTACACGACAGACCACATTTCTGCCCAATACAGTCGTGGTATACCTTATTGGACACTCCCCTGCAAAGGCGCTCGTAATGTAAAATAAATTCCTCTGTTGGTTTGGATTTCTCGGTTTCTTCCGGCAGCGTCTGTTCTTCATCTTCTTCCTCCTCTTCCTCAATATCTTCTCCTTCTTCCATCATACTCAGTCTGCTCTCATAGTATATTTTGCTTTGTTTGGCTTCTTCATCATTTGGGTCTAAGGAAAACATAGAAACTCCCATAATGAGTATACAGAAATCCAGGAAACTATTTCTTGTGTAATCCTTTTTTCCATTTTTCCTCTTTTTATAATTTTCTCTTTAATTCATTTACTGCTAGAATCGATTGTTGAGACTGAATTGCTAACTTACCCCTTCGACACACAAAATACAGTGCTATTGGGGAATCCTTGTTTACAATATTTGCCTCATTAGCATAAGCGATTCAGTTTCTGATGGAGCCACAAAAAAATCAGTTCTGAATATTGAAAGTTCATAACACGATTAACTCTTCCAATGAATTTCAGCTCGATGTATTGAATTCTTTTTGTCTGACGCGAGTTTATTTAAAAAGTCAAAATTTTACAAAGAATGTATGAGCTCATTAGCGCTTTTGCCACCCAGAAATTTTGGAGTTTTTGAAAGACAATTGCTCTTTCAATATTACACGCAAAGAGCTAAAAATTTCACCATATACTAAATTTCACTACTTCTTAACTATTTGGAGTAAATTCATATCTAACATGTTGCCTTTTGTGCGCCAAGCCGTATGCTAATGAGAAAAAACAATGACGTCAGCATGAATCCCCCTATACAAATGAAAGTTTAATTTGTAGAATTGCTTCGAGAATTTGTTAAATCCCGGTGCATTGTCGAATAGTTCTTTAATGCTCCCTTTATTTCGAGAATATCTAGAGCCTATTAGCATTACCGGTCATTGGTGCTGAGAACATTGTTAGTTAGGCATAAATTAGTTGGCAAGGAGGGCGATAACAACAACATACCATACCTTCCTTAAGCAAGATATTAGTGTGATTAAGGGCGCTTTCAATTCTACCTGTCTAAAAAGGGACAAAGAGATTGTTCCTCGTTATTCTATGTCATAAAAAGCTTTGTATAAATTAATGATGTACTGATATCAGTTGTGATATTGTTTAAAAGTAAGATTCGTTCAAATGAAACAAGGAGAAAGAAACAAAAAAGCTTGTCTAAATAGGCTTAAATTCGATTCCTGGTAAAAGAGTATTTCAAATATGAAAACGAGTTTTATCGGCGCATGTTCATTATCAAACACCTTTTCCGCCCGCCCGCCCGCCCATTATTCCATAGTCCGTCCATTTGTTTGCTCGTTCTTCGATTTGCATATGCGTTCGTTAGTTCATTTGTTGATTATTCTTCTCTTCGGTCAGCTATCCGTTCGCTCGCCTGTCCGTCTCTCCGTTCATTAGTTCGTTCGTTCGTTTCTTCGTTCTTCGTTCGTTCTTCCGTCCGTCCGATCTGTCAGTTTCTCCGTTCACCGTTCGTTCGTTTGGTGGAAAGAAATACCCTACTTTTATACTTGGCGTTTATACTTGGCGTTCGCAAGTCCCTGATAAGTTTAGGGGTTTCGAATTCCATTATCTTCACCTTATACTCTGCCCAAGTCAAATACTGAAGCACGTCTTTGTTCCTGATACCACTGCTCTTGTCTTGCGGGCTCAGCCGCTTCCAGGCTTCCGTAAACCAGCCATACGCCTCCTCGTACCTTTCCCCATGGTGATTAATATGACCCAGCTCTAAACAGTGAACCGTTCCTAGTTCGGGACTTAGTGTTCTGTTGGATAATTTTCCTTCTGCAATCTTCTTGGCACTAATGTGGTAGACATCTTGAATGCGCAGAATTGCTTCCGCACAGCCTTGTAAATCTTTTAAACTGGGAAATGATGAACTGTGTTCTTTTATGAGTTCACGAAGCTCTGGAGAAGAATGCGTTTGACTTTCCATAAGTAATAAAATGAACCTCCCCCGCCCACCCCACCCCTCAAGTTCTTCCACATTTGGGCCATAGGGCGGCATAAAGCTTCATTTATGCGGTACTTTTTGTGATTTTAGTTTCCGGTTGCCTGGCATTATTGGACGTATGGACCTATGATGAGGGTCAAATCAGCCGACAAATGAAATAACATATAATAAACTAACAATACTACAAGACTGACACTACATGACAAGCAAATTGAAATATTAAAACAACGGACGTGTATGTATAGAGCGTTTTCACACACGTGACCAGCGGCCATATTGGGTTGCTGAAACAAAAGATGATATTTTCATAACAATACAGTTCAATTCCCAGAAGATTGGTTTGGTACACCAACATGGCCGCCATTTCTTTGTTTTGGAACACCAATATGGCCGCCGTGACGTCATATGAAAACGCTCTATAGTATCGATTGATGTATATGTTTTCAATATGTTTCAAGTACGCAGTGTTCTTGAGGCCACAATTACCTTTTACGAGTGCAAACTAAATTCACGTTTTCGGTGATAAGTTTTATATTCTGCAATGGAAATTGTTTTATATTTATTGAAAAGAAAGAGAAAAACGATGATTTGCATTGTCTCTCTTGTAAGCCAAGACGTGTAGCGAAGCCGCCATGTTTTTAAATTCTCACCCGGGAGCCTCGATTCTAAATGAGCTTTAAACTGGGTTCGCTAGTTCTGTTTACCAATCAGGAGCTGGTACCTGAAGCACGTGTAGTAACGCACGTGCTTTAGTGTTAGTAACACTTCATTTAACAGGTCATAAGTACTACAAGCAAGCAAGAAAACAGAATACAACAATTCAATTACAGGCCCAGATATACTAAAATCCTGTCACTTAATCCAGGTTTTTTTTTGTTAAATTTTCCTGATTATAAATTAATAGAAATTTTAATTCTTCAAGATACCGAGAAAGTTTTTTTTCGTTTTTGTAGAAATGTGAAATGCTTACCAAGTCCAATCGGATTTGTCGTGTCCAGTTTGTACACAACATTTCCCCACTCTCTCAAAAGTCTCCACACAAGCAAATACGAGTTAACGGGATGCCCAAGAAACGCTTCGATGTCGTCGTCTTCGATAGTTTTCGTGTGTAGCTTGACTTCGTTTGCCAGCCACTTCAAATGGGACGAGGCTGAAGGATTGTAATGAAGATATTCTTCCAAAAAAGAACCAAAAGTCTGCTCCAGTTGCACAAAGTCGGTCATGTGAGTTAACGCTAAGAATGTCTCGGATTGACAAAACGAAAACCTTGCCTTGAAGGCGATTATAAAAAGAAAGGTGTGAAAGTATTGATTAAATGGCACAGCCATTTTTTACGGTTATGGCTTTAGCTGTTCAGTGGGCCGCTTGTGACGTAACAATAGAGACCTGGTACGTCATACCTGGTACCAGTTGATAACAGCCTATATTTGATTAAAATCGTGGCAAAATTTCAAACACGATGTTTGCCTGTTGTTCAGTTAATCATTTGTACCATAGAGATAGTCGGGCAAAATGGGAACAATTGAAACTGCTAAATCATACGAGGAACGGGGTGCGTTAATGAAGCTCAGAAGCTATATTATTAGCAAAGCAAAGAAATATGACGTTTTAAATGGATGAAGAGATGCAATTTTAAATACGAAGTTGTGATATATAAAATGTAGCTCATCATATGCTACACTTCTCCAGAACGAAAGAGACTATTTTGATCCTTGAATTTGCACCGATTTTGGCAAACCCATTGACTCATACTAGAGGCGCATAGTCTGTCTAGATAATGCAATCAAATGCGGACTTCTGTCTGATGAGTCTTGCGTCAAAACTGGGCGAACTGTTATCCAAACGCATGTCCTTAGTTTGTCTACATGAATGTCAATGAAATTTTAAGAAGTTTAAAGAAGGGTTATAAAGACGGACACAAGATGATAACGAGTTTGCAATTTTTCCACACTAACTGTTTTTGTCTGTGCATCTTGAAGGACGCACTGAAGGTATAGTTTCGAATAGTGCGTTTTGCGTTTCAGTTTGCATAAAACGAGCTATATATTGTTGTTGATTTTATCAGCCCCATTTTCGTTCTTTCAGGATCCACTTGACTCCAAATCAGTGTAGCCCTTCTTAATATTAAATAAGAAAGGATAAATATTCTGTAGCAAAACTCAACCGCAAAAATGCTGCTATGTACTGAGCGACTTATTTATCTCGTGGGGATCCTCATCATTACCACACTCCACAGTGCTGACATAAAACTTCCATTTCAAAACTTCTTGTATCAAAGTGTTTAAATTCAAAACCAGAAGGACAATTTTACAGGCCAAAATGGTTGAGTTCGCAAACGGAACTGTTTATCTTAAGCAAGAAATAAATAAAAAATGTGAAAGAGAAAAATGGTCATGATGACCTTACGGGAAGAAGCCGTCGTTAGGGGTGTTTCAACTGAATTGCAGGAATGTAATACCTAATCATCTTCATGTAGCTGTCGCAACTATCTTGCTATAATATCAGGACTATCAGCGCACTTTTGGTTGTTTGCATTGGGTTGGATTTTACGTTGACACAAGCATTGTAAAATATGGTCTCCTGACAAGGCTTGCGTATCATATTTGTGCTAATGGAGAAAGGTTCATGGTTCATTCAAAAAGAACGATTTGAAGGGTTTTGGCGAAATATCTTTAATGTTATCTGTATCTTTATCTTATTCTGTTAAATAATTATAAACCAATTAAAAATGATTCTTGTTGAAATTGCAAAGAGCGGCCATTTATGAATGAGGCTCTTTTTTAGCATAAATTAACACCACGCGTGTTAATTATTCCACCTACTACCGATAGGATAACCAAACAATGAGAGTACATTTACATACAGAAAGAGTGACATTCCACAAGGAATATGCTGCAGCTAAGGAGTTCAAAGTTGCTGCTTCACTGCATGCTCATTTGAATGCGGAAAAAATGATGCCGTCACATAAACCAAACTCTGTCGAATGAAGACCCTGACGTCAAGTTGCGGCGATGCATCTTCAATGATCACCTGGGATAATTCAAGATGACGATGACTTGAACAAACTTGAAAACTAGTCAGTTTGAGTTCGCTGCAACAGAGCTTCGTCCGTTTGGGCGGACCGACAATATGAGAGCAATATTAGGCTTGGCGGTGATCGCTTGTGTTGTGTTTAGAGCTTCTTTAACGACGATCAATAAGGATAGTAAATCTAAATCGTCTGCAGAGAGACAAGGTACGTAAATATAACCTGTCTGTTTGTATAAAACTCATTGGAAAAAGGAAGAAGTTCTATGCCCAGCGACTTTACTCTCGTATATGTAAACTATATGCCAAATTTCGACTGAAGTGCGAATGCATTAAGCGGTGTCAACAGATTTATACTCACAATGATAAACTCAAATGCAGAAAACCCTTTTTTAAATTCTGAAAGATTTTGGTTTCGAGAAGGATGTAAACCACGGCGTAAGTATCCTGCCCGAACGAGAAATAATTGGTTTTGATTTAATAATAAATGAATATTTAATTTAGACGTGAACGTTAGGCGAATTATTCAGAAAACTTGTCGACGAGAGTTTAACATTCCTATTTAGAATTCAAGCAAGTCATTTTGCTACCATTAACCAAATCACAACCGGAAAAATGACCTATGTGTTTTAACTTGTTTGGAAAGTTTTGTTAGCTAAAGATTAGCGAGGCCTTGACGTTTAAAGTTGCTTGCAGTGCGGGAACACAGATGACTCGTCGCTCCGTTGCTCTTTAGTTTTCTTTCGTTAGGGCTAGCCTATACAAACACAGGGAATAGTAAATTAGCATCTCTTAAAATTAGGTTCTTCGCATGTCCATGATTTAAAGCAAGGAAGAGATAATCGGGAACAGAAATTAAGCCTGCTTTTAACTGTTTGTCAGTTGTTGATGGCATATTCGGCGTTTTATATGAAAGATTTTGGAGAAGCTTTTAATAGACAACTTCTACTAGTAAAAGGCAATATTTTTTCTCTTTAATTTCGTGCGACAACTAATACAGCGTTTCACAAATTTAATTTTTTTGTAATTCTTGTGAAGGAGAATCCATGCAGGTAATTTTAATATGATCCGAAGCCTATACTTGAGCAGTCTTTATCCTAAATCTATTCTGTTCTTTTGTGCTGTAGGTTAAATCGGACAGTTTGTACACCGATAGAGTTAGATGGACATTCTTATTGTTTGATAATTTTCTTAAATAACCAAATCTCATAAACATTTCTTCAACGCCGCCAAACAACAACATTTTTTTGTCTGAAACTTTGCGGTTTTGATGTTTTCGATCACCCGAATTTATTTGGTCAGCCGTCATTATTTATAAAGCTTTTGTAGTTTCGCTTTCCTCTGAACAACGACTCTTCAACTGATGTTTAATGATTAAAACTGGTTCGTTTAAACAAGCAACAATAAAAGATAAAGAAGGATATTAAAACATCTTTTCCAGCTCTAACAGGTTCGATGTTCTTTTGATCTTTCGTTTTTATGTCGCAGTTTTTCACTGGTCACTCGTCGTCATGGTTTTGA